>VXBZ01012453.1:1148106-1197907 GCA_013399135.1 Heliornis fulica | reverse complement strand
CTCTCTTCCCGTCCCCATCCCTTCCCGTGCCCGAACCGGCCCGCCGAAGCACACCGAGCGAGAGGTGCCTTCCTCGGCGGCACCTCTCCCGCTCCTGCCCGGGGACTCGGAGGGCGACGGAAGATGCCCGGTGGCGGGCGAGGCGGGGGCTTCAACTTCCAACCTCGCCCTCCCGTCAAACTTGGGAAGGCGCTCCGCCGAGCACATGACCTTTTGTTGATGTAGCAGGAGCGATTATTTTTAGGCAAGTTAACATCCCGGCCCTCCGTTAAGAGAACATCCTTCTGTCTGAAGAAGGGGGAGAGGGGAGGGAGGGGAGAAAAAAAGAAAGAAAGAAAAGTGAAACTCTTGCCTCCGAGTTTTGGCCATCGCCTCTTGCGGAGCATGAAGAGCGAGGTTTGGGGATGACGAAGGGGGTTTGGGTATGACGTAGATGCACCCGTCTCCCCCTTCCCAAAGCAGAAGCCTTCCTGCCTGGAATTAAGTTTTTGCTGTCACTGGCGACGGCTTGTGACCTCTGAGAGTTTAGTCCTTATTTCATATGATCTGGCACTCCTGTGAGGTTTTGAAGTGTTTTCTCAGGCGCTTGTACACACGTCCATTGATGATCCGGCATCCCTTCCCTCCGGCTTCATTTTAAGAGGTTATTAATAGTCCCTTGTGCGGCTGCAGCAAACAATCCAAACTTTCATTTCGAAGCGGTAAATAAAAGAACGCCAGGATGCGCGTTACTTCGGTTTTTCTCATCTTCGTGAAAGCTACCTCCTGTATAAACATTTGGTTGTATCTGACTATGCAATACAGGCTAGGTGCTAGACCAGCTGGTTAAAAATATGCTAAGTCAAGCTGTTCATCGTTCAAACCTACTGAATTTGATAGTAAAGGCATAGAAAAGAAGGCAAGATAAAAACATTTTAAGTGGGCTGAGGAACACGCATGCAGAGGAAGTACAGGAAGGAACGCCTGAATTAAAAGATCGGAGGAAAATAAAATTGGGGAACGCAGAAAAGAACTATTGTATCGCTTTCAACCCTCATTCTGCAACTAGAATGCTGCCTTACTAGAAAGTGGAATTGGCATGGTTGCGCTGCTCCGAGGTTGTCTTTAAGACAATTAATTCTCCAGACTGACTTGGAATACTTGGGGCTTGTCTTTGGTTTGTTATCATTACAATAATGGAACAAAATTGGTTTTGTTCACGTGCATTGTGCTAACTTAGTTGTACTACCTGAGGAAGCCGTCACTGATTCTGGTGTCGGGTCTGATCTAGCATCACAGTCCTGCATTTGCCGTGTTCGTACAGTTAGTAGATACAGTTATTTAAGTATTTCCTCTGCTTCGCTAAGGTTATAATAGACATCTATAAGCAGGAGGTTTCGATTATTCTTTGAACTTTGGGATCAGCATAACACTTGCTAACTCTGTGAAGCAGAATGAAGTCCTTTCATTTTCCTGTGGGGGGACTTTTTCCATCTGAAGTCTCTCTAAATATGTATTGTTATAAATTTTATATATGAACAAATGTTTTTGGACAAAACATATTCCTTGGAAACAGAATGAGCTTCCCTACTCTCACACACACCCCCACATCCCCACCTTAGCGGACGTTTCATTTTTAGAGATCTCAGCTTTGCTCTTGTAAACATTCTAGTTAAATAATCAATACACAGCTCTCCTTTTGCTGTTCAGATAAAAGCAAGCAGTAGAGATGGGAAGCAATAAAAACAGACCTCAGGACATATAATTTGTTTTGGTTTTTATTTTTTTAACCACTTTCCCTCTGCAGTTGAAATTGGCAATACAAACCAATATCTCTGTTAATGATTACCATTTGTTTACACTGCGTGTGTTTGACTATAGTTACACACACATCCACAGAGCAGATACTGTCCGTGTAATGTGTGTGTGTGTGTTTATCGGGAACACAGCCATGCGGACACACTTTCTCTCCCACGGAGATGTAGAGACCCTCAGACACACACATGCTCGCAGAGTTCACGTGTGGATGCATGCACGATGATGCACACTCAGTTGATTGTTTCTTAGCCGTTTATGGCAGGTTATTTCCTCAGATTCTCAGTAAACACAGTTTTTGGAGCACATTTCCGCAGTCGCTGGGGTCCAGCATGTCGTATCTGCATGACCGACTTCAGGTTTGTTATTGCTATCCATCTCCCACTATTCCCTTCTAAACCTGACTAGCAAATTACAAGGAGGTGAAGATTTATCAAGCCAAGTTGTGTGCAGTTCAGATCTCAGAGCGTCTGTATGTAGCTCAGGTGGTTATTTTTCTCTCCCTGTCATCTTTCCCGTGTCTCCCGGTAAACTGCAAACACTTCAGAAACTTTCAGTCACCACAACTGAAGGGGTCTGAATCAAGGGGGCTGCTCTTGTGTGTCCGTGTCAGTTATTGGGGCGGGGGGGGTGTGGGGGGTATTCGCGATACACGCTTGGAATGAAAATGATGCTCTGTGTTAGACGAATGAGCATTCATTAATTCATTCAGCATCACTAGAAAATTGCAGTGGGTTTTTGTGAATTAGCATGTATAATTGCCATACCGCGAACGTGAGGGTTTTCATCCTTCCGTGAGAAGTTACTTGCACGTCTTTATTGCTGTTTGTGGCGGTTCAGCTGCCTGATTGAGAAGAGCATCAGACTGCGTACGCTGAGGGGGATGATGTTTGCAGAAACGTCGTAGGAAGAAATTGTAACTGGGATCTGCTCTGTTTGTTACATAGGGGAAGGGTAACTTCTGGGATGTACTTTGTGATGTACCTGTGGCACTCTAAATTGGCTTTAAAGGTCTTGAAAAGAATAATAACTCTTTTGTTGTTTGGATTTCCTTTTATTTCTTCTTCTTTTTTTTTTTTTTTTTTAAATGACTGGTCATTATACTGAAATATAACAAGTATGGCCACAATAGAAAGTTTACTTCATTGAGGAAAAGGTAGAGACAATGTGGCCAGAACCATTTCACAGCTGTGAAATTTACAAAATTGTAACATCTCAGAAATGCTCAACATAAAGTTTTAATGTCTTAATAAAAATGTGATAAATGAAAAATAGATAAAGTGACTGCTTAACAATGTCCCTAGTGTATGGAATGTTCTTAAACCCAAATTAATTACTGCATATTTACATTTCTCTGTAGACTGAGAGTGAGGCTGTGCTTAGGCATCCAGACAGTGAAATCCCTTCTCTTTCCCTTTTTTCATTCCTTTCTTCTTCTTTTCATTTTCCTTTAAATTATTTTTAACGTGCTAGTTCAACATACAGAGGTATGCTGTGTTTGTGTGAGGGAGAAGGATGGGTCAGTGCTTCCATAGGAGAAAAAAAAAAGAAGAACTAGAAAAGACAAAAGGCGTGGATGGGAGCGCGAGGATGGGGACAGTAGGACAAGTTTAACATTTACAGTCACCAGTTCTGTGCACTCGAAACGGACTCGGTGCTAGCGACTAGCTTGTAGAAAGGAAAGGCTCGAGGATGTAAAGCAAGCCTCTGCTGGGAGGAAAAAAATATACTTAGCTGCTTCACTGCTGCACTGCACGAGTCATTTCAGACTCCCACTGAATTTATTTTGGGGTTGTACCAACACTGTCAAATGGAGAAATCATTTTCCTAAAAGGAAACTTTGCGTATTCCAAAGTGCTTTTCTTAGCTAAAGTTACCCTAAAAGCTTTCTTCTTCTTCTGCGTTCGCTGAGAATTTTGGAGAAGGAATAATACCTTTCTATTAACTGGCTTGCTCAGAATGACGTCCCACACTCCTAAAATCTACCTGTAGAAGAAGTAAGAGTGATTATTCCTTCATTTAGAAGAAAACAGTGAGATTTCTTTAATATCGGGCTGAACGGCTTTTCCTTTCCACGGAGATCTTCTGAGAAAAGGACCTTACGGCTTGGATTTGTGGGTCTAGGGGTCTGGGTTCTGAAGGATAAATATGGTGCCAGTTAAAAGTTTCAGATAGTGGGTTTTTTGCAGTGCTGAAAGTTAACGTGATTTTATTTCTCTGAGATCAGACTGAAGGAATTAATGCATTCGCAGGCTACTCATTAATGTCCTGCGTGCGCTAATTTCATTTGTTGTGCTTATGCTTAGCGAGGGAGAAATTGACTGCTACAGATTATGGATTTTAATGAACATCTCAATAATTTACCAGTTGCTGAAATTGTGAACTAGACTTGGAAGGCAAGAGCCCAAATGAAAGAGCTGATGAGTGACACACCAGCCCGCACAATTCGACTGTTGTATTCAGTGCATTTGAATCAAATCGGGAGTTTGGCATTAGTAATTCTGGGTGGCTGGCTCATCATATGCATTCAAGGAGTTAATTAAAACACACACAAACACATACACACACTCTCCCACCAAGCATCTTGCGATGTTTATGTGCATAGTGTGTTTGATTGGTACCTTTAGATAGGAAAGGAATTGTTTTTCCTTCTCTTGCTGTCCAGAGATCTTAAATATATAACTAGTTTACAAAATATTTACTACGTCTCAGGGAGCTTTTAACGAGCATTTATGGCTTTATCATTTAGGAGGCATATAGTATCTGGTTGAGTTACTTAAATGTGAAACTCCCTGATAGGATAGGCATACATGCCTGTGTTATGTGATATAGCTGTAGCTCTATGAAATACACTTTTACAATATTTATACAGGAAAAAGAGTATCTCCTCCCAAGGTAGATTTATAGGGTTTTTTGCATGCTTTTCATACTATGCTTAAAAAAAAAAGCAACCAACCCCCAACTCTTAACGGTGAATAGGATACCTGCAGGTTTGCGTGTCAGATACCTCTGCTTTCGCAACTCTTGCAGAAGTCACTTTGGCATCCTCTTGGCTTTTTGGTTTTTTTTTCTTTCTTTCAGGATTTTTTTTTTTATAATTAATTTCTTGCACAGGCCTGGTTATAGCATAATTAACTTGTAAGTGGAGGGGGAAAAACATGTTATTGTGTTGTACCTGTACACACTGGAAATACTCAATGCCTGTGAATTCTGCGACTGTAGTCAAGAGAAGAGCTCACAGCAATTAATCAATAGCTGTAGCACGTCTCCGCTGATGGCAAGGAGTTTGTTTAACAAGTAGCATCCTTAGAAGCAAAGCACTTTTACCTTTTAAAAGTATCTGTGGATTTTTATCTAACTTCGAGAATGTGTGAAGTCTCCCGCACTTCCTATGAAAGGTAAAATTATGTTTGAGTACGTTGAAAACAGCGCTGCAAATTCCGCGAATCCTCCTCGCGTTATTGCATTGCCGGAACCAGAACCTACTGCTTGAATTTGTTGAGATGGGTTGTGTTTTCCTCTTGAGTTTTTGGCTTTGGGCAGCGGGTGAGGGCGAGCAAGCGCGCACGCTGGATCTGGCCGGGATTTATGGTGTCTGTACCTTTCGCCATCTCCTCCCGGAGACCCCGCTGCCGTCAGAGGCCATAAAGTTCTCACCCACGCCTTTGCTGAGGGTTATGATGCTAGCCTGCGGTCCGCCACATGTCCCACACCCTAC
The DNA here is from genome assembly GCA_013399135.1 of Heliornis fulica. Classification (NCBI taxonomy): domain Eukaryota; kingdom Metazoa; phylum Chordata; class Aves; order Gruiformes; family Heliornithidae; genus Heliornis; species Heliornis fulica. The sequence goes on along the minus strand of VXBZ01012453.1, from coordinate 1,192,395 downwards.
CGAGGGGTGGACTTGGTCCCAGTGGCTTGCGCCTCGCCTGGGGCCGTGGCCAGCGGCTGCCAGGGGGGCAGCCGGGAGCCCCATGCGTCGCAGCCTCCGCTCGAGAGACGCCGCTTGTCACCTCCGCGCTGAGCCCAGCCTTTGCCAGCCTGAGAAGCCAGGAGTCTCTAAAAGTTGTTCCTGAGCCCACATGTCCTTCTGACAGTGTGAAGTTCAGCCGCGCGGTAGTTGTTGGGCGAGAGCACGCTCAGACGAGATTTTGGAAGAGTTTTGGTGAGCGCTGCGTGCAGGGGCCATGGTACTTGAGAGGAATGTAAGGAGTGAATGGAAATTGGGAGATGAGCAGTGGTAATTCAGAGAAGCTGTCATCCATTTATTTATTTATTTAGGATAGAAGCAATTCATGGTTTGTTTTTTTTTAAACAGGAAAATAAAGGAGGAAAGGAGATAGACACAGGTTGCTAGGATTATCAGATGTTAATATGAAGTTCAGGAGTTTTAGAGGTGCTGCCCAGTGTGTTGGGGGGGTGGGGGGAGTTGTTCAAAGAAATTTGAATACATTTTCCTACTTGTTATTTTTGATCTGGCATGGCGCTTCCCTTCAACTTGGCCTTTTGTCACCTTGTTTAAGAAAAAACAAATTCAGCGCGATGGTATTATTTTTGACTCGTAGAACTCTCAGAGTGGAAGTGAAAATGAGAAAAAGCTTGGGACTTGTTTTGAAAGTTTGAAATGGCTTTGACCTTGTTTCCTTTAAAAGTGTTGTGGGATTAATCAGGTAACATTTCTCAATTCTAAAATTGGAGCTGTAGAAAATGTTATTTTTTAGATTTATAGTTGGCATTCAGGATTTCTTTTTTTGTACTTCTTTCTGGAAGATCAAATATAGAAATGCATATTAGTAACTGCTCTTTGAGATCTATTGTTGTTTTGCGTTACTACATATTTCTGCTGTTGTGTTTTCTCAAGTTTATATAGCTTGTCTTCATTGTGTTTTCTGTTTTATTTTTATTTTTTTTCCCCAGGATGTGGTGTCTGCATGCTATTTGATCTAAATATATCATAAATGTTACCTTAGTGATAATTTTTCTGTGTGGCTGTATAATAGGCTTATTACTACATACTTGTTTCTGTCTTACTAATCTTAACGTGATTCTGTTACTTTGGGGGGGCAAAAATAAAAGCAGAGTGAATGGAAATTTAATTTTCTTGTCTAAATAATCAAGTTCTCTTTAGTGGTGAGGAACTCTCTGTGTTTGGGGCATGCATTATTCTTGCATAGTTAAGACCATTGTCTACATCTAATGTTCTTCATAAACCTTTGTAGCTCTTGAGGAAAAGGGCCTAGGAATGTAGTTTGTGTAAAGAGTAATTCATGCAGTTTGACAGGGGTATCTTTGGTGCCAAACTTGTAATTTTTGTGAATTTTTAAAGAATTTTTGTGAAATTTTTTAAGAAAAGACCCCTGCCCCTTGCTTCATTTGTTCTTCTCAGAGGTTGGCTGTGGGCAAAGCTAACGTATTTGACATCGAACTGGAGTTACTTGCTCTTGCCAACTCAATAGGTAGCATAAGACCAAGAGTAAGGAAAATACTAGTGGCTGCAAATCACTTTTAATTTTTTTTGTTTGTTTTGTTTTTGTTTGTTTTTTTTTTTTTGCCATAGTTAAGTAAGAAGATTTCACCAAACATTTATGGCCAATATAAGTGGTGAGCCTAAAAAAATATCAAGAGTATGACTACCCATTCAAGTGCACTCATGTTTGTCCTCCCTAGTTAAGCATGGCTGTTTACTGGGTTCCATTACATTGTCTTATCATCACACCAGTTTGTGGGGAATCCTAAAGAGACTCTGCTTTAATAGAAGGTGAGGTGACTAAAATTCATCGCTGTTGGAAAGACCAAAGTGTGTCTCTGGATACAGTTTTTATAATTTTGAGGTTTTCCTTGTTTCAAGAGAGAAAGGGATTCGTGAAGGGCGTGAAGCCTGTGGTGTGCTCTCACCCTTTTTTCATGGAGGGAGGGGGCAGGGGGTGTTGGCCTGCCTCGCCAGGGTTGAGGCATTTCAGCAGAACTTGGTGCCAGGAGGGAATTTGGGTTTGCTGTAGTGCTGCTCAGGCTGTATTTGACTGTAGAGAAGTCTTCTGCTTTCAGAGAAATTCCCTCAGCAGCCTCATTATATTCACTTTATAAAACAAGACTGAAAACATTTTCTGCAAAGGTTTAGTCAAGTTTCTATTCATAGGGTTTCTCCCTAAATTTTGATGCTGTGGCCTCAATGGGGCAGAGGCTTTTTTGGATAGAAATGAGATGTGTGGGAAGGTGATGGTTGGTAAGGGCGGAGGGAAGGATGTTCTTACCCATTTGGCATGTCTATTAACAAACTGGGTCATTTTGTTGTGTTGTATTTACATGACTTGTTCCTGTGCTGGTGTGAAATGTGAATCACCAAAACATGATGATTATTTAAAAAAAAATTAAAAAAAAAAAATAGGCTAAATGAAACAAAACTGAAATAGAACCGAAAGGCTAAATGAAATTGAATGAAAACAGAGCATGCAACATCATTCTTTTGGTACAGTTTCCTTCTGCAGTTGCTGAGTAAAGCCAAATGGGTTTCTTTTCCATGTCTGTTAAAAATATTCAGGCTTCTGAGAATGAAAAATCATAGGGATGCCGAATACACATCTCCCCCTCAGGTTCATCCGTTGGTTTGGCTGGAGATTCAGGATCAGTGTGTTGCAAAGAAGGCTGTTGATTCTCATCTTTGTGAGAAACATCAAGTTGGTTCTGGTTTTGCAACTGAGAGAAGAATTTGGCAGAATTTCTCAGTGGAGGGCTCTCATCCTTTGCTTATGTTTTCTGTGTTCTGTTCACTTTAGCTGCTCTTGCTCAAACTCTGAAATTAACTCCGTGACTCAGGAACCAATATAAGGTTATGTCGTTTGCGTGAAATAACACGGAGAGTATGGGAAAAACACCATGTAACTCTCTAGTATGTCATGCATCTCTCTTATAGATAATCTGCATGTGTATTAGTGTCATTGATTTAGTGTGTTTTTGTAGAGTGCAAGCATCCTGAATCAGGACCCCATTATGCTCGTCACTGTACAAACACAAAAAAGAAGGTTTCTTTCCATTCCACAGAGCAGCCTTTGTGCTTAGAGCTTAGAGTAATATCAATGTGTCTTTGTATGGGGAAAATTCAGAAACAGAGGGTAGGTAAGAGATCCTTAGCATGGGTTGTGAATGAGATTTCAGTCCTGAAGCCATGCTTCAGAATTTATAAATTGAACGATACATGTGCATGTGTGTTCTCCTTATATTTTCTATATGTGTGTATGTAGAAGTTCCTTGCTGTTAGAAGTACTGATAATATTAATAATAGATTTGTACTTCATATTAAGACCTTTGATTAGGAATGCAGAACATTTGGGAAGCCTTAATGTAAAAACCATGAAGATTTCTGTGCTCTTTAGATGGAGAAGCAAGGTTAGCCTCAACCTATAGATGAGAAAAGTGAAGGACAGTGTCTCAAAATCATTTGCATGTGTAGGTATAAAAGGTAGAGATACTGACTGCTAGTCCTGTTTTTTAAGCTCAAGACCCTCCTTTTCCTTCTTGAGTTCCCAAGAACTTCAAATTACAGACTTCTGTCCATCCAATTATAATTTCTAAAGGTCTCGTTCTAGCAAGATGAGCTGTAATATTCAAATTACTTAAATATGTAAAAGAGAGACTTTGGAGCATAATTAATAATATAAAGCAGTATTTACAGCCTCAGCCTCATCGGTTAGGGCTGGGAGGGAATGTTGTCTGTAGCCCCTCCAGTTATCTGAGCGTGCTTCTGAACTAGCTCCCTACCTGGAGGCAAGTTTGGAGAACTGGAGTTCGGTACCCGCAGCGTTGAAGCAGTAAATTGAGAGACAGCATGTGCTATTAACAGCCAGGTAAAGGTTTCTTCCTGAGAACAATTAACATCTTCAGCCATATGTACAAGAGCTGTCATATGGTTTATAACCTAAGGACCAGGTGCTAGGGGAGTCCAGGAAAAAAATCTTCACATGGAGAGCATTAATGTGAGGAACAGAAGCCGCGGTGTAGGCAGCCACGGTGAGCAAACCAACTAGTTTAAGGGCAAAAACCCCACGTTGAGAACACAAAATGCATTGTGGTTCTTACCCCCGTGTGTTTGAGGTCTGTTATTTAAACGTGTGAAGAGTGATACGAGCTGAAGGAACTGATGCAGACTTAGTAAAGGGGAGGAATTATTTTCTCACTCATGTTAAAAGTTCTAATCTGTCTTAGGTTTGTCTATTTTTGTTTTTCTTGCTTCCAGCTGCACACTCGGTAAGAGTAGAACTGAATCGCTTGGTCTGAAGGTAGATTTTGGACCTAGTCTCTGTGTTACATCTTTTACTACGCTGTTGAGAAAATGGGTATAAACCAAGGAGTCCTGGGTGGATTTGATCTCTGTAGCCTGTGAATATTATGCCTGAGCTATTGAGTTATTTTCTTTGGTAAGCTTTTTAAGAAGGTGACCACTTTCAAGATAATGGATTATAATCAGGCGTGTTCCATGCTATTTCAGTAGTAGTTGTTCAGCAATGTGTTCACAATGACCTATTCTGTGATAGAGCCAATCAAGGCATCCTTTAAAAAAGTGTCCAGTCGTTCTGACCGTTTGGACTCGGTGGCACTAAAGTTCAGTGTAGGGTTCTAAAAATGTAGGTCTAATTAATTCATGCTCTGTTTAACTCTGAAAATTGGCCGATGTCTTTCACACTAGTAATCTGTGACGGCCTGAAAATGGTGACTCCCGAGGAGCTCGCTGAGCAGAAGCCTGACTTTCCTTAATCTGCAGCAAACTTCCATCAGTTGCTGTGCCACCAGAATTTCTAAAGCATCAGGAGAAATTTCTGCAGATCTGTAGATTTCACAAGTTCTGTGTCAGTGTGCTTTTAAGGCACACTAACTATCTATGTTCCTCCTAAACAACCTGTATCCCTGGCAGGCCAGAACGAAGGAACGGCAGTGATGAAAAGGCACCTGAATTCTGCCAGGGCTGACATCTGGGCCTTAGTGGACTTGGCATCGTACACAGAATCAATCTTTGTTTTGAAACTGTGTGTTTCCTAGGGTAGCAATTCCCAGCTGTGGCCACCAAGATCTTGAGCGAAACCACTGCACAGAAATGCGTTCTTCCAAATATACATTTGTTTGATAACCTCAGTTGTCAGAAGTGTGACCTCTGTTAATTTGTCACCAGGCAAATTATTGTCACCAGTTCCCAGATTCCATAAGAACCCCAGGCAGAAATCAGAGCCCCATGCTGGTAAGCATTTCTGGTTTTGCTGCACATGGTAGTAAACAACCTACGTACAAATGAGTTGACGGAGGTTCCTGCAACTGAGGTGACTTGCCACGAGCAGCAAATTCATCAGCAGATTCTTGGAGGGCTTGCTGCCCTCGCTTGGAGCCGACTCCTCCAGAGCAGCAGAGCCTCTCTTACCTTTTCATACCAAACAAACCCAATGGTTATTGGCTGAGAGAGATGGAGCCGTATTAGTAAAATGATTTTGTAGAGCTTCATTCTTGTTTTTGATCAGAAGGATGGAAACAAGATGAGTGCAGTTGCTACTGTTTATAGTTGGGTAGAGTCTGACATGGAAACCTGTATTTTTAAAAGCAGCTATAGAAAAATTAGAGTGTAATAAAAGTTAGAACATTATTTTTAAAAGAAGATAAATAGCATTTTACATACATGTGCAGTCTATTGAAAGGCCATCCAAAGCGCCGATACCAATTTAAGAAGATGATCTTTTGCCTTAATTATGCATCTGGGAGATACTAACCGAACGTTTCATGGAGAACTTCGAATACCTTGGTTGCCAGTTGTCTAAAATGCTGCTAATGATTGCTTCAGTGCCAGTGTTTTGATGGCTAGAACCTAGGCCTGAATATGAATACAAAGAACTCCATCTAAAAAAACCGCGTGTGCGCACACATTTTTTATACAAAACAGATTTCAACCATCTGCTTGGCACTTAGCTTTGCAACTAGAGGCTTTGATATGAAAGGGAGCACTGTCCAGGTTATGAATGGTATCACTTTTATTGGTACCTTAGAAAAATCATAGTGTTTTTTCGAAAGCTTGTGCATCCAATGGTTTTCTTCAGCGGAATAATGAAAACAACTGCCTTAGCCAAAATTTTGTGCCTTCCGTCCTTCCTCCGACGGCAGCATCTCTCCTCAGCCTTGCAAAAGGGATTTTGCAGTACAGAGAAGTTTCTGCTCTGCACCTCAGCATTTCCAAGTGTATCAGAGGAGTTTAGACGAGTGGCCCTTAGAACTGACACCCCAGATGGTTTATGACACAAAGCACTGTTTGCTTAGGAATACGTTGTGTAGCAGAGTCTGTTGCCCAAGCACTGCAGAGCGTGTCAAATCAGCATGGAAGTTAATGGACCAAAAGCCCTTCTGAATTTAACACTTTCCCATTTGATCTGAATTTACAGCTTTAAATCAAGACTGCAGTTCTCCTTTAGTGGTGCAGTGGTGGAAAATAAAGTCGATGGCATAAATTACAAGCATAAAATACAATCATTTTGACCCAATTCATCCAGTTAAAGGTTTTGAATGAATGGGACTGACTAAAATGTTTGGTAAAAGCCTATTCATGAAACATACTTAAAAAAAAAATTGAAAGTTAGGAGAAGATTTAAGTATGTATTAATTTGATACTCTGACTAGTCCATGTTTTACTCTTAATAGGTTAAGCAGAAGAAAATGCACTGTAAAAAAAAAAAAAGAAAAATCTTCAGCAATTTCACTCTTTTGTTAGCACCTTAGGTACTAATTTGTTGCCTTTGCTAGATTTATAAAAAAAATATGTACAACAAAACATGTTTCTTCTTTGCTTTTCCTCTTTGGAAGGGTTTGATAGTATTTTCCCTTAGGTGCACGTTTGGAAAAAAGATGATGAAAATGCAACCTCTTCTGCATGCAACAAAGCCTCTGTGTTTGGCCGTCCATTTAGTGCCGTGTCACATTAGTACTGCATTGTTAACACCTTTGGACAGGGCTAAAGGTTCCTTACTGCTGTGTCTGGAGAGCTGCTTCTGTCAGATCATCATGCTTGCTGGGTGCTTTTCTCAATAAATGTAATTTTCATTTAAAAGTAGGGCTGGCTTGTTTGCTTCTGAGACGTCAGGAGGGTGAATGAAAGGACTAATTGTTATTTCTGCTCTCATTTCATAAAGATTTCCTTTTCTCCGTGTTACGTGGTCTTGAGAAAGTGCTGCTTTTATCTATTACATTTTATTTGCCTGAGTTAGTCTTTTTGTGGAGAACATCCAAGATGATGAAAGAAAGATAAAGTTGGATCTCTGTGGATAAAATGGTGATAACGCTGGAAACTTAAAAGCTTCTGCATAGTTTTAGATGAATCATAATATACGGGCAGCAAAAATCTGACTTGTTTAAAAAAATGCATGTGAAATAAGCCTTAACAGCATTGAGGTTGTAGCCCTAACCAGCTACTAGACGTGCAAGCCCTCTGTTATTATTCCCATCCTGTGTCTTCCTTGCTCGGCTCTTCTCCTTTCACCTTCCCCCTGCAAGCAGACGGGCGCGCTTTCCACAGTTTTCTGGTGAGCGCCGTTATTCTCACAGGTAGAGATTAAAACAATAAACTTACTAAACAGGGAAATTCTGATGCCTTTTAAGCATTGATCCTAATGGAAAGCAAGAAAGCCGGTTCTCCAGCCGCGGCGTACTGTGCCTTCCCATAGCAGCTCCACTGAAGACACTTAACCATCTTATTAGCGAAGCATTTCTCCGTGTTGCATGCCGTAAAATGGGGTTTCTTCAGGAGTGGGAAGCCTATCTGCTGCTCAATGTTAATGATTGCATGAGAATAAGCTCCTGTATTAAGGGATGGATGAGAAGAAGGTCTGTAAGAAATAACTATGAGCAGATTCATAATGAAACCTTTGCTGTCCAGCCCCTCATGTTCTTGGAAATTTTAGAGGGGAAAGTCTCCCTGACCAATGTCAACAATTTGGTTGTTTTCTTTTGCTTCCCTTCCTCCTCTCCTCCCTGTAGGTAATATAGTCATATTTATTGTGAACTTATTTTCTGTAGCTTCCTCCAATCCGCAGTGGTTGGAAGGGAGTTTGGGAGTGAGTGTACGGCAAGGCACATTTGAGGTGGCGGTTGGTGGTGTGGGAGGGAAGGCTGGAAGAAGGAGGAGGCAGAGGGTACCGGAGTGCAGCTACCAGGTTTTAAACAACCTGCCAGTTGTCCCCTTCTTTTATTAAAATGGCAGCTTTCACGCCAGGTCTCTGAACTCTTTAATTTGATTTACACCGTTAAGCCTGAGTTGCCTCATGCTGTTAACAAGGACCGAACAAATCCCTTGCTCTCTCCCTCATTTTTGGCTTTTGTTTTTTTTTCTCCCCCTTTTCACCACTAAAACCCTAGTTGTGTCTCTTGCTGTTGGTTTTAAACAAAATTCTGCACCGTGTCCCCCTTTCATGTTAACTTTAGACCTTCCAGTTTATTAAAAGATGGAGAGAGGACGGCTCGCAGAGGAGGATGCGCTTGGCACATTTGGCATGGCCTCTTCTCCTGATTTTCCATTGGTTCAGCATTGCCATTGGGTTATAGTTGCGTTCTCCTTGAAGCTGTGTGTGAGTGACCGGGTTCAAAGGTTGGACTTCACTTCTGTTTGTGACTGGTCACTGCCACAATCCGAAGTAAAATGAGGTTCTCAATCAATACACAGGTGTTGCCAAATGACTACCAGATATCAGCCTGGCTGATATAATTGGGCTGGCTGGCTCGGGTGTGTGAGGCAAAGTGAGGTCAGGCATGTGTCAGTACTACAGGAGGTTGGAAATCCCTTGGAGCTTTATGTGCCACTCGTGCTTTCCAGGAAGCCCTAGGTAAAGATTCAAAAGTGTCCAGAACGAAAATGAGTCCTACATTTCAAAGGCATCTGTATTTTCAATGACTTTGATGTTATATTCAACTCTGGAAGCAGGAGGGAATGGATGGACATGTGTGTAGGAGGGGTGCATGGTGTTAGTAAAGAAATAAAAAATGACGTGTGAGAGAGTTGTGGGCGAGTCAGCTAGCACAGGACACTCGTGCACCCTTCCAGAATTTGGGGGCAACGAAATGTTTTTAACACTTTGGCTCATCTGCCTGATCTGTTTGGAAATACACCACTTCCAGGGGTGTTTGGGGAGAAAATCAGAGCTTGTTTTTCCTCCATCCTTGTTTTTTACCTGTATGAAAGATCAAAGTGAGTGCCTGAAATAAATTGATCTGCTTTTTTAGACCCCTTTATCAGGTGGAGTTCAGTAAAGCAATACACATGCATTGTAATTGTGAACAATTGTTGAGATGACTTGTTTTTTTTCTTTTGATATGAAAATAGCCCTGTTGAATAGGAAGATACATGTAGCTCCAGAGGTCGGTCCTGTATCATGTTTTTACATTTTTAGAAGCGTTTTGGTAGAGTAATAGCTAAAAGGTGCTTTTCACCAGACACCAAGCCCCGTGTGTCAGTCAGTTTTTCTGCAGATGGGTTTGATGCCATTACTGGTGGTCTTGGAAAAAACAGGACAAGGGCCAAATAAGTCCAGAGAGCAGCATTTGCCCTCACCTCAGAAGCTTTTATGACTGGCTCCTCTGCCTCTCTGGGTAGTAGGAGCATCACGGGGAAGTTTGTTTGTCCTCTGCCTCTGCAGCATCGTGGTGTGAATGAACAGAGGCTATGCTTGTCATTTAGTCTCCTTGCACAAGCCCCACATTCATGTAAGATCATGAGGCTCTGTCCAGCTCCTCCTGAAAACAATTGCAAGGCTCTTACTGACTTAACTTGGGTGTTGGATCGGGCCCATTAAATGGAAAGAAAATAAAGTGGAAGCGTTGTTAATGATTCCTGTTGATGCTTTTCTTGGCACAGAGTACTGCAGAGAATTGTTTTTAGATGAAATACAGTTGCATCTAAGTATTACATTTATTAGCTTTTTTTAAAGGAGGAATAACCAAACTGGACATATGGGGTGTCTGAAGTGTGATTGTGTGAGACTAAGATAATTTCAGGAGAATAGCTTAAGTTGCAGGATATGTGTGATGCCCTTTGTATACAAGATGTGGGATTGTGGAATTTATTTTGCATGCACTGGTTTTTCACTGAGAAGGAATCCGGAATGCAAATATATAGTCATATTTAGAATATGTAAGGAGTGCAGCCTTGCTGCTGTGGACTTCAAGACCCATTAATCAGACCTGATAGTGATGCGATCACTGGAAATACTTCAGTTAAGTAGGTTTAATCCTTATTAACAGTAAGTTGCTTGAAACCATTTTGAGTAAAGTCTGAGAAGGAATATGGTAGGTTGAACACACCAGTAACGCAAGCCCTGTTAGGCTCTGAGTGGTTTCGACTCCTGTGAAGCTCTGTAGATTTGGGACTTGAAAGATCAGGACACCAACAAAATAATTTTCACCTTATTTTTGTATTTTTTCCACTGTAATTGATAATTCCAATTGTTCAAATGGAGTACTGCTCATCAGGTTTGTGAATATCATTTAGGCGTTGCCCCAGCCCTCCTCACGAATTGGTTAGAATGTGTTGTAGGCAGGTATGAAACAGCTGTTTTTTCTTAAGCCATCTTCAGGATTGCTCAGGTTAAATGACATATGTAATTTCTCCATGTTTTGGAATGTCTCCTGTTGACTTCAGAGTGATTTGGCTGTGGATGACTGTGATTAGGATCCTTTTAAGAACAGGGGAGACAGGAGAGGAGGGTACTGCTGGTTTCGCTCTCACCTCTTGTCCGTCAAGAGGGAAGGAAGGAAGGGAGGGAAGGAAAGAAGTGGCAGAGCTTTTGTTGCTACTGGGGTGTTTTGGTTTTTGTTTTTGGGAAATGTGTTCAAAGAACTATTTTGGAAGATGATGGTGAAGTTGTTCCTACTATTTGCACTGCATTGCCAAAACATTGTGCTCTTGTATGAGGTAATAGCTGCGGTTTGTGGCGACATTGTGAAAACATCGGTTTGTTATGATGATTGCAGAAAAAAATCCCAGATACATGGTAACGTTTTTGTAATATTTTATTGAAGTGAAACACGGAAAATACAGCATGGCTTGGAGCTCCCTTGGACTGATTTCATGTGCTGGGAATGAAGAAGCAATTGTGCAAAACTGAAATGGGTGTATGACGTCGATTTTGAGCTATTTTAGTATAGTTTAATTTTTTCTGGGGTGTTTTTGGGTTTTTTATTTAGTTTTTGGTATCAGTGTTGTGTGTTACATTAGCTTGTTAGAGGGATGTATTTCACATTTATTATAATCCAGATTATGCTGTGTATTTCCTTTTTGTCCTGTGAAAAAGAGGCAATACTAACTAAAAGATAACATTGCAGGACACTGCTGTAAAACAAGGAGTGGGCGTAGTTAAGACCTTACAGGTTATAGAACGTAGTCACAGAATCACGGAATGGTTTGGGTTGGAAGCGACCTCAAAGATCATCAAGTTCCAACCCCCCTGCCACAGGCAGGGCCACCAACCTCCAGGCCTGGAGCTAGACAAGGTTTCCTAGGGTCCCTTCCAACCTGGTGTTAAACACCTCTGGGGATAAGGGAAGAGCCCGTTCCAACACCTCACCACTCCTTCTGTAGAAGAGCTTCCCCCTGAGATCCAATCTAACCCTTCCCTCCTCTATCTTAAGTCATTGAAGTTATTGAAGCCTGCCTAAGTGTGTAGATAGCAAGATCACCACAGCCTCTTTCCTCTCAACATCTAATCTTGGTGTAAGGCAACAGGAGATTGATGCGGTTCCTTTACACACTTGAGCTGGGCAGCTAAGCTCCTGGGTTTCCCAATGATTTGAAATGAATTTTTGGGCTTTTGCTTGCTTCTTTGTTTACACAATCTATTTCCTGTTTCTCCTGTAATTTCTTTCTCATTAACAGGCATAACTAGGTGTGGAAGCTTGGATAATGGCTTTTTAATTTTTTTGAGTTTATCAAAGGAGTAGATTTAAAGCAACACATTATGACCGTGATGCTCCAAAGCTCTTGGTGTGTAAAACTGCTTGTTATCCTATTTTGTTAGTTCTGTATGCCTGCTAGCTATATGGGCCCTTCAGTTAAAAACCTCTGCTTCGGTGCGTTGGGTGTCTTCCTCCATCTTTAGATAATCAAGCCAGAATCTCTAAATGTTTCATAGGAGTCACTTGCAAGAGACCACCGGTGATAAATGTTACCAGATCGTAGGAGGCAGTCTCCAAAGAGGTGTATTAGAACCGTGTATCAGCATACCAGCAAACCAGCACTGCTGTTTGCTTCATCCTCTGTTTTCACCTCCTTTTTGTCACCCACTGGAGAAGACTTCTCCAATATATTTATCTTTTGGAGTGTTGAAACTTCTGCAGTGTTTTCGTAGTGCCTGTTATTATGACATGTCTCCTGTAAAGCCGAGCAGGGTCTACAGCAGAGATATAATGAATGACCACAGTCAATTACTGTGATGAACAATTGATTTTTGGTTTTTGAAAGTACATCCTTAAGAATTATTCATTTGGCTGAACTATCCTATTCTTCTTTATGTGAGCTGGGTACAGAAAGTTAGAGGCATGATACATGTTATTACTCATATAGCTGTGTCAATAATTATATAAGCTATAAAGATATGACAAATAGACTGGAATAAATAATGGCAAAGAACTGAACTAAAATATTTTGCTTTAGGTAAATACTGACTCTTTTTGGTGTGTTAAATAAAGTTTCATTACGAGAAAAATACAATCTCAGAGTAGTTGTATCAAAAAAATCTTCTAAGATGTTTTAGTCAGGTAAGTGGGGTGCTTTTTCTGGGTGTCTCTCTTTCTGCTTTATATGATGATTCATCCATATATGCAGCATTACGTTTCTTCTGTGCAAGAAAGATATTTAGGGTCATATTCTATTTGTACAGGAATGTCTTTTTATAATACAGTAGGTAGTACTGGTCTAACAAAGCAAAATAGTTGGACTTTACAAGTTGTGAATTTATAGATCATCACCATAGGTGAATTAGCAGATAATGGTAATTTGTTATCTTGATACTGTAGAGCTCCAAGTGGGCTGCCCAGAGTTTGTGTTGGTACTGGTGGCAGCTGGAAATGCTGAGAACTTTGCAGGGTTAGGTGTCTGTCTTACTCACTTTGGAAGGTGCTAAAGTCAAAAGGAACTTTTAACTCTTTGAGGTGCTATGGCCTCACTATCAAACACTTGGTCTGCAGAACAACCCTGGTCTTGTGGTGGATTGAAACAGGGAAGGGAGATGGAAATGCAAGGTAGGGAATTTACCAAAGTGAGTTTGTGTAACTTGAGATAGACCTAGCTGCCTTCTGTCCAACCTTTTGCATTGTAAATGGATGGTGGCATGATATTGGGCACTCAGTTCTTGTCCTTGGATTATTTTCTTTTAGTTCTATTTTCCCCCCCAAAAAATAGTGGCAGCGGGTCATTTGGAATTGCCTTATTTTGTTCTGTAACCAGGCTGAACAGGAGGGGTTGGTTGGCAATTTATAGGCTGAGGAGGTGCAGCTGGAAATGTACAGGAATGGCAAAAAAGTAAGAAAAAAAGGGGAAACAAAGGTTGTTTTAGTCTTTTTTCTATGGTGCATGGCTATATGGGTTTGGGAATTCATCATGCAGTGGAAAAAAGCGAGAGACGAACCAAGGGAAGTTACACTGTTTATTTGACTAGGCCTTCCCTTGACTCGGTATGCTATAATCATCTTTATGCTGGTTGTCTTTCAGAGTATAATTAGCCTGGAAGTGCATGTGGGTGGTGGGTGGCATGGCAAAGTATTTCTTCAGAAAAAAATAAATAAGAATGAAATGGTCTGCTGAATTAAAAAAAAAAAAAAATCAAAAATAAAAAAAGCCTTGTGTAGCTTTCCAGTTTCTTGGTTTGGACAGGCGTGACGTGGAGCTTCGGCAGCCAAACACATCCTGAGTGGAAGTCCAGGGAGAGTTCAGTAGAAACTAATTGGAACATGCCCCAATTTATTATGACAATGATAACACTTTGTACTTCTGTTGTGCCCTCTGTGCTAACATCTCAAGGTGCTTTATAAATATTAAGGGATTAACTCGCACAATGCCGCTGACAAACAGGTATTATTACTGTCCCCTTTCTGCGCACCTGGGGGATTGCAGCCCCAAGGAGTACAAGAGCTCACTTGTGTGACACTTGGGACTGGAGAGAAGAACTGGAGTTTGGTCACCCTGCTCACTGCAGCCAGAGGTTTGAGCAGAGCAGGAGGAAAACCCGGTGCCTGTGTCCTCTTGAATGTTTGCTGCTCTCCGCTTAAGCTACGTTCGGATTGGGTTTGGTAGGCAAACGTGCAACCTTAGCGGGACAGGAGGCAAAGTTGTAATTAATTCCTCCTTAATTGGCATAGCAGTAAGTAATTCTGCTTAATCCATTCCTTGCTGTGAGGATGAAGTAAGGCTAAACATTTGAATTGGGGAGAGAACAAGGGGAAGAGAGGGAGTAGACAGTGAAAGATGGACAGAGACAGACATTCCTCATGCTGTTGTGGGCAGACGTTAAGAAATACCAGTGTAAGTAAGGCACCTTTCTAATTTTTTCCCTTGGATTGCCTCTTGACTTAATGAGGCAACATGCAAAGAAACAGAAGAATCACTTTGGAAAAATACACTAAATTTTCCCTACCCCTTCTTGTCTTTCATTCAGTCCATAAGAGCCTCTGGAGTGTGAAATGTGAAGACACCAAATTGGAATTAATTTTGCTTTTTCATTTAACAGATTGTGTTACATTAACACCAAACTATTGCCAAGCAGCAAACCTTTCCTTTCCTCAGATGTTAGCTACTAATACAGACTAAAGACTGCTGAAAGAATGGTTACACTGAAATGCTTTATTTAAGTTTACCCTCCCTCGTGGCTCGAGCGGGCCCCGGTTCTGCTGAGACGTATTCACATGAGCAGTCTCACTGAGTTCACTTTTATTGCTTCCTGGCAAGTGAGCTGGCTTCTATTTCATATAACATCGCCCGAGTTAGAATTTCAAAGCTCGCTCAATTCTCAGAGAGACCTTTGCGGGACTCTCTTCTCCTGTATCTACACAGGCACTAAACACACTGAGGACACAATTGAATTAATCAGGACTACTCATGTACAGAAAATCAACCCAAGATTCTGTTTAAGAGATGACAACTTTGATATCGTATTGTTCATTACCAGCCAAGGAATTGTTACTGCTTATGTAACTGGATTATTAAATTGTTTACTGATGATAAGTCTTGCTTCTAATATTAAGCACGCATTGAGAGCCTTAGTGTAGTTCTGCTGAAAAGAACTGGCTATAAATGACATCACAGGGTTTATTTTCTCTCCCTCAATTGTGTTTTGTTTGCGTTTCTGAGCACATGTTTTAATTTTCAGTTGTACAAGTTTAGCCCAGGATCTGACAAGTCAGGCTGAGTTCTCTGATGTCCTTGGACAGTGACCAACATTAAAATTGTTCAGGTTAAATTCTTCTCTGGAAGATGCCTCCCTTTCTGCAGAATGTCTGTTTTGTGCCTCTCATGGTCAGGATAGATCCTGGAAGTAAGTTATGCAGATCTCAGGGGGGCTAAATCTGAGTCTGCAATTAGTACATTGTTCCGTGGTATGTGACTGGAATGAAATGCTGTTCAGTGGCCTGTGGAGTAATCGGTTCTGCAGGACTTGGTAAACTAGAAATAGTAGTAAAGAGGCCCCAAATTAGAAAACAAAACAACCAAATGGAGATGTACATGGCTCTTGGTGCATCTAGCAAGTGCTGAGGACTGTTCAGTGAGATGTCAAATTGCACCATAATGGTTTGGATCCCTTTATTTTCTCTGCTGAAGAAGGCAGCATTTAAAACTCAAGCTCCCTAAAGAGCTGTGGTCCAATCATTGGCATCATCTCACTGAAGAATCAAGTCCTACTCCCTTCAGTTTTATCAGAATTGTGTTTTGTCTCTCTTTACGAGACTGTTCCATTTTGTTCTTCTGTCCTTTGAAGTAGAATTTTGGTATACATCATTTGTAAGCCTAAACTATATGAATTTGAGAGAATTTGAGCAAAACTGTCTTTGAAGAACGGTTCTTCTTTCAGCCAAGGTCCTGTTGCCTTTATCTTTGTATCTGTAATCCTGTTTCATTTGAAATCATTGGGATTGAGTGTGGAGTCACACTTGACGGACCTGGGTCACGCACCCCATGAGCAGTCAGTCCTCTTTAATGTGAACAAAACTCTTCCCTGCTATGTGTGTGTATGTTAAAAACGATGTGGTTGCACACATGTAGAATTATCCTGTATTTAATCTCTAAGAAAAATAGATAAATACATTACAGCAGTGCTGGGACTGCCATTCTCAGATGTAAAAGTCTTCAGGTGCTGCTCTTTTGTACCTACACCTCCATGGTGGTGGGTGTTTTTTCTTTAGACTTAGACCATTTTTAAGGAAAAAATAAGTTGTGTGCTTCATAATCATGTAGCCTTTTCCAAGAACACTACATTTCTGAAAATCTTCATTACCTATGTCTTCCCTCTAATGTCTGTTCTTCGTGTCCTCAAACTGTGGGGTGTGTGACAATACAAAATGAAATAGCTGTCAGGCTTGAAGTTCGTTGGTGTCGTTGTTGGGTCTCCTGGTTGGTGAAGTTGTTTTCTGAAGCCTGCTTTGTCAGGTGTGTTTGATCCCACTGAAAACGCTGGGCATGTGACATCAAGAGCTGGTCGGGTGGAGTTTAACTGGCGACTGTCCGTCACGTTCCATGGGGTTACAGTAAGAACTGTGAGATTGTGAGTTGTCAGACATCTGAAAACGGTGTGTAGTGTGTTGTGCCCAGCAAGTCTGCAAAACATAGGTCAAGATTTTTCAGTTAAGACTCGACTGCCTTTTGCCAGGCAGCTCCTGGTACAAAAAGGTCCCTCTCTGTTTCTGTGCGACACGGACCTGAGCGTAGCTATCGCTGATCTGCCTTGCTTGCAGCCATCTCTTCCTGAGGTCTTTTTCACAAAGCATGGAATGGTCTTCCGAGGTTTTTACTGTTAGATTGTAAGTGTTCACTTCTGGAAGAAGAAAAATCAGAAAACTGCAAAAGGGAAAAATGAAGTTTCTCTACATAAGCTCGAGTTTGGCAGTACAAAACAATTGTGCACTTTATTAAGTGCAGTTGAAGGGCTCTAAATTAATTGTAACCACTACTGTAGTGTCTAAAATATAACATTAGTAATGAATGCTTTCCTGTCACTGGAGAACTAATTTTTAAACTGCCTGGGAAATGGTCCTGCCGGACAGGACTCACTGCTGCCTGCCGTGGAGCTTGGCTGGTTTGGATAAGGGCTGATGACACAGGTGGCATTGACAACAATGGCTGAGTTCCTGAGAAATGCATTATTTTCACAGTGCCTCTGATGGAGGAAACGCTCACTAGCAGCTGATAATTAATGATCAATTTGGCGATTATCACAAACAATTTACAAAGGTTGACTTCTCCTTTAGAAGTCCCTTTGGATAAACTGGATGGTAAATTACCTGCCTAAGGCTTTTACTTTACTCGTGCTAATAAGATGAAAATGAATGTGTTTGAAGAGCTCTGAACTGAACTTTTCAGACTGTCTGATAATCCATACAACTCTTCTTTAAACATCTTAAGTGAGTGAGCAAATACAGAGTATAATAAAATTGAAAACCATCATACGGGCGCATGTTACCACCCGGCCTAAGTAATGGGGCATGACAAATAAGAGGCTGTGCTGTAGAGTTCATATTATGGCATACATTAAATATTTGATCATCAGCCAGCTGATAGAAACAATTGGGTTTAAGAGTAGCATTTGCAAATAGAAGGATAAGATTTAGACTGCCATAGTCTGAGCATGGGATGGAGAACTTCTGAATCTTAATCCATGCTTCAACACCGTCTCTTTACGTTGTGGTGTGCAGACCACTTAAAATGCTCTTCTGTATTTCCTCAGTCTGTGAAAAAGAGTTAGTAATCCTCATTTACTTCAGAGGGGATAATAATGCTTATTTACTTCACAGGAGGGATATGTGAAGAGTAATTAGTATTTGTAAGTGCTTTTAAGGATAAAAAGAGGAGTGCAAGCATAGAAAGCTCTCTAGTAAACTGTATAAAGCAAAGAAGAGGAGAAAAGTAGGGTGAGGTTTGTAAAGGTATGTAGGTGTTTAGAGACACAGATGGGCTCCTAGTCAGATTTTCAGAAGTGCATCGGCATCTTCACGTTGGAGGAAGCATATTTGAAGATCTCTTGCAGCAAGACAAACTCTATGTTTTTTGCACTTTATTATTTTTACAAATCTGGCTCCTCAGGTTATATCCATGACACGGCAGGACAGGGGAGTAGAGGGAGACGGGGATAGGGCTGTAAAGGCCAGGTAGCAGCTGCACTTCCTGATATCCCCCTCTAAAGCAAGGATGGAGATGGGGGTGAGAAGAGAGTATGAGAGAGAAGAAAAAACCCTTCCTGCACCTGACGAGGAGCCCTTTCACAAGGGAGGTTTTGCAGACTCTTATGAATGCCAGCTGGGTGTCCCAGCACACAGCTGCCTGCTGGCCCATGTTGCGAGCAGATCGGTAGAGCCAGAAGTATGCTGTTGGTTAAAGATGTTCCCATACCATTAGCTTTCAATTTTTGAGACTTTATTGCTGGCATTTCTATGGCTTAAGACCTGATACACCTGTGTGATCTATGCAAGAGAGAGAAAAACAGAACAGGAGTGTCTTTGGCTTCAGTTTATGAATGAAGGTGTGATGGATTGATGTAATAGTAATACAGAAATTACTTTTTATAGGGGTTGTGTCTTTTTAGTGTGCCTTTATAATTAGTTATCCAGGGCAGAGGCTGGAAACAGGTTTGGTTTTAGTTTTCCATCATCATCTTGGTAGTGCCTTTGATGAATGCAGTATTCCTGATTTTCATTTTACTGAGGAATCAACTTCCAAGCTGCTGAGTAATAGAGGAAACTGGAAATCACAGTTTGTGACTTGACATCTGAATTTGTCCCTGATTTGCTATGGGAGGGTGGGTTAGAGCTCTGACTCTCACTTGGGTGCCAGCACTGGGCATTTCTGTGGGTAAACAAGAACCAGACTGGTGTCTGTAATGGTTTGTCTGTGAAATGGGTGTTGCCAGTAGTATTTCACGATGAAGGCATGTGAAATTCCTTTAAAGTATTTTTACTGAGAGAAAAATCTCTAAGTAATTGTAAATCACTGTGTCAGTACCTGGCAAAGGGTGAGTTTTCTTTTTCTTCAGAAGAACAGGACAGAGAAGAAGATCCCCTGAAACTGGTTGTGGAGTGAAAAGAATTCAGTGACAGTCCCCTGCTAAGTGCTGATTTGGGTTTTTTTTTTTAATTTTAGGGCTTTCTGGTTGCAATTTGCTTTTGAGATTAGGTTTCAGTTTGGTTTATTTGGGTTTTTTTTTCTTCATTATCAATGCCCAGAAAAGAAAAATAAGTAGATTTTTACATAAATATAGTCAGTAGGTAAAAAATAAAACCCATATTCTTAGGATCTGTTGGCAAGTCTGCTTTAAACTTAGTTTGGCAGTTTCAAAACACAGTATCTGAATAAGAGTACTTGATTTTTGCCCTTGCTCATGTGGCAGTATGTGCAAAACCACCGAGGGACATTAACAATACAAACAAGTGCTATCAATAATCACCAGTAAAATGTTTGCCTTAAAAAAAAAAAAGAAAATCACATCTCACAGAGCTTTTTATAAAGGCAGTCAAACATTCTTATCTCTTACATAGAAACAGAAAAACTGAGAGCCAGACAGATTCAGTAAATTAGGTGGGATCACACGGGAAGTTGTGATCTTCAGCATTCTTAATGTAGTGTCCTGGTAGGAGATATTCTGGCAGAGTAAACTCAGCAGTAAAGTTCCTAGTCAAAATGTCAATGTCTGTGCTGCTTCGGCAATGATCAATGCCCAAAAGATGTTGCTGTACTGCAGAATGAAGTTTCTGTGATGTATTTCAATCAGTCAACCAATGCTCTCTCCTAGGTAACATTCAAACAACTGTAGGGCCTGCCAGATGACTACTTACCCAAATCAAAAGCTGTTTGTTACCTTTCTGAAATTAAAAATGGGACAGTTGACCTTTCTGGCTTTGTTTTGTATCCGGTTCATGCTGGTAACCCTCAAAATGTAGCTGATCATCAGCCTGTGATCAGTTGTTTGCTAATGTCTGGTGGGAGTGAATCCATGATTTTTTTCTCAATGTCTTAGTTCGATGTGACTGTAATTATTCCTAATCAATTGCTGTGGTTGCAGTAGGTAGCTCATGGGGTGACTGGGCATCTTCTTCCAGTTGAGAAGTGTTCTTGCAAGTATCATCTTGAGATACATCAAAAGGCTTTCTGGGACATCTACCTTCTGTTGCCTATGGACTATTGTTTTACAGGGACTCATTCTTGAGTTGTTCCAAGTGCCAAAATCATGTTTTTAGAAAACAACAAAAAAAAAGCAGTGTATGGGGATTGGTTTGGTAGGAAAAATAGAAAAAAAAAAAAACAGAAGTGGGAAATAAGGAAATTTGGGGCTTTGTTTTTGTTTAACAAAGAATTTAATTTTCTGAGATGCTCAGCCCCTACACCTCTAATGCCTGGAGGAAGCCAGAGGTCCTCCCTCCTTTCACAGCTCAGGCCAGCAGTGCCCCTCAGGTGTCTCATTCTCCATGCAGCGGTCATTTTCCCCGTAGTGCTCGTGACATACGTTTTAGATCTGAACATCTGGATTCGGATTCACTTATAATATAATTAGGTGTATCCCCAGCGGGAGAAGGGTTTTGATGGAAGAAGTCTTTTCAAGAAAGCTATTATACCACTAGTTATGGCACTAGCAGCCAGGTTTACTTTACTGTAATGTATATTTATTTTTTTTCAGAAGACTATAGCTCTCATCTGAAGTTGGAGCTCCGTGGCATTATGTGCCTTAGACTGCTAAATTGTTTTAATATATCTCAGTAAAAACAGTCCTAGGCAAGCGCATTTTCAGGGTGATTTTTTTTTCTTTTTTTCCTTCCAAGTGTGTTTGAAGGCAGTGTGTGGACAGTGTGATGTAGGGGAAGAACCAAATGTTTATTTTAAGATGTGTTTGAATGAATCTGCCTACATAAACTTGCCAGTGTTAAGAAAGAGGGGCTCTGCCCCTTTTAGATCACAAAGGCCTCTCAGTGGGGGATGGTTTTGGTAATGGAAAAAACAAAAAAGGTTCCAGTATGTGGTGGAGGAGGTAAAATAAACAAACAGCAATGGATGATTACTTCTCCCCATCAAGGCTTCTTTATCCTTGCAAGCTCAGTCAGTGGTCAGCATGTTAGACACCCCTCCCTGTTTTATCCATCCCTTAACTGTGTTCTTTGACAGCGTTGGTTTATACAGCTGGGTCTTTGTGGAGCTGGATGGGAATTGCTGTTGAACAACAGACCAGAAGGTAGACAAAGTACCTATGGAAGGGTGAATGGCAGACAACCTCTGAGTTTCCCTGGAAGGAGAGGTGCTGGTTTCAGGGTTTTTCTCCTCCTTTCCACCCCCTACCCAGAACTCACAAAGACTTTTTTATGAAAGCGGGCATCTTTCTGCGATGGTGCTTCTGTGCCTGCCACTGCAGCCTTTCTAAAGTAAACTTTGAGACTCCTTAAGGTCCTAAAGGTATGTTGTCTGTTTAGAATGGTCTCTCACTTTCATACTTGTGGATTTGTTTTTTTCTTTGCATACTGGTGTGCATTTGTTGGTGTGGTGTGAGGGCATATGTGCGTTACATGATTAACAGCTACATTTGTCTTAGCTAACAGCTTCAGCAGTATCAAGGGTTAATGTTTTTAACGATGGGTCATTATCAGCTGTTCATAATTGTTCTTACCCTTGAAATTTGACAGGTATTTCTTGATTCAGTAATAGAAAAAATTATTAAAAAATCAGACTTTATACCGTGGTGAGTCAATCCATTTACCTACGTGTGCCTTTACGGCGGTGAGGAAGCATGTTACTGTGTGCAAGCAGCAGTCTTGAGAAGTGTTCAGTAACTCTTTAAACAGAACACAGATGTTCAGAAATAAAAAAAAATATATATAAAAAAAAGCAGCTTGAATGGTAAATACCACTGCAGGTGAATGGACATGTGCCATGATGGGTGATCTGTTAATGTAGATTATTTTAATTCTTACGGTTTTATGAATAAAAACTAGGGAGACAATACAGCAGCTGTGAACCTTCCACAAGATGAGTGAAGAAGACTTCACAGTACAATATGCACAGTGAGTGAAGGAGGAGCTCTCACACCCTACCATAAACTTTTTCCATTCCATCCCTCATGCGATCGTCTGGTGGAAGGGGGATGGCATGATGGATGCTGTGGATAATGAGGAGGTACGAGTGTAAAACACCTGAACACTTGAAAAAAACAAAAACCAAGTTCATCTTCTCTTTTTGAATATTGGAATGTCTGAGTAAAATTATTTTGATTTTAAAAAATTTTGGTGCGCTCTATTTGTGCTTCAGAGTAATTTTCAGAGGCAGCAATTTTCACTGGTTTCTGAAAGGCAACATCTGGGCTTCAGAACAATCCCTTTTCAGCTTCAAAAATTCTACCTCAAATTGCTTAGACATTATAGATATTCAAAATTTTTGTGGTTTTTGTTTTGGGGTTTTTTTAAACATAATAGAAAAGCAATAATATGTTTATTCCCTATCATTTTATCTTCAAGTTCAGTTTGATTTTTCTTTCTTGGGCTTTCCAGGATTATTTGTTCCTGGGCCAAGAATGCACCTGTCGTGTATAAACCCTCCAAAAAGCAGGACACACAGACACACACACACAAAATGTGTGTGAACAAAAAACATAATAAAAATTCTAGGCATCTGGAATTAACCTGTTGAAAAGAAAATGTTTACATCCATTAGAGACATCTCTCTGCCCAAGTATGTATTTATTTGATTTTCATACTTGCACACAGACTCATGAAAAGATGTTTCCCTGTGCCTGTAATCCTTAAAGGTACGCGTGGGTTCTCCGAGGCCCCAGTTCTGCTCCCACTGGAGTTATTCAGAGGCCCAGTATTTCAGCAGTGCAGGTTCCCAGCTAGGAGTGGTTATGAGTACACCACTAGCAGGATGGGTTTTAACATACAGTATGTGTATGGATGTGGGGTGTATGTGCTTCTGGGCTCATTTGCATTTTTTTTAATAAGGGGATAGACATGATGCAGATGTGTACGGGAGTGATGGTTGGAGCAAGAGTTTATATAGTAATGGTAGAACGATAGTGTGAGTGCAGATGCCTAAACATCAGTGGCTGTATTGAAAAGTATTTCAGAAGAGCAGTTATACTTATGTTTATTACAAGCAAATGTACATGAAATATAAACTGTTTATTCAGAACTTATCCATGGGGAAATTCGGAGTGAAGTGGGGGAAGAAGAAACTTCTCCCCTCCCCTCCCCACCTTCTTTGTGCTTTGTGGTTATACACAGACTAGTGAGGGAATGGTGTTTAAAAAAAAATTAAAAAATTAAAATTTCTTTTTTGGGGTTTGAAATACAAGTATGGAAAAAGAGGGGAAAGGAGAAGGGAGGCTTGAATGTGGACAGCTGTTTCCCTGGCACTCCCGTTATGGAGCAGTGGCCTGATGGAAGAGTGGGAAAAGCTGTGTCATAATTTACTGAGATCTCAATCAAAAGAACATCGTCTTGTATTGAAATCTGGGCATCTTTTGGGAGATAATTCTTATTATTAATGTTGATTCTACTGAAAGTAATTCATCATTTAATAATGCTTGAAGAAAATTTTATGTCAGCTTGATTAGACAAAGACTACAAATGACCAAGAATAGGCTTCCTAAATTGCAAAAGTTTTAATATTAGCCAACTTTCCAGAATGAGCCCTCAAATTTCTTTGTAATAAGTAAGTCATTCATAATTGTCATGATTTTAAAGCGTTTTCAACTCCTTGCCTTCGCTTCACTCAATGTCACTGGGAAATTAGGTATGCACGTCCGCGTGTGATGTATGGATTCCTTGTAGCATGCAGCACAGCTCACCCACTCAGCGTCTGGAGACTGACTGACTTCTCTGTCATTTTCAAGTATTAGTTTGTACAGTGAAATTTGGAGGCCTGAAATCTCTAATTATTTGACTCGATTCCTCTTTGTAGTTCCAGCAGGCAGAGGCTGATGTTGGGAGTGATTGTGATAGGACTTTCAGCAGATGGGACTTTCATTCCTAAAACTTTATGTGAAATTAAAAGCAAACCTGTGCTATTTCTACTGTCACGAGGACAAATGGGAAATAATAATGGTAATAAGTAAAAAAAGCAAAATGTGTGAGAAGCTGAAGGCGGGGGAGATAAATTTCAAAAAGGTTGGATGGGGGGGGNNNGGGGTGGGCAGCGCAAGGGGAAGGAAGCCAGAGTTAATTTGAGGATGCACTGGAAAATAAATGAGCTTGTGGATTTAATTCAAAATCATCCAAGCAGAGTCTTTTGCATGAAAGAAGCCAGTGATCAGGCTCGGTTTACTTGAAACATCAACAGTGACTGCATCCTGCTGTTTCAGAGTTTGTGCTGATAGATGCTCATTGCCTTTGAAAATTAACCATTACGCCTGTACGTGGCCTGCGCTGTAACCATGTTTAACCACGTTTTCAGGATGTTCTTCCTCTGCTTTTGAGAGGTTCTCAAAAAATCCATGTTTTGAAGTTTGGTCTTTCAGAGGCATGCTTTGGAGCACATGTAAAATCTGATCCCGTAGCTTCTGGCTTAGAAACCTGCTGTTGGATTTTTTGGTGCTCTCAGTTGACACGCAGGCTAGTGAAAAACAAAGGACTTGAGCCGTTGACAGGTACCAAACTAAACCAGGATCCAGGTCCTCATGCTAAAGCTGATGCTGAGTGTGTGTCTCTGGGTAAATCACTAAACATTCCTGCTTAACACCTGCAAGTTACTGTACAAAACTGGAACAGGAAACAACACAAAGTCCTGTAGGAGATCTAGAAAAGAATTGGGTAATATTCTTTGCAATAATAGGATATAGTATCTTGATAGGAGTCCCTTCATCACCTTACAAATTCAGTTTTGATTGAAGGTTGGTTTGTTTCAGGCTAGAATATTTCGTTAAACAACTTAGTCATGCACCAAAAGTCTTTCCCCGTTACATGCTTCAAAAGGTCAGTGAAAATCTTTGCGTGACACATATTTGGAACATTCAACATGAGCTTTTTTCCACAATGTATTTTTCCGAGTCTTGATTTGTAAATTCTGCTGTAAGTAGGACTTTTTATGCATAAATTCCTTGCAAATGCGAGAAAATGGGGATGATGAAATTTTAGTTGAGAGAGAGCGTGGAGTTTATAGAAAGTTTCATTTGTTTTGTGGTTTTTTTAATAAAAAAAGGAAAATTTGACAAGATTTTTGTTAACATTTTATTGAAAGACACTTGTTATAGCTTTCTTATGTGAGGGTTTCAGAACTTGTCAAAATGAAACCATTTATCACAGGAATTTTGAACAGTACCTTTTCTCAAAAAAAAAATAGTTTCCACAATATATGAAGCATTGAGTTTATCTGCCAAGTTGCTGATACTTTACTACCATATACTTTAAAAAGCAAACTTTAAAAGAGAGAGGAGATAGCATATTCCCTGCCTGTTTTATGATCAAAAATCTTCTAACCTGGTGGACTAAAAAGAAAAAACAGTTGCTAAAGTTTTCCTGTGGAGGGAGGAAGCCTGGAAAGTAAAAAGGGAGAAGGTGAATTGGATGAAATGGAACTATTGGGTAGTCCTAACCGTAGGATGACTTGTGGCAGCTATAATAGTAGACAGCTGCAGGGAAATATTACACAGGTTATGCTGTAGTGATCTTTGTGTTAACAGAAGTGACTGGTTCACCAAAACCCTTTTCCAGTAATGCAACTTACTTGTAGCTCGGGTGGATTTTCGAAGATGGCTGATTGATATGATTTTAGAAAGTAATA
The DNA here is from genome assembly GCA_013399135.1 of Heliornis fulica. NCBI lineage: Eukaryota > Metazoa > Chordata > Aves > Gruiformes > Heliornithidae > Heliornis > Heliornis fulica. The sequence goes on along the minus strand of VXBZ01012453.1, from coordinate 1,166,325 downwards.
ATTAGCAGATTATTCCGTCTCAGTGTGACAGATGAGAGCATGTTCCATGCACAATTTTTATTGATTAGCAGATTAGCGATGTTTGCCACTTTTTTTTTAGTTTTAATTGTAAAATTACTTCAGTAAAGAATTCCAAACCAGGCTGTAAATGACTCAAAGATACTGCCAAGCAAAGTCTGTTTTTAGTGGTATGTGTAGAAACAAGTTGGGCTTGCAGTTCCCAGTGGGACAGAGTGTGGGAGTCTGCCACCCTTACTCATGTTGAGTAATACCTTATTACACAAGTAATCCTGTCAAAATGAGCAGAGCTGTGGGGTTTTTTTAAAGGTACTAGTTATTCAGTGTATGTAAATAAGGAATTAATTTGGGTCCAGAATGAAATGGAGACAGTCATTAGTATTGACTAGCACCTTTTTGCTTGGACTGTTTGCAGAGGGATCCTAGTCTTCAATAAACCTAGGAATACCAACTGTTTTGTTAACCCTCAGAAGTGAGTCGGGTGCTTCACTCGCATTTCGGACAAGCTCGCGATCGTGCGTCTCCACCTGCGTGTGCATGCTTACACATTAGATACCTTGGGCTCTCTGTAGTCGTGTTTTCTGTGGAAAAGCAGATTTCCAGCATGTGCTTGAGAGGGAGATATCCCCCAGATCAGGAAGGGAGTCAGACTGAATCCCACTGAAGTTCCCGGGACTAGTTGAGCGTTGCAGCATTTGGTTTGGACTCTGGCCGTGTTAGCGAGCGTATTCCTGGTGCCGCTGACAGAGGGAATGAGCCTCCGCGCTGCTGCTGGTGGATCAGATCTGCTGCTCTGGTCCTTGTGCATCTCTCCAGAGTGCAGCTCTCTGCTTGCCTCCGATGTGCAGGGCCGGGTGATTTAAACTCTACCCATGAGAAAGACTTGGGTTGTAGCTGCCTGAGAAACTCAACATTTTCATGCCGATTCAGAAACTGGCTATGCGACTCCAGTCAGGCTCTGTCACGCCTAGTTATGGTGAGAAAACAACAATGCCTCTCTTGATAAGGGGAAAAAAAAAGAGTGTCTTGCACAGTCAAAATTTTGACATACAATTTAAATCATCTCCCTACATCCTGTGGACTTGGAGCTGTCAAAAAGGCAAAGCCTGTTCTTGAATGGAAAAGCTTTTTATTTCTTTTAAAAGTGTACCAACTATAATTATCCATAACTATGCAGGCCTGTTTTAATGCTGTTTTATAATTACAGGTCTTAATGCTAGATTATACAAAGTCATTTATAAATAGTCAGAACAGAGGGACTTTGGGAGTTTTTAACCTGTAGATTGCTGTAGGTTGTGGCAGCTGACGGGATTTTGCCTGTATGTGTATGGGGTGAGCTGTGTAGTGATTGATGAATCCCTTAATTAACTCCCTACAAGTTAAGATTTATGGCCTCATATCTTTTTCTCTTGACACATCTGTGTTTGTCACTTTTGAAGACATGGATAAGCCATTTCTCCAAAAGCCTTTGTGGGTATCTGAAATGTTTCCGAGGTATTTTCCTTAATGTAACAAGATTAGAGTTTTATGACATAAAATTTATGAAATTTTATGGCATGAGCAATCAAATCGGGATGGATGCTGGTTGTGTGCTAGAGGGCACTATCTCCTTGAATACTGGGTGCCATTTCAGATTTATTTTGGGTATACAATCATGTATGAAATGAACCAAAACCAATGAGAAAATGGAAATGTAGTGGGGGCACTTAAATGAGTTCAGCTAAAAATAATAGTAATAAAAAACAGAGCTGTGGAAAGATAGCTTTTGTGAGGCACTGAACTCAAGTGTGTGTGTGTGGGGACACACGACGACACACAGACCAAAACAACCAACCAACCAAAATAATGTTATTTGGTAACCTGAAATTATTTGGGTGGAGCCAACACTTGTAGATGGCATGAGAAAACAATTTGTGTGGACGCAGTGTAGCTCTTACTCTCTCCAGTGGGAAAATCTAGCCACGATGAAGTCAGTCCAAAACCACTGAAATCAACAGACACGGGGTATCAGTTTAAGCCTACAAAGACTCTCTTGTAGACTGAAGGGGAGTAAAGAAATATGTGGAGGAGCTATTGTAAGATGAATCTCGTCAAATATTTGTGGGATAAGACTGAGTTACAAGAGTGAGATTTTACTTCCCTGAAAAAAAAAAGCCAAACCCAAGGATTTCTTGCTACCGAGAAAAGCATTTATTTAATGAAAATTTAACAAAGGCATGGGGTTTTACTGCATTTTCTGCCTATTAAGAAGCCTTTCCAAAAGCAGAAAAGAGAGACTCTTTAAAAGAAATAGGATCATATTTGAACTCATCACTGTATCTAATCTTCAGTTCCATCCCAGCTACTGGTAGAAATCAGGTGTAGGGATGTATCTCTGATGTATCTCTACAGTGGGTTGAGTACTGCCCATTTCCCACTGTGTCTGAACCTTGCAGATTTAGGTTGTCTGAAGAAATTGCTCTTTAGCTATTTATATTTAGTAGAAACTATTAATGACAGTTCAAAATGCAACTCTTCTTTGCAGATGTTAAGTTGCCACGAATTTAATCTGCAGAGATGCCCTTTTAGATTCAGAAACTGGTCCACTGTGTTGCTGTTCTTCTGAGGGTTCTACCTTGGGGTTTTGTAATTTGGGATTGAGGCCCCACGTTGGTGTTTGAGGAAATTCCTGTCTCCTCTCTTGTTGTAAGTCTTCTTTCATAGAGGTGTACTTGAAAATCCTTCTGAGTTTAAACTGGTGTGAGGAAAAGATCTTCAAGTCATGTAAGTTGTAAACTGTCATGTTTCCACTGAGGGCGGATCCAGGATGTTTGCAGGCCTTTGTTAGGATGGGATAATTCCAGTCCTTCACTGGACCTAAATCTGTTTAAAAGAGCTCAGATCCAGATAATGTTGTTGCTTAGAATTTAGCTGTTTCCCTTTGTTTATTGCTTCTAATGGGAACTCCACTGGCATCTCAGATGTGGAATCTGTTAAGACCTGGTGTTGTCTCCGGTAGAAAATGAAGACGTGTGAACAGGACTCGAGGATACGCCATGTGAGGTCACAGAAAAGGGACCGATAAAGCTGTAGAAATAATGAAAGATCCCCTGTGAATGAATTTATCTTGTATCAAGTTGTTTGCTGCTCGTGAATCTATCAGTGATTGGCTCCTTTGCTGCAATAGGCTTTGATAGTTACAGTCCTTCTGGAAGGCATTTCCAGAAGTAGACATGGGTTTATACATGTATTTAAATCTTCCATTTTCCTGTGGAAATTTCATAGATGTCCATAAGGAGTGAGAAGTTTCTGTGAAACTGTGATGTTTGTGTTTGATGTTAAAGGGGATGGTGCGAAAGGCCATGGTTGTGCCCAACTCATGCTGGCTACCGACAGCACGATGTGGCAGTCATTGTTGGAGCTGTGTGACCCTTACCTAGGCTTGCTCAACCATTTCTTTGAGTGTCCTAATCACTTGAAAGGCTAAATGCAGATTAGATCCATAACCTCACTGCCTTTGCTTTTTTAGGCATTTCTTAGCCTCCTAACATTACCATGAGCACAGAGCTTGTGATTTAAACTGGATTTTGTAAGAGCTGCATGAGTAAGGAAGAAGGTTGTTCTTCATTCTCTACTGTCACAGTGGGTTGGCCTACAGTCCAACCCATAGGTTTTTGTTTTAGATCAAAACCATAATAATCTCTGTTAGTGCACAGAGGTGGTCACCTCTATTACCTTCCTTGCTTGTTTTTATAAATTCCCTGCAGAAAATGATACTGTGCCTGTTGGAACAGTGACAAACAGAAGGCGATGATGATCTGCAACACGCTATCTGAACACAGCAGAGGAAGCTGTCTATTCACTGATAATAAAGTTAGTGGAAAAGCTTTGCTTCAACTTGAGAGTCAAACTCTTCTTGTGAAGCAGCGTGGCAGAATCTGGGTTATTCTGCATTAACGGCAGTAGTTCGTAGCACAACTTGGGTATAGAGCATAAAATACAGTTCAGCAGTACAAAGGAAAGCATCCTCTGTGTTTTATTTTCAAAGTGAATTGTGGTGGAGAATTTTGTAGACCCTTTACAATATTTGCAGTGCCTTTATGGAATATAAATGTCCCAAAGTATAGAACATTACTGTGGAATAATTGACTAATGTTTTTGTGTCCCTCCCTTTTTGTTTGCCAAAACTGAGTCGACAGCTTAGTGCTGATTTTCAGAAAGAGAGATTTTGCAAAAACCCAAGCTTCTTATTAAGGCAGCGTTGAAATGAGTAACCAAAACGTTACACTCTGAATCAATAGCAACTGTGTATTTTGGTGCTCTGCGATGCAGAATATGAATAATTCACATTAACTTCAGGGAGGGAGTTGCATGGTTTTTGTGGAAGAAAAGCTTGGGATCTGTCACATCAAACATAGCTGTAAAATGCTGAATTCAGTGGGCTAGTAGAAAACTGCCAGTAAGAGTCTGTCTGGTGATCTCTGTCTTTATACATATGCTTCGCTGCAGACACGTAGGTGGGAAAGCCTAGAAGACAGAATTCAGGTAGGATGTATGAAGTGTTAGTCTGTTGGACTAAGTCAAACATTAATAGAAAATACAGATTGCTTCTCTATGTACAAGCAATAGGTGATTGGGGATTTTTGTTGGGTTGATTTTTTTTTTTTTGGGTGCTGTTTTGTTGTGTGGTTTGTTTTTTTGTTTTTTTTTTTTTTGTAAATATAGACTAACTTGGCTCAGGAGGCAAAGCTCAAAATGAGATCATTAGAAGCAAAATAAGTCCCAACAAAGGGCTGTTTAAAGTCACTGTTTGTTTTCAGACCCAGTTGACTGCTGCTAAGAACCATTTCGTGCTCAATATGCCAAATCGTGTGGACATGCTCCACCTCACAGCAGCCCCACACATGGTTCAAGAGGCTGCTGGGCTTTTGAAATGCAGTCCTTTAACTGTGAAGTGGAAAATCAAAATAGGGTAATTAGAATCATAAATAGATTTTTGAGGAGGAGCTGTATTACTTCAGCCTGTCTTTTCAACTTTTACATACAATAGTCTTAAGTTCCCTTGCTCATAACTTCCATTTTCCATTAAATACTTAATCTTTTTCTTTCTTCTCCTTCTTTTGGCCATACCTATAGGATTTCTTACTCCTCATTCCACTCCTTATTACAGATGCTTAGCACAGTGGCCCATTATGCCATCCATGCACACACCCTGATTTTCATGAACAATGTTGCTGTGATTAATCCTAGAACTCGTCTGCATTTTAATACTTCACTGGACCCCTCTATTTTGAAGACCAAGCTGGAAGTGAGTTGAGATAGCTCTGTAAGAGTTTCAGTAGTGCCTGGTTTGGATGAAAACTGGATTTTCCAATGACATAAGAGTTCTTATGGTCTTTCTAAAAGTTGGTGGTACATATGTGTGGTCAGAACAGGGTTTGTTCAACAGTCTCGGAAAAATTTGGAACGTGGGACTGAAATTTTAGGTCAATGTTTATGTGTAATTTTTTTAATGCTCAGTGTGCCTTCCTTGTCTACCCTTTTTTGTAGAGATAGAGATATAAATTACATTTATAGACAATCTATGATTTCCATATGCTTTTTCCTGATCTGGCTATAGGTGGGAAGTACAGGGTCTCTTGATAGTGCATCTTCATTCTCTTAGTACGGCCCTGAATTTGTGTTGTCAAAAAGCTTAGATAATTAATGTCCAAATTTTTACTGCTTAACTATCCCAGGTCTGCAAACCTGAACAGAGTCTTGCTCCATCACTATAGCACTGTATAAAACTTCACCCATGTGCACAACAAACGCAGATGTTTTGGCTTGCTAGCAAGTTATTTTATCTTATTTTACTTTATCTTTTATCAGTGATGGTTAAATACATGCAGGTGATTATTCCTTAAAAGCTGAGTTGACAATAGCTTGTACTGGGAGACGTTCTATCTTCTTACAGTCTCTTGCAAATGCAAAACCAGATGGGGGGTTTTTTGTCTTTTTTTTTTTTTAAAGAAGAATTGAATTTCATTATACAGTCTTCTTAGGTGAATTTTCATGTTTAAGAAGCCAGAATACAAGAGAGTGCTATATTAGTGTATTATTCTCACAACAAACAAGCCACTGTTCTGTTGCTACCTGCTTGGCCATTGTTCCCAATTGTGTATGCTTTGCAGTGGTATTTGGATGGTTTCCTGCTCTCTGCCAGCACAAAAAAGGCATTTCTGTTACAATGGCCCCTAACCACACAATGACGGCATTAAGGATTTATTTGGAGGTTTCATTATTTTCTCCTCTTTTGTTCCTTCCAGGATGTCTTCCAAGCGACCAGCCTCTCCGTATGGGGAAGCAGATGGAGAGGTAGCCATGGTGACAAGCAGACAGAAAGTGGGAGAAGAGGAGAGTGACGGGCTCCCAGCCTTTCACCTTCCCTTGCATGTGAGTTTTCCCAACAAGCCTCACTCTGAGGAATTTCAGCCAGTTTCTCTGCTGACGCAAGAGAACTGTGGCCATAGGACTCCCACTTCTCAGCACAACACAATGGTAGGTTTGCTAATGGTCTATTGTGCTTACATCCATTCTTTGAATTCTGCCTCTACAGTAGTTTGGCATCCAGATCTGTACTTTGTGGAGTGTACAATGCACAGTTACACGCACAGAACACGCTACAATAATGTGAAAGCTTTGACCTAGCTGGGCTGCCTTTACCCTCCGCTACAAACGCTAAACCGCTTGCGGTGCAGACTCCGCTTTTCCTCACCTTTGCCTGCTGGCATTTAGGGTGCTAAAATTATTTAGCTACAGGGATGTGAAATTGAAGTGTATGTGTTCAGCAAACAGTAAATGGTTTTGGAACACTGTAAGTGAGAGTCATGTTTGGCATGGTGTCTGAAATATCACCCCAATGCCAAGTTTATGCAATAGTAAGGCGCAGAAGAACTCTCTATAAAGGATAAGAAAAGCAACTTTGGGTTTTGCTGGTTCTGGAAGTTTGCATCTGATGTGTATTTCATACACCTATGAGAGAAATTTCACTGTGCTTATGGACTTCAATCAGCCTATGGTTTTCCAGCCAGTGAATTCCCACCTTTTGTGCACTTCACAAAAGACTCTCTGCACTTAATTTGTTGCATGTTGCAGCCCCCTGGAAGTCCAGAACTGGCTTTATCTAAAAGCAGACAAACAAAGCGAACACAGGCAATGCCGCTGTGTTCCTCACTGGTACCGCACTGTCACTATTGTAAAGTGACGTGTTTGGGCCCTTCATGTAGAATACTGTGGAGCATTTTTATTAAGGTTGAGAGGTGCAGGGAAAGGCATTGTTACCCCAGGACTTGGGCACCTCGATGAAGCTGACTATTGAGAAAGCGCTTACGCAGCTCTTGCCTGTTTACAAATTGATCGTAACTTTTCTGTTAGTCACTCACTTTGACAAGGGCACTGGCAATTTCACTTTAAGTGAAGATAATGAATAGACCTGCATATTTGAAGGCTTTTTAAAAGGCATTGCAAAACAGGTGATAGTATATTCTCATAAAAGCCTGCAACAGCTCCATAGTGGTATTTAAGCCCTTACAGCTCATTACGCATATGTAACAAGCCCTGAGTAAAAAGCACTAGGGATTATTATTTCTCATAGGACCAAGTCACTGGTTATTTACTGAAGCTGCTCTCCCAGACAAAATAACTCACTGATCCCAATCCGTTTTTCTTCCTTTTTGATCTAATGCTCAAGTTCAAACACTGGCTCAGAATACTTAATTTTACTTTACGTTATTACAACTTCAAGTGAAGAAAGAACATCACTGGGAAAATTGGTCATGGCAGGCACATTATTGTCTTTTCCTAGCTTGTTTACCTCTCATCCTTTATCATACATTCATGAATGTAATTCATTAATATGCAGTTCTAGCCAGTGGGTTGGTAGGGTATGTAACTGGTGTATGAGCTTTGCTGTATTTGAGCCTCTTAAGAGAGTGTATGGAAGGTAAAGGGTTGTTCCTGACAGCATTTAAGTCGATAGATAAACTTGTGATGGCACTGGTGGCAGAGAATAAGAACCTAATTAAACAGAACCTCTTTGTCTTCTAAGGAGAGCCCAGCAGGAATATTATAACTACACTGCACTGAAATGCTTAACTGCTCTTTAACTGATTTTAATTAACTTCATTTATAGTTTTTAAGACCAAGAAGTTTAGCTTATCATTTAGTGTGACTTCTTGCTATGAAGACTATATTTAATGTGATGTCAAAACAGTGTTTTCTGTCTCTATGATACAAGATAGGGAATTACTGCATGATTTGCACAGTTTTGCTGTAGTAGTGAGATGCTGTAGGCTTTTCTGAAGCGTGTTACGAGGGGGAGGGTTGTAGGGGACTGGTTTTGTCTTCATACATGTTTAAGAAAATTACCGGTTTGGATGAATGTGACGTTTTGGCAATAACTTTTTTTTTGTAGTGAGGAGTATCTTGTAAAAATCATCATCCAGGGAGGTCAGAAAGGACGTTGTCTGTGTGCCTGCAGAAAGAAGGAAGTGATTGGTGTAAAGCAGTAAACAGTCCCTCTGCTGTTGTGGTGTGTAGTTATAAGAAAGTAACTGAACCTAGTGCTTGGGTAACTTTAGATTGCTTCAGTTTGGGTGATGGGGCTGACTTCCATAACTGCTCAAAGGATATTCACTTTGGTAGCATTACAGAGGTCATTTTTACACTGTTTGAATTGCCATCCTGCGCTATTTTATCACCTCTGGGAAGTGAATCCCGGTGCAGGCACATGTGCACGCACCACCACAGAGCGCAGTCCAATACAGTTTTACTGATAAAGCTCCAGCAGTGTGAATCACACCTCTTACCTGCCCGTCCCATGTACCACCACACCTACTGCCCGATGCTGCGAGCCACTGTGGAGTCCTGGTGTTGCAGCTGCGTGTTGTCAGTAGCAGGGTATGGCTGCACACCTCTCTCCAATGGCCAGTAAGACAGGCTCAGGTGGACAGCCAGTCTGAAATCACGTCTGAAATCACATCTGAAATCACATCACTCTGCTGCATCCCTCTACACTGTACAGCTTTGTGTGCGGTGCTTGACTGAGACTCTTCTCCAAAGGGATTCTTAGGCAGACACCGTGTAGATCCAGACGGATCTTTCTGTGTTAGCTGCGTGTGCAGTGCCCATTTGGCTTAGGGAACAAGCTCAGCAGAAGGAATCTATGGCCTAGGGATCTGGAAAAGGTATGGAATGGTGCAGCTTTGTTGCGTCCGTGGGCTGTGTAGCTGAATGCCTCTTCTCATGGCAGCCATCCCTGTCTCCTCATATTCTGCCTCTCAGTGCTGGGTCATGAAGGGACAGTTGGGAAAACAATTTCAACCATGAGAATCAATTTCTTGGCCTCACTTTTCTAGCTGCTAATTGACCCTCTGTCTCATAGGTTACTTCCAGCTGTGTTTCCTTTTACAAGTCCTGCCAGCTGGGACAACCTAGGATCCTTAAGGTAAATGGCTGATTGCACAAGAGCGGTAACACAACAGTTTATCCAACTTGGACTTCTGAAAATTTACCCTGCTGCACTTTACCAAGCTTTAACAAGTGTCAGCTTAGAGACATGGCTTGGAATGCTGGTAGATGTGTATAAAAGGAGAGAAAAATCCCTATAAAGAAATTTTCAAACTGAAGCTGCAAAACTTATCTTCCCATCAAAAGGAACAGGTTAGTGTGGTGGGCACAGCCAGGAACACAAGAGGGTCTATCTGAACCATCAGGCAATATGTTTTACCATGATGGTGACTGAGCACTGGCACAGGTTATCCAGAGAGGCTGTGGAATCTCCCTCCTTGGAGATACTGATAACCTGCTGGGACACAGTCCTGGGCATCCAGTTATAGGTGGCCCTGCTTGAGGAAGGGGCTAGGATCAGGTGACCTCCAGAGGTTCCATCCAACCTTTACCAGTCTGTGGTTCCATGAAAGGCAGGGGTAGCACTATGCCAAGCTCTCTTCCCTTTGGTAGTAGAAGCAGGATACTTAAATTTTAAGTAGGAAAGCTCTTCCACTGATAAGAATAATTTATCAGACTTAAACCAAAGGCTCAGTAGAAAATACAAAACAAATCATTTGACCTAGAATATATCTGAGAGTCCCCTTAGGATGTTCATAGCAGGCCATAAGCTTAGTGGGGAAACGCTTGAGGATTACAGTATCAGTCAATACGGCTTTTGAAGAAACCTTTTAAGGCTACGGTATTTGGGTAGCACAGATAGTTGTTAGCTCATCTATGCTACAAGGGGTTTTTTTTATTTATTTCTATTTATCTGCCTTACCATGTTGGTTTTGACGTCTCTCAGGACTACTGATCTCACCAGCCATCTCTGTGTGCTAATTTCTGAAGAGAAGAGATGTGAAGGCTAAAAGCACTCATTAAAGTGTACCATGGGCACGGTATATTCTGTGGCCAAATGAAACCATTCTTCTTAACTGTAGAATATCAATCAAATGCTGAGTGAGACTTCAAACAAACAAACAAACAAAAAAGGAAGGAAGTTCTGACCAAAACATCAAACTGGTGGGATGTCATTTTGCCACTGTCCAGCTGTTCCAAACTGCATGACTTCATGGGTCGCCAAATTTATCCTGCACTTTCAGTGGGATTTAGAATTAATTTTCATTGGTGCTTTGGATTGATAGACAATATTTCAGTGCAGTTAAGTAGTGCTACTACTTGACACCAAAAGATGTTGTGTTTCTGGGGTGAATGAAGTCACTCTTCTGCAACTTGGGAATACTATTAAGAACTATTGGCCATATTAAGAATAAATAACAGTACTGCTGGTCACAGAGCTTACCCACACATTGCTTTATGTCTTTTCTCCACTTGTCCGAGATGAAAAGTTTGTTTGAAGCTGTGTTTGACTTGTCTTATCCCATCCCAAGTGCAGACATCCCAGCCTGCACTTCACCTGTTGGTCTGGGGTCGTCGGCGTGTGAATAGACTTGGATCAGAACAACATGTGGCTAGAGCACTTAGCTGCTATTCAGAAGTTGCAAAGAGAATGGAAATCCAAATGCCTATAGCTTTTTAAAAAGTCAAATAGGACTCTAATTATACTGAGCTAAAGAATGCCTATTAAAAAAAAAAAAAAACAAAAACCACCACACAGTAGTTTTAGAGAAATTTTAATTTCCAGTGTACCTTTGTGCATCAAGCTTAGGATAAGTTATTGTGATGGTACAATGCACAGTGTTGTGAACACCAGTGCCGTTATTGTGCCAGCTCTAATAATGAGAATTTCATTGTTTGGGGAGAGCAGTCTCCTACACTCTAGACAAAAGTGTAATTACTTTTGAACGATGTGGAATGTGCTCAGTTTAATAGCACGGAGAATAGATTCACAAAGATTCAGATAAAGCTAGCTTGGAAGCCATATGTGCAATGTGGCAGTATGAAATTGTTAGCAGGCACCATAATTACAACACACACACACACACAATTTCACAGTTTAAACTATAAACTGTTGTTTTTGTAAGAGATAGACAGGCTTATCTGAACAAGACTTGTTCAATTAAAATGAAGCAGAAACTGTGGTAAGTTTGCATTCCTTTTTTTTTGTTGTTGTTGTTATTTCCTTCCTCTCTTAAGGGTAAATTGATATTTATAAGATTATGAAATCGTATTGTTACAAACATTACATTATAAATGTCAGCACCAAAGTAGCACAAGAAGGCAGTTTGCACTGATAAAATTTCAGGCTTGTATCAGGGTTTAATCTTTTCAATCTTTACACTTGCACTGTTTCAGAGAATGACTCTGTGGGCTGTTAGTAAAGGGAAAAAATAAAGAAGAATCAGCCAGGACCCATCAAGCTATAGAAGTTGCCTACTGCATCATTTAGCCCAGACTCTAGAAAACCCTCTGCAGTTCTTTGGGAACCAGTTGTGATGGAGCTAGTGGAAGCTTTCACACCTCTCATGTCTGCATGACAAAATATCTTTTATTTAAGTTAGTATAACCTGCATGTCTTCCTTGTCCTGGCTCTCCAGCCCTGTCCCATGTATCTAAGTAATGCTTATAGTATTGCAAAATGCCTATAGCATTGCAAAAATAATTAAAAAAAATGCTTATTGTGCAAGTCCTGTGTAGAGCAGGTAAACAACAAAAAGTTTTCATTCTTCAAGTGAGGCAAAGATCAGAGCCATAGTGCCATTCAGGAGCAGGATGCTGGTTTGTGGAAGTTCCCTTGCTTTCTTCTACCACTCTCTGAATACACTGGGTTGAAGTTATCTGTGGCCATCAAGAACCAGAGTGTGGATATATCATTCCAGCCAAAGTCAATGGGCAGAAAGGCTGAAGTTTGAGATTAGCCACTGGTGTTTTGATCAGACTCTGAAAGGTCCAAAGGTTGGTTAGGAGACAATAAATAAGTAATGAAGTAGGAAAACATTTTTTTTCCCCTAAACAGGGTTAGAACTACATTTGAAACAATAAATTAAAAAAAATCAAGACCAGACTTAACTTCTATAAATTGCCTGAAATACAGGGTGCAGATGACTGTAGTTTTTAAAGGCCACGAAGAAAAGTGGAAACAGCAGTTGTTTGTTTTTGCTGAAGATCATCTTACTGTGAAGCAGTCACGTTTTTAATGGATTCATTTGAATGCAGTTAAGCAGAAAATAATCAACAGAAAAGTAAACACCTTTGTTTTATAGAAGTGCTGGGAACTGTATGTATCCATTGTTTGCAAGTGATTATATGCCTAGGAATCAATTCATTGACTTCATACTGGAAAATATCTTCATTTAAGCTTCTTGCATAAATACTAGTAAAAAACTAATCGAAGTGAATAGCTGAAAAATTCCACAGGAAGAAAAGATAGGTGAAACCATAAAACCCACAGTCAGAAGGAATATTTGAACCAGATGGTGTCTCTTATGATGAAAAGAGAAAAAAATATGTAAGCTTTAAAAGAAAAAAAACAAACCCTTTGTCATCATTCTGCAGTCCAGGTTCCTCACCCATGGCATGCTGCCCAAATGTATTTACCATCAGTCTGTAGTCCCATAGTGAGGCAGAACCTCAGCTTCCAATGAAGCACCCAGATTTTCATGGTTCTGGAAAGAGAAGGCAACAGAAATGTCATTAAGTTTTCCTGCTTTTCCTTTCAAACAATGAGATTGTCTCCTTTGGCCACCCTTCTGCACTCTTCAGAGGTCTGAGGCCTTGAGCTGGCAGCCTGACTCCTATCAGAACAGAGCTCAGCATACCAGACTTCCATACCTGGCACATGCCTCCAGGCAAGGTGTGGGACTGTGGGAAGCCAAGTGGGTTATATTTTGCCCCCTATGTCACCCAAACTGCTGTTTTTCGCACTGCCTTGACTCATTTTTTTGCTTCAGTAGTTGCCCATTCATTTTAGAACTTCCAGTACAGTGTCCCTGTGTGATTTCTGTCAGCTCCACATGTGTTTCAAACCCACCTCGCTTACTCTGAGCAGCTGGTGTGGCTCTCTGCCTTTCTTTTCACTGCAGGTGAAGCCTTCTTCTCTGTTTCCAGCTTTGTAAAGACAGTAATGCTCTATCACTTCTTGTCTGCTTGCAGTTGTCCTCTGAAAACCTTTTTTCTGCCTTGCCCATTTCCTTCCTCTGCTTTTAATCATGTTTAACTTAGTGATTTTTATTATTTAGTCCATTCTAAAGCCTTTTAGTAAATAGCTTATAATAAGACATTGCACAGTAAAAGAAAGGATTGTGCTATTTGCTTGGACAGGATGTCAATAAAATAGAGGATGGTTGGTTTGTGTTATGCAGCAATACTGGCTGTAGAGATGTGCTGAAACATATTGTGAAGTATTGGTCATGGTCTCTTGAATTTCAGGGTTGCGAGGAGTCTCTGTGACTATCAGCTCTGGTTCCTAGAAGTGCCAGAACCTTCTGCTATACTCAAGACTCATGTTTTACAGTCTCCTGTTTTACAGTCAGGAACTGTTTTACAGTTTCCTCTCTCACTATCAAATAGTTGTGTCCGTAGTTAGGACGTTGCCCATTTCAGTGACAGTTTGGACTATTTCTTTTGTCGCTGTCCTTTTGATGTCTCACCAAAGTGCTCTGCAATGTGTTGCTTTTTTTTTTTGCCTGTCTCTTTAAGTATGTTTTCTTCAGATTGAACATTTCTTCAAATTGAAGTTGGATCCAGCTGTGCCAAGGCCAGCTTTCTTTTTTTTAATTTTTCTTGCCGCTGCTAATGCTTCTGCAGATTCACCAGCAGTAATGATGGCTGGAGTGGTAATGAATATGTGGCTCCAGGCAGTCACTAGCATTTAAAGCGTCATGTCATCCAGTCAGGTTTGTTTTTCCTTTCATGGACCTAACTACTTCCTCTTGCCTTGAGTATATCAATGAAATATCACCACCTTCTCTGATGCAATAAAGCAGCTTATTAATTTTCTCTGGAGATTCATGGCTGGTGAAGGACCTGTGGTAAAACAGGCTACAGATTTCACTATGTGTTTAAGAATGGACGTCTAACCTAGGTGGGTTAACTCCCAAGAACCCTCCTGAAGGGAGCAAATGAACATGCTGCAATGTTTCTGAACCAACCCAATATTCCAAAATGTTCCCAGAAAATTAAACTGATGTAACAAACTTTCTTCAGAGAGATGGTTGTGTCTGGGGTAGCAAGATCTCCCGAATAGTTTGTCCGGCCTCATTTCCAGATTCCCTTCAATACCCTTAACTTGTTTCCATTTCCAGTTTAGATGCAGTTGTGTGACCAGATAAGGCACTTTTGCTGTCTGCAGAGGAGAGGCAGATTCAATGCATCCTGTGAATTTAGTGTCACTAGATAAACCAGTGGACATAAACGAGTGGGGTTTGTGCCCAGTTTAACTAAGGATAGTTTTTTGCCAGAGCAGTGTAAACAAAACTGTCATTATGCACGGAAGTAGTTGGCTTCAGCATTCTTCTTCTTTATTATTTTTTAAATTTTTTTTAATGCTTTCAAAACCAGATCCACCCCAAGGAGAAAACGTGCAATAAAGATTAACATTTTGTAGTTTGAACAGACAACAGGCATATTATATAGATTGTCCAAAACATAGAACAGTAAAATCTAACATTAGACTCTTATTATCTTTATTTATATTGTACCCAGAACATGATTTATTTTTATGGAGACAGACAAAAAAAAGAAACATTCCTGCCCCAGAATGCTTCGCTTTTGACCCTGTTCCTGCAAAATAATCTGGTTGATTAGAACCTAATGCTGATGGTAGCAGGAGGGAGGGAGAGAGAGGTCATTGACTGCGCTCCTTTTTGTAGGACTGGAGCCTGATGACAAAAAATAAGAAATAGTAGAGCAAAAGGTAAAATCTTTCTGACATCTCAAGCCTGTAATAGGCTGTGTGTGTATCTATGCACAAAGTCCTATCCGAAGCAAAAGGTTGCATTGCTTATTAATATGTTGCTAGCCAGAAATAATACAAAATACCTGTGCTTCACATCCTCCTCTCTGTTGATTTTCAAATTTGAATTTAAACTGTGTGTTTCATGTCTGGAACTGTGAGTGAAACTTCCCTCTCATTCTTTTATTTTTAAAGCGCTGTGGTTGTAATCAGGAGACTTGCTCGTGTTTGGATCTGCCTGTGTTGAAGCGCAGTAGCAGTGTCTGAGGTTTGCATCTAGGTGCCTACAGCCTGTGAAGGTGCCTGGGAAATCACCATATGCAAACACAGAGTTTAGTGGATTAGGACTCTGTAGGAGAGGGTTCAGTTCTTGTATAATTATCAGTTAAGTCTGTAGGTTTGGGTTTATAGTATATGGCAACAGTCTGAATAGTGAATTTATGTTTCTGTTGATTTTAGGTCTGTTAGAATAGTAGGAGAAGATTTTGCCTTTCTCTTATACAGGAGGGAAGTTAGCATAAACATAGTCACTGTAGCACATAACGTCCTGTCAATCACGACGTCACATTTTGGGCGAGGACTTCTCAGACTAAATGTTTACAAAGTGTATGTCCAGAGGTAAGCTAGTAACTTTAGGTTGAACTTTGTGGTTGATAGAAGTAAATAAGGAATAGCAGAGTGTGATTCATTTTGTCCTAACGTAGTTTCTAAGTAGGTCAGAGAAATCACACCCTAGAAGCGCCTATTTTTCTTCATAGGTTACAAATGGAGCTTAGGGCGATAAGGTCAGCCGATGATCCCTGTAGTTTAGAAATCTGTATTTAGATAACTTTAACGAAACCAGCCTCAAGGGAGAGGTAATTAATTGCCTGACCAAAGAATTTGCTTTTTTGTAAATAATTACTGGTATATAGTGCTTAGGTTTGTCGGGAATATAAAGCATTCTGCATCTCAAAGCTCAAAATACTCAACTCACTTGAGTTTGTGTCCTGCATCTGGCTGACATTGGTGTGAATCCGTGGTATATTCTTTACTTTTACAAATAAAAATGTGCAAATAGCTTTTTAAATTTTAATTATTCTTAATTTTGTATTGTCTTGACACAGGCAGTAATGCACATAGAGTGTGAGGGAGACAAGATTGGTCAGTCACGATAAGATTTGTTTGAATTCTTTTAAAACCAATTTACATAAGTTCTATCAGGAAACTGCTTCCAGGATTTTGTAGATGTACAAGCAGAATTGAAAGTAAAGAGATTAAAACATGCAAAGAGTACGTACTTGTCCTTCATCCCCGATGGTCTATGGTTTGTGTTTCCAGGTTCTTGGATGCCATGCAATGAGATTGGGGTTCAGATCACCAGGAGGAGGCACATAGAAGTTAGTTAGGTGTCTGGGCTCTCCTCACAGTTTATGGAAAAAGATAACCACCCTCCTAGAACAACCCTTCCAATCTTAAAATAAGCATCTAAGACAAGAAAGATGAATTACCCTCTGAAAGTGCTTCTCTATTGACTATAGAGGGAGCCTTGATGACTAGTTTAGACTAGATGTCTAATTTGGGGCTAAAATTAGGTGAGAGTAATCCCATTCACCATACACGGTGGAGTTAAAGAAATAACACACATTCCTGTACAAATATTCCCTTGTATTTTTGTAGAAGTAACCACATTCAAGCATGTCTCTTAATTTTTTTTTTCTTTTCTTTTCTTGGTGTGTGAATATTTTGTCATACTTCTTTTTGAATCAGCACTGATGGTATTTAGTGGGGTTTTATGAATCGGATAGTCCCTGAAAGCAAACCTTTTGTTAAATATCCAGCCAGCAAAGCGAAGTTCAAGTAATAAATTTTACACTTGCATGTGCAGTCTGAAATGTGTTGATTAGCAACATGAATTGGGGAACAGAAGCAGTCCAACACACCTTAAAAAGGCTGTTTTGAGAAGGTTCTCATGATACTGAAAGATGGCTTTGATTCCAGCGGTTTTCCCCCCTTTAATTACGTGTCAGTTACTATTAGGAACTTAGGTGCTTAATAAAGCATTCGTCATTCTTACTATCAGCTGCAGCAAATATCAAATTTTATCATTAAGTTTAATTCATTAAAGAGGCTGCTGTGTATGTGACCTGTTGTGTCTGAAAGATTTGATTTAGCCTTGCTCAGTTGTTTCTCTAGCAGCACTGCCAAGCCCAAATGCCACACATAGGCTTAGCAGCTAGGCCTAGCAATATTTCAGTTGAGAAACTGTAGTCAAGTTCCAGTCTTATTCTGCAGCAACCTGTCTGCTGTGCTTGTTTTAACTCTATTTATGTCCTCATCTATGTTTAATCCAGAAAGTGGGTATATATACATGTGTGCAGTTTCACATTTTGGCACCGTATTTGGTATATTGTGTGCTGTGACTTGTATCGTGCCTGCAGGCCATAGGAAAAACGACACAAATTAAACGTGAAATAGAGAGGAGACATAATTTAAAACTTGCATGTTCTAGAGATGCAGTATGGCACATGAGAGTTGCAACATATTGCAAAAAAAAAATTCACCCTATTTCCCCAACAAGAAGCCCGTGTTTTCAGCTGTGCACGCTGCTGGGGACGCGGGCAGCTTTCTTAGCTGTCCTCCCGAAATAGCCGTCCCTGCGTTTTATTTGAGGCGCTATCGCGACCGCTGCGCCACGTGCTCCGGCCTCTTGTCGTTCCTGCCCTCCTCTGCGGTTCTGTAATCATATTTATTTTACATAGACATGTGAGTTCCCTTTTCCTTTTTACATATGTTGTTTTGCTTCGTGCTGAGAAAACTCCACAGCCTGACAGGGCACTCCCCACCCCCCCACCCCC
>VXBZ01012453.1:1064787-1147892 GCA_013399135.1 Heliornis fulica | reverse complement strand
AGAGGGAGAGAGAGAGAGATTTACATGAGGGAACTCAGGGGGCTTTGTCACGGCAATTGTATAAAGTGATATACAGTGCAAATCGACTCGAGCATGTCCCTGGATAGCAGGCGGTTTACAGCCTCTTCGAGCAGAGATTACTGCTTTATCTTGTCATACTAAATTAACGTGGCAGCACACTGTTAAACAGTGGTGACCTCTTCATCTGTGGAAATTGCTGCCTAGAGGAGAGATGGTATTTAAGACTCTCTCTCTCCCTCCCTCTCTTTCTCCCCTCCCCACTTTCTCTCCCTCTCCCCCTCCCTTTCTCTATCTTGTCTTCCTTTTATTTTTTTTTTTCCTGCAGGGCCCTGAGGCATTTTTGGGTTAGGTTGTAACATTAAAGACAAAAAGAAAGAAAGAAGGGGGGAAGGGAGAGGCTTTTAACATCAAGGTGACAACAGCTATGTGTTAATTGGGCCTTTGTTGTTTGATTAATAGCCACTTTGGTGTAGAATATTAAGACAGTTGTTTGGACAACTTTCTAAAAATGACATGTCCTTTCAGTAAACTGGGATTAAGCAGTGTTCTCTGGTCTGCACATTTTAACTCCTTATTGTTAGTGCATTTAGTCCTAAACTCACTGTTATTTAGGAATGAGCCTGCTGTCTGGCTCTTCTGGCTCCATCCTTAGCTGGCATACCTCGGCATAGCTCTTTCCAGTGAGCTGCTGGTCTTGCTGAGGGTCAAGGTGTTGGAGATACCACTGAAATGTCGTTAGGCTCTTGTACTAGACTATGTCAGATGATTTTTAGAATTAAATAATGATCCCAGAAATACAGCTAAGTGGGGAAAGGACCATAGCCCATTTAATTGGTCTGGCAGAAGTGTGGGAAAAATAAGTCTCATATTCCCATCTTTTTCAGTAAACTGGGGTGATAAAGCAGAGAATGGCATCTCTTCCTTAGACCAGGTTTTCTGTTCCTGATCTTTCTGTTTACTGTGCAGAAATTCATTGTGGGTCCAGTCCAAAGCTCTTTGAAGTCAATATAAAGACTGTTTTTATTTTAATAGGCTTTGGATTAAGGCCCATGTAACCTCAGGCAAATCATTGCAAATCAGTGTTACGGAGTGGTTTGAAATTTGCAAGCATAGTGTCCAAAAGACTCGTTGTGGTTGGGAGACCAGGTGAGGTCAGGTTCAGTGGAGGAAGCAGCATGTGCTGAAAGTCACTGCATCGTGGCTGTGTTTGGGTGGAGGAGTCCTGCACTGCTTCTTCCTTGGCTGAATCTTTTAGTCTTTAGCAGGTTCTGTTGGGTTTATCAGCTGACAAGAGAAAATGTTTTTATGTCAAACACTTGGTGTCGGCTCTGGGCTGCCATAGGACCTTCACTACTTCAGTCATCTGAAGAAGTTATAGGAACTTGATGATCTGAAACGGAAAAGGACTTCAAGATCCTCTAGTTTGGATTTTTCCTTGCTGTAGACAATTGTTCCTTACTGTGAATTTCTTGAGCTGCCACCTACGCAGATTCATGCAAAATTCTGTGCATTTTGTATTGTACATTTTGTATGTAACATTTTCAGAGGCAGGCTTTTATTCACTTCTCTGAGATGCCAGCAAAGCTTATTTTTGCAGTAGAATATTTGCCATGTGAGATGCAGTGTATCTGTGAACACCAATGTTATCATTGTTTTCTTTGGATGAATTTTGAAGGCTATTAGGCTAAGCGTTTACACGAGAGATACAGAAAGGACTGACTTCCTGATTTGTTATTTTTAGAAATCAATGTATTTGATAATTTATGTACAGCTTACAGAGGCCACATAAGTGGCTCATGAATCGATCATCAGCCAGCAAAAATGAAAGCTAATGAGCTCATTTCAATAGCAAGTTGCTCGTTAGCAGGTGGGCTTACTGATCTTTCAGGTTTTCCAGTTCAAAGTCACATGGTCTTTCCCTGTTCTTGGAAGAAGTAGTTTCCTTGAAAAGAAGAAAACAGAGAAAACATGGCAAAGTTTTGAACATTTTCTCATTGCTTTGACACATACATTTCCAGTAAATGCTTGATAGTGGGCTAGAGGAGCAGCCATCTAATGGTCTCAGGTCTAAGTCTGTGCCCAACACTGTAATGCCAAGAACTTTCATCAGCTGAAATTGAATTTACTAGTGAATTTACAAGATATATGAAAAGAGGAGTATGGAAGCCTCTTCTTTGCTTCTGCATAGAAGTCAATATATTCCCAACACAGCATTTTCTGCCCAGGTTATCTACAGCTCAGCAGTTGGATGCAGGATTCTAGAAATCACACTACTCTGCAGGCTTAGGCACTTTCCTTTTTCCATGCTTTCCCTTGTTCACAGTCAACACCATGGCCCATCCTGGTTAGCTACCACCAAGTCTGTGTCCTTGTCTTTCCTAATAATAATTATTTGATGTCTTGCTTGAAACACTTGGATGATTCCAGTAGGATTTTTCTAGGGTGTACAAAGAACTAGCTTGTTTGGCCCAGGTGTTATCCTTCTTGGTAGAGGTGCAAAGTGCTGAGGAAACCTAGGATTTAACCATCCCCATGGGAGTGAAGGACTGTAAGGGTCAGCACCACGATGTGGTGTGGATTTTATGTGCTAGAGCTCATAAACCTGCTTGACAGCAGGTTTTTAGCTTTGTGCATTAACAGACTACATTGGTGTCCAGTGCTATCATTGATTTTTTTGTTTTCCCTTTGAGTAAAGAAGCAAATTCATTATTAACCTTTTTGAAAAGCAAACCCACTGTTCTAATTGCGAAACTTTTGTTAGAACATTCTTCAATCCTTATGTTATTTATATATGTAAGTATATATGTAAAAATATGTAGGTGTATATATATGCAAACACACATAGTTTAACAATCTCCTATAGACAGGAGAAATACACCACTCCTAATCATACTGGAGAGAAAACCAGATTCTTGACAGAGTTGCCTGAGGCCCCTGCAAAAGAGGGACTCCCAAAACATATTTTTAAAATAATTTAAAAAAAGACAGATTTTCCAAATCTCAGGAATAGATTTTCAACTGCCTGATTTGGCTTGAAATGAGTTGGCTGAATCAGTTTCTTTTTCTTTTAAGTAAGTCTATAAAGCTTTGATGAATCTGGCTCATTGTTTAGCACTTATCTCATGAGTAAAGCTTGAGAGGTTTGGCTTGAAACTTACCAAATCACATCTTTGGAAAATGGCCCAAGCCTATTGATTTATTTGGAGGGGAAAAAAAAAATTCCAAAGCAAAATACAACCAAAAAACCCTGATCCAGCTTAGTGAGTAAGTCCCTTACAGATCTATAGAGCCCCCACTGAATGAGCCCAGCTATTCCTCAACGTATGCGAGGTCTGCGCTCCACGGAATTGTAGGGCTGAGAGGGATTGCGAGAGTCCCGGTCCCAGCCTCAATCCAGGGATCAGCTGTACCAATGTTATTTTTATCAGATAATAGCTTCCTAAAGTTACTCAGTGCAGGAGACTTAGAGACCAGTCTGTCTGTCCCAGGGTACTGC
The DNA here is from genome assembly GCA_013399135.1 of Heliornis fulica. Lineage (NCBI taxonomy): Eukaryota > Metazoa > Chordata > Aves > Gruiformes > Heliornithidae > Heliornis > Heliornis fulica. The sequence continues at coordinate 1,144,375 of VXBZ01012453.1, read as the reverse complement.
TCTCTTTACTGTTGGAAAGTTTTGATTTTTAATCTGAGACTCGGATATTTTCTGCTTCAGTTTTAGCTCGTTAATCCTTGTCCTAACCACTGCAGCGAGAGAGATGTAGTTCCTTGCTGCAGCAAGTGTTTTTGCATTTGAAGACTTGATATCACGCCCCCTCTTCTCAAACTGGTCTTTCAGTATGTGGAGTTCTTGTCTCCACTGTATTTTTCAAAAATTTTTACTTTGGTTCCTGGAAACTAATAGTATGGAAACATTTACGTTTGAACAGCTACTTCTTCTGCCTAACAACAGGTGATTTTCCATTAATGACAATGATGTCTGCAGCAGACATCTTCTGAAATGCTTCTGAAAAACCCTAATTCCGAGTTAATACGGACTGGGAGTGGCTCAGTCCCAGTTTCACAAGTGGTGCTGAGTACTTTGGTTGAGTTAACTTGCAGTTAAATCCTCTCTGCTACCAGTCTGTCTAGTTAGCCTTCATAGGAGGAAGAAGGCTTTGTGTGCCACTGTCTTCTGCTTAGTTCAGTGGCAGAAGACAAGCTTTGGGTCTGCTTAGCTTTGCAGAGCTCTGACTGCATCGCTGTGGTAGAGCAACATGGATTGTACTGCCTCTTGTATATCAAAAGAATTGCCAGTGAAGTCAGACTACACTGAAGTTGGGTCTTTTCTTATAGGGAGAACAAAGAAAGAAACGTAGAGTCTTGGGTCCACGAGTGAGTTTCCAAGACAAGGAGTTAGCAGGAAGGAAATCTTTTAAATTTAAGACATTTGATCTGGAAGTCAGTGGGGAAAAAATAAACACCACAACTCATGATATCAATTATCTGAGTCACGTTTAGAAAGTACTCGGTCCTCTGAACGTAATTGTTTTCGTATGCACAAGATAAAGTGTGCAACAGTTTTAAAATCAAAAATCCATTTCCTTTTATGATCTTTAAGGAATCCACTGTTTGTACAAGCTGAAATAAGGTATTTTATGGATTTAATAAATCCTCTGTAAAAAGGAGCTATCAAGTTAATCTTCCCACTTTATTAGAAGACACTTAGTAGAAATTGACCTTGATATCAGTCAACAGTTCTCTTTTTCCTGTGTTTTGGGCTACTTATAAGAAAAAAACAAAACAAACACCTTCTCCTTGAAGCAAGTTTTTCTCCCTTGTGTCTCTATTTTTGAGATTCTGTCTTGTGGCCACCAGAAAGAAGGTATATGTATGGGCCATCTGGAATTCATAGCTGCTGGTACTGTAAGAACTCGATGAATTTTTACAAGGCAGTGAAATAACTACTGATCTTAAATATAGAGAGAAGCCTAGGCAGATAGTTAATTTGCTGCCAAGACTAGGCAGGTAGTTAATTTGCTGCAAGCCGCTGCTTGGTTTTAGTGTTGGAGCTCTGCTGTGGTGGCTACAACTCCAGTGGTGAATACTTAGTGATAACTTCCCATCTGTGCACGAGAGAGGCTGGGGATCAGTCCAAGGTACAGTGGAAGAAAGGGATGTGCTTTACTGCTAAAGGAAAACCAGTATGCAAGACAAGGTGGCAGTGAAATTTCCAGTTGCTCCGGAGTGAATCTTCATGTGGCGAAGCCCTTTTTCTTTCCACTCTCCCTCCTGACACTTTTTGGTGGAAGATTTTGAGCAAGTTCCCCCCTTCAGAAGTGTGTAGTGTTACTGCAGTCAAAAAGTCAAACTAATTGATGGCAGATGACAGCCCGACCTCGTGCTTCAGTGAGGAGTTTGGGTAGAATTTCATAACATAAGGATATTCTAGAAATCTTAAAGACTTAACGAAATTTGAAGACCTCATGGCTATAAACCCCCACAGATACAGTAGTAAACAAAATAAAGTTTATCTGGTGGAGGAAGATGATGGTCAGCTCACCAAATAGAAATATTGTCAGCATGCACAGTCCTTGTGCTGAAACTAAAAGCACAAAATAGTAGATATGACCAACGGTGTTAGAACTCTTCTGAATGTTCTGCATGTGTTTCTGAGGCAAGTGTTTGAAGATGCCTGCAAATATAGGATATTAGCATATATTATTTCCAAGAAAGAAGATGGAAATAAAAAAAGAACAGAAAAAGCTCTTGAGTTCTTGTCAAAACCCAATGTGAATTAAGGAGCAGCCCTTTAAAATGGATGGCTGTGTTAGAAAACTGACGGGAGGACTGGCCCCAGGAATTGTGGTAGGAAATAGCTCTTCATCACTGGCAAAGGATCAGTTTGTTCTGTTACAGTTTCGCTTTTTTGCTTCCAGATTTATCAGTTCTCTGTCGGGTACTCTTTTGAACTGTTTTGATAAATAATTGTACTTGTGAAGGTTAATGGAGTGTCAGTCCCTTATTTACTCTCAAGTCAAATGTGGTGCATGCTAGTCAGAAGTGTGGCTCATGCTTCATGACCAGCTGACCTTAACGCTTTAAAGTGTGGTTATAGTCAGATAAATGACTGTAGCAATGACATTAAAGGGTCCCATGTTTTCTGTCTTGCTGTGGCTTTGGAGGTCAAAATTAGTTTCATAAAAATATGATATTTTTATTAATTGCTTATAATGCTAACTTAACCTGAGGTTTCAAAATAAAGCTGTGTCCTTTTTGCCTCACGTCATCCCTAGTAATAACATTTTGCAAATGGTACTTAACTGACTATTTTGTTGATGATATGTCTGCAAAGAAGAGTCCAGTTCCTTCTTTGTAGCTGTATTGACTCTTTAGTGGTAATGGCTGTTAAAAAAAATCAGTCAATAAACCAAGGGACAGACACGACTCAGAAAATACACGGGGATCAAATAAGTTGAATAAAGACTTCATTTTAAAGCCACTGTTCTTCTTATCCCCACACATTGTTGGAGGTTCACCTGTTGCAGAAGCAGAACTCAAATGCTTCCATGTGAACCTCCACTAATCTTTGCCAGCCTAAAATTAATGCATCCCTTGAGGTCACAAGAATGGCTAGCAATTTCCAGAGATGCTTGTTGCTATTTTCCAGTTTATTTTCATCAGCATCTTCACTGGATATTGTAAGAGAATGGGTTGGGGTTTTTTTTTCATCAGTGTTTAAAACCTTTGACAAACTAGTAGTTCTTTTGAGAATTTTTCACAGCTAATTCTTGTCATATATTATTAAGTGTACACTGTGCATAAACTGACCTCTCTGGTGCAAAGACTCATTCTGTTACTTCTAAGGAAGAAAGTTCTTCTTTTTATTTAAATGAATAATAGCTGTGATGAAAATTCATAAACTTGCACACCAGAGCTTAAAATAAAATGTGTTCTGGAAGTGAGATTTTCAGAACAGTTTAGTCTTCTGAACATTTTTCACTGAAAATAACCTATGGAGGTAAATGTGATTTGTTGGTGTAGATGCTCTGAAACTCTTGCTAATCAATCCATTTTCTGGCCAGCTTCTTTAGAGAATAAATACATGCTGAAATCAGGAGAAAACAGGCTTGCAATTAATATCTTAATGGAAAAATGTTTTTCAAAAGGATGTTGTTTAGACAGTCCTCAGAAATTCTCCATTTAGTCACTGAACATTTAACTCTGCATCCCTGTTTTGTTTGATGGGCCTTCCTAATCCCAGGTTTTCTCTTTAAAGGTGGCATTTTTGCTGACTTGGGTACTGGTGATTTATTTGTCATCTAATCTTTTCACATTACCAACTCCTTGTGTGGTGTCAGTCTCTTGCTTTGTGTATGCTTAAGGCGAATTTGAACCATGTGAAAACTTATTCTATGAATCTGATTCCTAAATAATGAAGAAAAACTGATGTCATGATTAAGTTGTGTCAGGACAGGGCAGCTCTCAGAGTATGTGCTCCTTCCACATTTTAATTGTATTCTTTAACATAAGCTGTAGATAGGAGGAGGGAAGTACCCTACATTTCTGTGAATGGCACACAGTTCCAGCTAATACGTGACCATTTTGTTTCTTTCATCAGTATCACTTTATAACTATTGCTAATATTAACAGCCATGAACATGGCTACCATGTACCTCACTAACTACTCAAGAAAGCAGTCAGTCATGAGGTCTATCAGACATTGCAGCACAGTGTCGTTGTAACATCTCCTTTCTGCCCTCTTTTTCTAAGTGTTTCTTTGACCCTTAAGTTATGAGACACTACGTAATGTTCCCATAACAGAGGGGTAAGACCAGAATTTATTGTTGAAGAGCTTTATCTAAAAGTGTAAGTGCAGCTTCCAGAAATGGTTCTAAACCAGAACATAGAAAGTTCCATCTTAATATAGGGAGGATCTTTTTCACTGTGAGGGTGACGGAGCACTGGAACAGGCTGCCCAGAGAGGTTGTGGAGTCTCCTTCTCTGGAGACATTCAAGACCAATCTGGACATGTTCCTGTGTGATCTAATCTAGGTGATCCTGCTCAGGCAGGGGGTTGGACTGGATGGTCTTTCAAGGACTCTTCCAGCTCCTGACATTCTGTGATTCTGTGAAGGAAGATGGGATGCCTTTCGTATGGACTGTCTGTATGTGGTAGAAACTGGCTTTTGCCTGCCTGTACCTTGTACAGTACAAATAAGCTCTCAGCACATTTCCTATTTATAATAAGCATGTGATTTTTCACTCTTCATGTAATTTATTCAGGCAATTTATTTTTTTTTAAATATGTAGTCTCACATGTGTAAAAAAGATTTAAAAATGTATATCAAGAAATTTTATGTAACTCTTTTGAGCGTGTTTAAATGCATGTGCTGTAACCCTCATTGACCAGAATAGAAGGGAGGAAGAAAATAAGAAAACCCTCCAAAATGTACTGTAATTAATTTTTTTTAATGTGTATGGCGGGGTGGGTGTGAGTGGAGGGGGGTGGGAAGTGTGTGTGTGTGTATATATATACATACAAGATGAAGTGTGACTCTCATAACCGAATACCCTGTCTTTGCGCTCACCCCCTGTCTGTGCTCAAGGTCTCTAGGTGCTCAATAGGAGCTTTTTAATTATTTTTCCCTGTTTGATGTTCCTAAGTATAATGAAGGGATTGCAGACAACTTTTTGTTATAAACCTTCTGGACATGAGCTCAGTGCCGGTAGACACAGTGATACCTGGCTGGATCACATCCTGAAACTCAGTCTTGATAAATTTAGGGTCAGAAAAAGACAGTTTGTGTGAAACCATGCTCTGTTAGTCAACCAATACTTCCTCATCACAGAGCAGGCTCACATTCTTTCCAGCCAAAGTGGAGAAAAAATTGTGTCTGTCTTATTTGGGTTGGGCAATTTTGTGGGTTTTTCAGCATCACTTCATGATGACTGAAAACTACAGGGAATACTCGAAGATCAGTGATTCAAAGAGGAGCTTGGAGAAGAAGGGCTAAATCCAGCAGAAGTTATTCATCCTCTGCTGCTGATGGGTAGTCAACTATGACTGTGGAAGAATAGATGTTCATTGGGGTTTTGTGTTGGTGCACGTGACATACAGCTGTGCACAGAATAAATTGTGAAGAAGTTGACTTCAGCAGCTACAGGAATACGATTTCTTTTTTAAAATGGCAAAAGAGAATGAGCATGAGCTGCCTTAGAGCTAGTAAAGATCATTTGTATTGCTCAGAATAATTTAGGTAAGTGATGAGAAAGGGAAGGAAAATTAGCATTTCTGTACAGTTTGCTTACTGTGTAATTCTTAATCAGGAGTGTCACAACATCCCTTGATATCATCTTATCACAGAGGTCTCTTGATAGTAGGCAATATATGCTACTGACTGTAGTTTAAAGGAACTGAAGAAAGAATAACTGATCTGCAGAGTGAGGACAACTGTGAATCTGTCATAAATTAGAATTTATTGGGTTTTTTGCATTACTCAACTGCAGTCTAAACTGGCTTCTAGGGGGGTGGTGGTGGGGGAAAAGTGTCTGTGTGTGTTTTAAATCTGGTTTAAACTTGTCTTGAATGAGCTTTAGAATGGCACTTAAATGATGAAATGACATCATGCTGCTGCTGCCCTGAGCAGAACATAATATTACCATTTGAGGTGTGCTAAGACCCATGAGAGTGAAGAGAGAACTGGTTCTTGGGAGTACTGGGATCATGAATGTGCTCTGCCATTGCCTTGCTTGGGAACATGGCAACTCAGTTCATGTAATTTCCTAATTTGTGGGGGTTAATTAAGAAGTGGTGTTCCTTGGGGGTCGGTATTGAGACTGGTGTGGTTAATGTCTTTGGTGGTGACATGTACAGTGGGACTGAGTGCACTCTCAGCAGGTTTGCCAGGTCCCCAAGCTGTGTGGTGTGGCTGACATGCTGGGGGAGGGCATGCCATTCAGAGGAACCTTGACAGGCTTGAGAAGCAGACCCGGTGTGAACCTCATGAAGTTCCAGCAGGCCAAGTGCAAGGTCCTGCGCAAGGGTTGGGGCAGTACCATGCACAACTACAGGCTGGACAGAGAATGGGTTGGGAGCAGCTCTGAGGAGAAGGGCTTGGGGGTATTGATGGATGAGAAGCTCAACATGAACCATCAATGTGCTCTTGCAGTCCAAAAGGGCAACTGTATTCTGGGCTGCCCCAACAGGTCAGGGGAGTTGATTGTACCCATCTGCTTTGGTGAGACACTCCCTTCCCTACCCACCCCCTGTGTCCAGCTTTGGGGTCCCCAGTAGAAGAAAGACATGGATATGTTGGAGCAAGTCTGGAGGAGGACCTCAAAGATTATCTGAGGTTAAGAGTATTGGGCTTCAGCCTGGAGAAGAGAAGGCTTTGGAGAGATCTTATTGTAGCATTCTAGTACCTGAAGGGGCCTACAGGAAAGTGGGAGAGGGACTTCTTATGCCTTGTCCTATCACTGCACGGGCTTGTAATGGCTTTGAAGTGAAGGAGGTTAGATTTTGATTAGATATGAGGAAAGAATTCTTCCATGTGAGGGTGGTGAGGCCCTGGCACAGGCTGAGAAGAGACACAGAGAAGCTGTGGCTGCCCCCTCCCTGGCAGTGTTCAAGGCCTGGTTGGATGGGGCTTTGGGCAGCCTGGTCTAGTGAAGGGTGTCCCTGCCCATGGTGGAGGGGGTGGAATTAGATGGACTATGAGGTCCCTTCCAACCCAACCAGTATGTGAGCCTGTGAAATTCTGAGTAGGTCTGACACATATGTCTGTGTATCAGTGTTAAATGGGTTAAGGTTTGTCATAATAATTTTCATTATTCTGCTGTATCTGGCATTCTCTGATCAAACACCATCCTCTATTTGAAGTGCATAAGATACAAATAAAATTGATTCCTGCTCTGTAAACATCTTCTGTGGAACTGCCTTTCTGTGAATGTATTTATTCTGTGTTGATAACCACAGAATATATATATTTCCTTTTAATTATTATTTCCTGTGCAGTCTTTCCTCTGAAGCTGAGAAAACTACTTATGTTTATACCAGAATTCCAAATTCTATTTCATTAAAATTGTAGAACAGCCATTAATAGCAAGAAAATCAAATTATAAAAGACATAGAGAAGAGCGGGTGAAATAAATTTTGGAGGGAAAATAGATCTCTAGCAGTTATTAAAAGAGGATGAAAACAGTTACTGCCTGGAAAAAAATCTTATCAAATATTGTTTGTGTAGCCATCACTTAAGAGGTGTAAGAGAGTAAGTAGTAAGCAAAGTAATGGGTGGGTGAAAGAATGGAGAATTCGGATAAAAGATCCATTAATCCCGTGTCCTAGATGATACACCTTGCAAAAATAAACGAGTGACACAGAGATATTTCTGAACCAACAGAATTCATTTTGAAAAATGATAATCCTAAACGTGGTGTCTAATGCTACAGTTAACTCTAGTGGAGGCAGTGGGGCTTCTTCTCAGGTAGCTATTTCATTTTAATAAAGTATATGCTTTCTAGAAAATGAGAACTTCCAGAAGATTGCTTTCAGAAAAAGAAATAAAGTGATACTAATCTGTATGGAGGTAAGGATGATTTTGACAGTTATCATCCTGTCAGTCTAGTTGCAATCTTTTGAAAAGCAAGAGAACAAATACACAGTGAAAGTAAATAAATAGATGCGAAAGGAGAAAGCTCATGTATTGTTATACGCAGGATCTGTAAAGCGGAACATGATTATTTCAAAGTGTAGTGGATTTACCTACACACTTACCTTTCATGTAGAGATAGGTGCACAAGATTACTGCTACTAAATGTGTGGGCTAGCAGCTTCAGAAGTATAAAAAACAAATAATTCCCAAAGAACTGATGGTTGGAAGTTGCATGGAATTTAAGCCCATAAGTATGCATGTATTGCAGGGTGCTTCTTTCATACAGTGTTTTGTGAACCTCATTTGAATGTTCCATGTAAAGTAACTATATATACATATATATAAAAGAAAAATAGTAACTCGTGAAGTTGTTAAGGGTCCATATGTTGAAGGATTAAGGGAGTGTAACACCTTCCTTCTGAGGACAGGCTGAGGGAGCTGGGTCTCTTTTGCTTGGAGAAGAGGAGACTGAAGAGTGACCTCATTAATGTTTATAAATATGTAAAGGGTGAGTGTCAGGAGGATGGATCCAGGCACTTCTCAGTGATGGCCAGTGACAGGACAAGGGGAAATGGTTCCAAACTGGAGCATAGGAAGTTCTATGTGAGTATAAGGAAAAATTATTTCACTGTGAGGGTGACAGATCACTGGGACAGGCTGCCCAGAGAGGTTGTGGAGTCTCCTTCTCTGGAGACATTCAAGGACCAATCTGACACGTTCCTGTGTGATCTAATCTAGGTGATCCTGCTCAGGCAGGGGTGTTGGACTGAATTATCTTTCGAGGTCCCTTCCAACTCCCAACATTCAGTGACTCTGTGTGACTCTGGGATTCTGTAGAATGATGTTGTGCAACAAGATTTTTTTGAATGAGTTGAAAGAGGCAGTGTCTTTCAGCTCATTTTTCACCGACCTTAGGGTCTACAGAGGTTATTCCATCTTCTCACTCCCTTCTCTGGGGGCAAAAAGCAGCCACTTATATTTTTTGTTTTCCTCTTAAATGTGGTTCACAGCGGTGCTATGACCGCTGCTGATTGTCTCAGCCTTGCTCAGCAGCTGGTCCAGCCTTGAGCCCAGCTGGTATTTACTCTGTCAGGCTGAGGGAAAGCTTCTAGCTGCTTCTCACAGAAGCCACCCCTGCAGCCCACCCTCTCTACACCAGAACCTGGCCCTGCTAAACCACAGATATACCGAATATATGAGAAAGATGGGCACCTTCTCTGGAAAGGCAGGCTGGCAGACATTGTCAGAGGAATTCCTCTGGGAGAGATGAGGAAAGAATCCCTAGGACAGCATGCTGTGCTCAGGTGTCCTTCACCATTGCACCATTTTGCTTACCTGGGCCTGTTGGAGCCTCACGGTTCTGTAGCACCATCTGTCTCTTGCATGACTCTGAGGTGGCTGGAAAAAAGGTGGCCTGAAAGGAATATAGTTATGGTAAGCTGCCTGGTTCATGGTTTGGGACACATGGGATAGCACCTGTAGCAGGGTTTTTGGAAGTATGGAGAAGTAAATGCATCGCCATGGAAATTTGAACAAATGAATTACAATACAGTCATTAAAGCTGCCAGTAGGAGAATAGAACCGTATTATCAAAGGAATCAAGTGGAGGCTGCATAGCAGGAAATAATCAAATGTAAAATTACAAACTGATACAGCTGGATAAAGTATTCCAAAACACAGATAATCAATGGGAGTAAGGCACTTGGGAAACATTAATGCTGAAAAAGGTTTAGGTGTGTTAGAACAAATTAGATATGAGCTTGTCAGGCAGCAAGGCAGCAAAAAAGGCAGTAACAAGGAGGTAATTGTCCCTCTCCTCATAACTCTGCTAAGATTACATGTGAAATAATGTGTTCAATTCTGGCCATGTTAGAGAAGTCAGCAAATTGGAGGGATTTCAGATGCAAGAAACAAATGATTAAAGAGTTGTAGGGGCTGATTTGTGAGGGAGGACTGAAAGAGGAAAGGGCCAGTAATAACAAAGTAAATATGTGTTAACTTTCCAAGAAGGTGTGATTGGTACAAGCTCTAACATGGGAAAGGAATAGTCTGGAGCACTGGAAGAAGCAGCTGCATAAGGAGAGTTTGGGGCTGAAAGGAAGCAAGTATGAGGTGATGTTTCAGAGCAGCCAGTTTGGGGTTTTTTTACGGTGCAGAACATTCATACAAGGAATGGGAACCTGATGGATATGCTTTACTAAGCCAAATGAAGCAACAAGGGACCCCCACATCAGAGGGCTGAGTGTGCTGGCTGGTTCCATACCCACTTTAGGTACTTGGCACAATCACACTGCCTTAGTACAAACATCTGAGCATAGTCCCTTGTGGGTGCAGGACACTTTCTTTTCTTTGGTTCACCAGTTTGGGATGGTGTTCTCTCCAAACAAGAGATCCTTCAAGTTCCCCTCAGCAAAGAGGACACATTTTTGACCACATCATAGGTGGTTTGCCTTAACCCTTCTCTCAGCCACCCAGATGTCATAATGAGGTGAACCATGTCTGTCTGGTACAATTTTTTTTTATAGGCTACCAGAGAACAGCTGAGGTGATCTTACATCCCTTTCCCATCTGAAAACTGGGGTGCATCGTAGAAGGAGCGCTAGGTAGCTGAGAACAGCCCTGGAACCTTGTCTAGGGTGGCATTCCAATAACATATGACTAAGTTGTGTTCAGATGGTCCTCTCCCATTCTTTCAAGGAGTTAGCCCAGACAATGGATTCAATTCATGGCAGGGAAGCTGGTGATTAAACTGTTTTTGACAACTCACCGTAGGTTTTACTACGTACAAAAGCAGTGTTGTTACGCGGGGTTAGTAAGCTTGTATTTTTACACGGATAATCGTTTTATACCATATGATTTCCAAACTATTAGAAGGATTTAATATATGCTGAAGACTCCACCAAGCTGTTTTGATAAGTAGTCTTTATTTTTTGTTTAGCAAGGTCTTAAGGGTGATCTTTAGTCCTCCAGGGAAGAGATCATAAAAGTCTGAAAAGTGCTTTTGCAGAGTTTTATTTATTATTTTTAAGCATGAAGATTACTAGCATGAAGATAACAAGGCTGTTATAGTACAACATGTTCTTTGTTTTTGCAGGTTATAGCTAACATATTAGGAGTTCTCAACATGCCAGTTTTGTTTGTTAAGTATTTTGAGAGCAAATAGATGTAATCCTGTATTGCATTCTTAAAATAAGTTTTGCTGGAGAAAGAAGCAGTAGGAGAGATCTGGTCTGAAGATGGGTGTCAGGAATTATGTCACTACCCATATTTAGCCCATGCAAAGTAGTCGTTACTATTTTACTATATTTAATATCTGTATTCTGTAGAAAGATTTGCAATTTGCTTTTATAGTTGAGGAATGTTTCCTTGCAAGAGAAGGGACAAAAAGGCAAGCTAAAAATAAAACAAAAATCTGCTGCACAGAAGAAAATAATTTCTTAAAAAACCTTGTTAGACATCCAGTATGAAAAGGTTCTAAAGTTTCACTCCCATTTTCTCATATATTTTTTACTGCAAACAGATCTGCAGTTTGCACATAATTCTTTGATTTGTAGTAAATCAAGAAGAAACGGTGGGAGAATCGGTATGAAATACTGAAGTTGTGCTGTATGTTTGGGGATGGGCTGGAATGCAGAGCAGCCAGAGGAGAAGTGTTTGTCTTAAAGTATCTGTTATCAGATTGTGCTCTGTACTGTAGATAGCCTGATAAGGCTCTGCTGAAGAAGTGCAGAGAATCAGCCTGTCCACTGTGCTGGTTCCAACCCTTTATTCTGAGTGACCCATCATGAAATCACTGAGAATGAAAGAACTGTATCTGTAATTGTGCATTTTCAAAAATCCCACTAGGCACCTCCTTATATCTTTAAATCCTTGAAAAACCTGCTCCTCTGTTCTGTAAGTCAAAGAGGATAAAGTTAGAAATCAATGCAAAACGGATTAGAAGTTAACTCCTTTTGTGTGAACGCAGCTGAAGAGTTTCTTGCTACTCCTCTCCAAACCTTGGAGGCTCCTGAACTTTTCTCATGCTCGTGCAGTTACAGCAGCAGCCCAAGGATCGTGGTATTTGGAAAAAATCAAAGTACCTTTCAGTGTTACTGTCAGATATTGTGGGGTGGTGCTTGATATATGAGAGAGTTCCCAATTTCCGGTTTCAGATGATTGGGCTGTAGCGCACCGCAGAGTAATGCAAGAGCTGGGTATTTATTGCATCAATAAAAGGAAAATACAACTGCTATGAGGCTTTTGTCCAATAATCTCTAGGCTCTTTACATCAATTATATAAAACACCCTAAGCTGCAGGAAATATTTATTATTGCCTCAGTTTTACATATGGAGGGAAATGGAGAAGAAAGTATCTGATGGAGCAGAGTTTGTAGAGCAGATGGGCTTCATTCTGAGCTTCAAATAATTTTCATCTGTTTTCATGGAGGTCAAACACTGGAAATACCTGTTCGTTTTCTCATTGAAACCTATGTGTATCTTCTGCTTTATCAAAAAGAGGTCAGATACAGCACTGGATATCAAATAAATACAACACGAGGGACAAGCGATAGTAATGGTTGTATTAAATAAATTCAGCACTGAGCAAAGTATTAGTATTTTAGAGGGGGAACTAGATGCAGTCAGAATTTTTAAAGTCTGATAATTGGTAATACTCTCAAAATATGGGTCATGGAGTCCCATGTAGATCATCTCAACAAAGCCAAAACAAAATTTGACTTGAATGTGTTTCTCCTGACTGTAGTATGATCATAGTAAAGAGAAAAAAAAAATAAAAAGCACATCTCTATTTACTGCCTTTAGTTGACCTAATTCAGGTAAATTTCTTACTTCTCTGCCATGATGACCTCTTCAGCTGATTCTACAGATGTGTTCATTAGCTTCTTCACTCTCCACTACGTTTCAGTTCCTTTTCATTAAAAGCAGTCTTAAAAAAAAGTTATAGGAATAGCTGTTGTTGTACATGGATCTGATTGCAGAAGTGTAGTCTGTAGATGTATGTCTTTCTAAGATTATGTGACACCTTTCAGTGTCTCTTACCCCTCCTTGGATTATGTTCTCTTGTCAGTTCTTGCTCCCTAATGATGTATTTACTCCCTTCCACAGTTATCCCCTCTACACCCTTTTACGTAGCCTCCTTCTCCCTGTATCCTCCACCACTTCTTTTAAATGTCCTTGGAGATCATTCCTTTCCACCACTGACAAACACCTTTGCTCCATGAAGCAAACCTATAGAGAAAAAAGAGGTATTTAAATGTAGGGTAGATACAAAGAAATTCTAATGTGTAAAAAGAATAGTGTCCACTAGAAAGCCTCGTGGAGTATGTATTTCATGTCCCTGAAGGAGAGAGATTGACAGCCACCACAAGCCCATACAGTTTTATGGCTGCCCTTCAGCCTCTGTGATGTAGAATGTAGGAGGAGAGAATTTTCCAGATCACTCAAGTGATTTAAAGGTATGATTCCTATTTAAATCTGATGGCACTTAGGCTCCTAAAGTAAGTTAATTACATTAATTAAGGCAAAGATTGTAAATGGAAGGTTAAGGGGGGAAAAAAAGAAAGATCATGCTTGCTTTGTGAATATTATGTGTGTGTTTTGTTTCTTTTAAACCTTAAAAATACTGGAAATGTCAAGTTTGTTTTTTTCTCGTAATTGCTGGTGGACCTCCCGTGGGCACTGGGAGTGTTTTTATAGCTTTCAGATTTTCACTTGAAGTAGCTGTGGTGTTGAATCTTAAACATAGATATTCATATCCTAAAAGTTTATTAGGTAAAATAAAAATAAATAGCAAACAGAACTAAACTGCTTAAGAATCATTTGTCTCCAGAAGTGGGAAGTATTCTGGTTTTTGATTATGTATTATGTCATACTCTTACCAGCTTCCTGGTCACTATGGAGACTATAAAATAGATAGGTCTACATGCGTAATGTAGAAAGCAGAGCAAAAAATTTGCTTTCCTGTCGTCTTTACACATTCTAAAAGAGCAAAGTATGGGCAAAATTCCAGCTTTGAAAAAAGAACCTGTTAGGTTGCTTTTAGGATCACAGGCTTCTTAAAATCAGACAGTATCCATGCTTGTCTTAAAGACTCGAGTATTTTATTCCAGGTGTTTTTGGCTGCAAAGCCAGAAGCTCAATTTGCATAATTTTTTTTAAATTTTTTTTTTTTTTGCTGCAGATGCAGCCTCCTTGCATACCATATGGTGGTAATTAACAGTTTCAGACTTTCAGTTCTGAGTTTTCTTCTTCGATTATTGGTTGGTTCGGGACAAAGTTTTAATGTCACGGAGACGGAGTTTTCTGTCTGAGTTTAATTGTGGATGGGAATAACGTGTATCTGTCTCCATGTGAGGAAGGAGAAGATGAGATCTATTTAGAGCACTAAGAGGTACTTTGGAAATCTCACAAAGTACAACCTGTTTCTTTCATTAAGCATTTCACTGTCCCTCTGTAGAGCTGAAATAGGCCTGGGTTGGACCTGGGAAACGAAGAGAGACAACTTGAAAGATGCAGTCGGAACGAATAGTTTCTCTTAACAGCAAAATGTTTGCCCTTTTTATGAGAGCAAGGGTGACATTGTGTAATCTTTAAAAAAGATATTGCTCAGCGAGGATAAGTCCATTGTCCAGTGACATGACTTTTCCTGTCAATCACAAAGGTGACAAGGGGGCTAGATTAAGGAAAGCTTGCCCAAGATTAACAAAGGAAGATTATTGACCTCATCCTGAAAGGGCAGAAGCCTGTTTTATCATTAAACCTTGGAAGAGGTATTTCCTCCATAGGTGGAAAGCCGTTTGGCAATGCAGAGGCAACTTTCTTGTAAATAAGCAAGTCTTCCTGTGGATTCTAGCTCGGAACAGAAGCAGAAGACACGAAACCTGGGCCAGTGATTGTTGTTGTTGTTATTGTTGGGGGTCTGGAGAAGAAGGCTGTTTGATTCAGCAGGATCTGTCTAGGTCCTCATCTGCCTTTCTGAGGTGGGGAAAGCAAGAAGCATCAGCATCAGGTGTTGGTGAGTACAATCCCAGCTCGGAGTTGGAGGAAGTGTTGTGCCAGCACCCCTTAGCAGAGCGGTTTGCGCCGGGACTGAACAGTAGAGCCCCATCCACGAAGCAGCTGCTGACTGCATAAAACTGTTACCAGGATTAGCAGTGCCAGAGGCTGGAATGTAATCAAACTTGAACAGGTGAAGTGGTTGGGCAGCTCAGAGGCACTGTTCTCTGGTTAGAGTGGCTGGTGTTCCTCTGTTTCGGTGACCGCGATAACTGAATCTGTGTGTGCTTACATGGAATTAGCTTTGAAACATCCATAATAGATACTTGGGGGTTTTAATACCCGTCTTCACAGGGTCGCTTCTCTCCACGTTAACTGGAAAAAGACACGTGAATTTGTCCTTTTAAAAAAGGAACCCACTAAATCTCACTTGTTGGGAAGGAACCTCCCTCTCAGGGGATTAATTTTAAACTGTGGCTGACATGTCTTTGTTGCCATTAAGGATTTCTCTGAGTGTTTCCAGGGAGGGGGTTGGTGGGGATAGTTAAACTCTCATACATAATATCAGAGGAATTTCCTTGCTAGAACTTCTTTAGCTTTATACAAGCACAGATGTGAGTAGGTCTTGTGTGGAAATATCCTATCCTTTCTTTTTAGAAAGTAAAAATTGAGACGCACGGCAAGTTCGTTTTCACCCTCCTCAGTAATGGCGTAAGAAAGAAATAAATACAGAGGGAGGGGTACAGCAAAAGCCAAGATAACAGTTGAGCATTTCAGGTGCGTTTTCTGAGTGACAGAATAAAGAGATCATGGGCAAGTAGGGAAGGCAAATTCTGGAGCAGGTGTGCTAGAGAATAGGAGTAGAACTCTTAGCAGCAGCAGTAGCTGATCCGCTGGTAGGGAGAGGAGAGGAGAGGATACCTCTTAGATTGCAACGCACGCAATGAACGTGTGATTGCTACAGATCTTTCTGAATGAATAATTCACTGGCATACTGTAATTTAGCCCACTGAGATGTGATTACAGCTGTTCCCCTACTGTATATGTGTTTTGATTGAGTGGAGTGTGTCTTAAACCCCACAAGTGTATAAATAGCCGATGTATGTGATACGCAAACACCGCATACATGCACACATAATAAGAGCAGTCTGAGGAAGCGTTTTGTTTTGAACACGAGTACTTAGAGAAGTAGCTTGATATATAATTTATCAGTGCAGAACCCTTCCCTTTCCTTTCTTGTCCAGCTGCGAAGCCGACTTTACTGTGGTAATATATAAATGCTCTTAGCCAATGCTGTAGTGTCAGGGCATCTCTGTGTTACTGAGTTTATCAGTCCAAGACCTTTACAGTGTAAGAAATTCCTTCTTTTGTGCCCGTTTTACAGGTTTGAAACTGAAATGTAGAAACAAAAGTGACTTTTTCCATGGTTAGACAAAACATGTAGAACTAGGAATTGAGTATCCGGAGTCTTTTCATGTTCCTTTACCTACAGGCTACTCTCTTGTCCTCTCTCCCTCACATCTTCTCCCTAGAAAGAGGAGCAGGGAAATTTTAATAGTTTTAAAAATACTTGTGGGTATTTTTGTAAATTTGTGATTTTGAAAAGCACCTTATATTGCCTTACATATCATTCAGGCTTTGTGTTCTTACGCTTCTTCACTGACAACAAACTTGTTTTATACTCAGAATGAATTTGTGCAACACGTGCATATATCCAAAGTGTAGATGGAAATGGCAGTTCTGAGGTTTAGGCAGCTTTTTGCAAGTACTTTGTTTCTGTGACTAGTGTGTGACATACACAGAAAAACAGGCAGGTATCTTTGGGGCCCACTTTGGAATAAACCCAAGAAACTAGCTCCTGGTAAAGTTAGGTACAATACCGTTCCTACGAGTAATTGATGGTACAGGTGGATTTAAGAACTGTAACTAAGGATGGTATTTGGCTTATCTGTCTTCAAAGTGTGAATAAGAAAGCAGCTTTCAGGATATTTCCTCTTTTGGCCTTGTGTGTAGGAAAAACTGTTGTCACTTGGGGATAATGGGTTTGAATATTAGATAAAATATTAACCGGTGCTGAAGTTAACTGTTCTGCTCATCCACATCAGTGTTAACAAAGACTTTATTCAGGTCTATATATGTGAAAAAAATCACCTCTGGCTCCAAACTACTAATTTTCCAAGTGCAGAACAAAGATGGAGAGAGTTGCAAGGAAAAAAAAAAAAGGAGCTTTTTTGTTGACTAGAGTCAGAAAATTTTTTAGGGCTTGGTCAAAAGCTCATTGACGTCAGTAGAAAGTCTCTCATTAACATCGCTGGGTTTGGCTTTTGGGGCATATGATGGCCCAGATTGTAATCTCAGTTAAATCCGATTCTGTTAGGGAATTTGTTCACTAGTATAACACAATCAAGCTGCTCAAAACTGTTTGCACTAAAAGTTTTCTTAACCAGAGGTAATTTTTTTTGCCAAAATTAAGTAGTCTGTGAAAACAAATTCATGCTTTAGTTCATACTTCCATTATTTACATTTAACTGAGATAATTCTACGCTATTTAAGTTCTACTTATGAAAAAGCACCTTAAAAAGATGCTTAAAAGCACCTTTATTTTTAAAATTAAAAATTACTCAGGAAAAAAATTATAAAGTTGTGACACAAATAGCTAAAAACAGTGTATGTGTCACTTTAATTCTAAATAAAATAAAATTTAAAATTATCATGACAGCCAAGTCTGTAACTCAGTTCACAAGATGGTTCGGTGACATTTTAGAAATAATACTCCTTAAACATCTGGAATACAAAAAATGTAAGGAAATAGGATAATGAAAAACAAAGAAAATCTCAGGAGAATCTGATCAAAATAAATGTTTGCAGCATTATATTATGCAGTGTAAGTACTCTGCAGCAAGCTTCGTTTGGAGACATTGACCTAAGTTTTGCAAGGTATAGATGGCTTATGTTAGCAAAGAAAATAAAGGGTTTCAGAGATGTGTACAGAAGGGTAGGGTATAAAAGAGACATAAAAGGGGAAAGGAATATATGCAGAGAACATTGCTTTGCGTTGGGAGGAGGCGTGGAGGAGAAGGCTCTCACATTAATGAAGGCAAGTTTGAAGATGCTGGAACCAGTTTTGGTTTCCATTAAAATTAATGAGTAGACCTCTATGGACTCTCATGTGAGGAGGATTGTGTGTGAATGTTTCGGGAAGTCACAGAGTTTTGCCATTGTGCCGCTAGTTAAAGTCATTAGAACCACCTTTGTGAAAAATATTCTCTCGACAAGAAATGAACACATTAGGTGGAAGAGAAGAACACAAAGAGAATTAGAAAACAGAAAACAATCACCTCATCCTTTATAGATGGGAGATCTACTTGAACCGTGACTTGAAATCAGTCGTATGCAGAAGGACATTTAATATTCGGTTCCTATTTCATTTCTTACAACAACTAGCCATCAAGGCATTAAGTACTTTATAAAGTCAGGAAATTAATGGCCCTTGTAAAAATTGAAGACTTTTTCGAAAGAAAGCTGTAAAAGAACAGACAATTAAAGGTAATCAATACCATTGTTATTAGGAAACCTGTGAGCACAACACTTCTTCTCAATTAGGGAAAAACTGAATTTTATGTTTCTCTCTTGCAAGCTGATCTTTGTTCCCTTCAGCCTGTAATCTTGGTTTATGCTTTATGGATGGGCTTTGTTCTGTGTGCTTTTGAAGCGTTGCGTGCCTTTTAAAAAGTTTCAACAGAAGAACAAACAGCAAGGAACTCAAAGAACAAAGCATTGTTCTTTATGTCCATTATTTTTTTTTTCTTCTTCTTCTTTAAGAAAGAAATGTTTCATCTCGTTTTTTCTCCCCTTTCAGGAAGTTGATGGCAATAAAGTGATGTCTTCATTTGCCCCGCACAACTCATCTACCTCACCCTTGAAGGCAGAAGAAGGTGGGCGTCAGAGTGGAGAGTCATTGTCCAGCACAGCCCTGGGAACCCCTGAAAGGCGCAAAGGGAGCCTAGCAGATGTGGTAGACACCCTTAAGCAAAGGAAAATGGAAGAGCTCATCAAGAATGAGCCAGAAGGTAAGGCCTGGGAAACTGGCCAAATTGTTCTGGTTTGTTTTCTTTACTCCAGATTCTTTGGATATGTATAGTTTTTTTAAAAAAAATCTTTGCATTTCCTGCTCCATTAGCTTTTTTTTTTTCCTAGCAAAATCAATGTAAAGAACTGATAGTTCTTGTCTACATTAGAGATACATTTCATCAATATCCCAGTACAGCTAGCATTTTTAGCTTTTCCCAAACGAGAGAGTGTTTGACATAACAGTCATTTTGTCAGTTACAATAGACACAGCAACGTTCCTCTATATGGGTGCAATGGATGCTCATTTTAACAGCCTGGGGGTCATGTACACCACTGCTCCCTCCTTCCCCATTTCTAAGGTAGAAAAACAGTGATATTAGCAATGTCTTTTCTGGGGGGGATAATATTATCTAGCAGACATGTCATTTTTTGAAAGGTAAGTTAAGTTTGGAATTCTTGAAAGCTTTTGTCTGGAGCATGTCCTATCACGTCACCTTCTGTTTACCTGTAGTGCAGGTACCTGTACAAACAGACA
This sequence comes from Heliornis fulica, assembly GCA_013399135.1. Taxonomy (NCBI): domain Eukaryota; kingdom Metazoa; phylum Chordata; class Aves; order Gruiformes; family Heliornithidae; genus Heliornis; species Heliornis fulica. The sequence goes on along the minus strand of VXBZ01012453.1, from coordinate 1,124,795 downwards.
CAGTACAGGCTTTCTCTGCATTATATCTGCCCAGCAAGTTTCTGCCTTGGCATATAGGTATCAGCTCTGGAGAATCAGTTTCTTTCTGAGACTATGTGGCACTTGTGTTCTGTGGGCTGAGATTAAGACTGAACATCTCACCTTTGAGAAGCTGCAGAACATTCCTTTAAGATTTTCAAAGCCTGCCTATTTGGGACACAGCCGAAACCCCTGACTGGAAGGTGAAGTTTCCATGTGTTCTCCATAGGTATCCAGCAGGTACACTTAGTGCTAGATTTCCATAGGACTGTGACACAGTTGGTGTGCAAACATACTGAGCCTTACACCCTAATGCACAGAGGTAAGACTACATTTTCATTTACACCCACCAGTCCTGTTGTAGAAATCCATACCAGATGTTTAAAAGGACAGTGCATGGATTGACAGCACCTACAAGAAAATTGTAGGACAGCCTGCATACTGGAATGAAAACATGGATGCAGACACAGCCACACCACCACATACATGAGCATGATGGGATTGTTAATTAGTCTTCTTTTTTAAGCATTTTTTTGAATATTATATAGAGTTTCATTTTGCATTTACGTTGACTTAATGGTCAGCACCATGACCCACCTTGTGCCTTTGAACGGAAAAGACCTTTTGTGTGTATGGGCTAGGGGTGGGGATGGGTGAGGAGTTGATCAGACATTTATATAAGGAGAGGGAAGAGAACCAGGGTGTTCTTGGCAGTGTATAAATGCTCTGTCGAGTATGAGGTTGTACAAGCTGCAGATACTCCATTAAGGAAAGGCCACGGAGAGCCATGAGAATGGTTACAGAGCCTGTGCATTATCTCAGCTCTACTAAAATGAAAATATACAGTACAAACAAAAGATCTACAGCTTTGTGAAGAGATTGGGAGAGAGAGGAGGGAGAGTAACTGAATGTTGGGCTTTGCAAATGCATGCAACAGAAAATCTTTTCTTCCCTCTGGCCATTGTTCTATTGTCTTTCAAAGGCCATTAAAATGAACAGCAGGTTGTGATGAAAATTTCATTAAGCCCTAGTTAAATCATTATGAGGGTGCCATATTCATATGTCTGCTTACTCCCCATCCAGGAAAGAATGAATAGGATAGGGTTTTTTTATTTCCCTTTCTCCTTAAAAGCGAACCAACGAAAGTTGAGAAGTTAGAAGAGAATGGGAAATGGGACATGAAACAAAAGGAGGCCACAGAGGTGAGCTAGCTAAGAAGAAAATTAGACTTGCATAAGAGCATTGAAAGGTGGTGAGGGACAAATACATCATTTTGACAAGTCACCCTCCCCCTTCCTTTCAGCCAACATGATTGTTTTTAGAGTGGCTAATTAAAAAATATATATTTCTGGGTGCAGATGGCAAGAGTTTTCTCTCCACAATCATGAATCTCTTTCCCTAAAAGAAGTATTTACTACTGCAAGCACAATGTCTCTCTGTCTGAACTCCAGCAGAAAATTTACTTACCGTTGTGTCATCTGCATGTCGTGCTATAGTAACGTTGTCAGTCATCATGGGTTGCGAGGAAGATAATTAGCATATTAATCATAGAATACCATCTTGAAAGGGACCTCAAGGATCAGCTGGTCCAACCTTTCTTGGCAAAAACACGGCCTAGCCAAGATGACCCAGCAACCCAACCAGCTGAATCTTAAATGCCCAGTGTTGGGGAATCCATCATTTCCCTTGGGAGGTTATGGCAATGGCTGATTGTTCTCACTGGGAAAAAATGTTCTCTTGTGTCCAATTACCCCTTGTCTTTTCCACGTGACTCCTTGTAAAAAGGGAGTTTCCATCTTCTGTAGCCATGCTCTAAATACTTGTGTTGAAGCTTTCCCTAAGCCTTCTATTCTAAAGGCTGAACAAATCCATTTCACTCAGGCTTTCCTCACGTGGCAGGCTTCCCAGTCCTTTGACCATCTCTGTGGCCCTTCTCTGGACTCTCCCCAGGGTGTCCACATGTTTTTTGCATAGTGGGAACCAAAATGGAATGTTGTGATCCAGATATGGCCTGGGAAGGGCTGAGTGTAGTGGGTTCATCTCTGCTGGCAATTCCCTTGATGTAACTTGGCATCCTGTTGGCTTTCTTTGCCACAGCAACACACTGTTTGCTTGTATTGAGCTGCTTGTCCATGAGAACCCCCAGGTCCCTTTCCACAGAGCTGCTCTCCAGGCGGGAAGATCCCAGCCCTTGCTACACTCCTGTGCAAGACCTTACACTTGTCCTTGTTGAACTTCATAAGTTTCTTGTTAGCCCACTCTTCCAGCCTATCCAGGTCAAATGAATTTCCCCATGAGTAAGTTACAGGTGGCAATCTTTTGCAGTACGTGGTACCAGTTCAATAATGCATGATCCTGGTGTATTTCAGTAGTAATTTTTAGCCTTGCATTCTTTTGTAGTATGTAGAGGTAACAGTTCAATAATGCATGATCCTGGTGTATTTTAGTAGTAATTTTTAGCCTTGCATTCTTTTGTAGTATGTAGAGGTAACAGTTCAATAATGCATGATCCTGGTGTATTTTAGTAGTAATTTTTAGCCTTGCATTCTTTTGTAGTACGTGGAGATAACAGTTCAATAACACATGATCCCAGTGTATTTCAGTAGTAATTTTTAGTGTTGCTCATTTGTGGAGCTTTGTAGGAGAAGACCAAGAATCTTTGCTGCATTATGTCAACAACAATAATACACTACTTTATTTCTCTTTGGGAATAAAAGGAAACATTTGCACCAGTAGCTGAGGTTTAATTAAATCAATTTCCTGTGAATCTTTCGAAGACCAGATACCAGCCAGATTCCCATTTCTCTATGTACTCAAAAGTTGATGTATTATTTAGCTCGTACAATGGGCTGGTTTTGCTCCGTTTTCATTGTTTGAAATTGTCTTCTCAGTTACTGTGGGAAATGAGCTTTTGAAACAGTCTTTCAAATGGCCTGTTTCTTCAAAACCAGAAAGAAGAGAAGAGCTGGGGAGACAACTTCAGGTCTCAATCCAAACCTCCTATTAGGCAGGGAAAGGACTTCTCTTTGCTTAAATGGGTTTTGAGAACAAAATATTGTAACAGGTCTGCCTGTTTTCAGGGAACCTTCTTGATACAAGGTAGACAGTTTTGTTAAATTGTCATTGTTGAAAAGCAAGAGTTAACAGTAGTTTTTGTCAATAAAGAGCAAAGGTTTTTACAGTGTTATGAGGTTTGCTGCTCAGAGCTCACGAATGCACACATGGGTGTTTGCAGATATGTAAGCCCAGGCAGGTGCCCATACATGCTGACAAGGGAAGCATCACTGTTCATATAAATGGTTTCCACATTGTTTTGTTGTATATATGCCCTTGGTTAATGTTCCCTTTAGGAAGCTGTGCTACCTATTCATTTAAAAAAACCTTTCCAAAAGCTTGTCACTTTCTTCTCCTCCTTGCATATGTGGTTTGGTTTTCACAGGGGTTTATACTTAGCTTTACAGCTCCATGCCCCTTTATTTTTTTTTTCCCCTCTTAAACTTGCCGTTTTACTCTTGCCCAGTGGAAGTATGTGATTGACAATGAGTCATGCTGCCACAGAGACATAGTGTGTTTCAGTGACTCTGAAACTTGTGGACTTTTACTCATTGCTAATACAATGCTCGTTTTTCTTCTCTCAAATTCTGCAGAAAATCCTTATATGCAGCTTTAGTATTAGGCCCCCAAAGGCATAAACCTATTACTGAAGTCACACAATGTTATTTTACATGAAACGTTCTGTCCTTTCTAACTTGAACTTCAGAAGAGGAGTCAGTCCCCTTTTATTCCTGGTATACAATAATGAAGATAATGGAGTGGGTTTGGGGAAGCCTTATATACTGTGACAGACCTCAAGCCCTTGCCCTGAGGGTCGTCTGCCGACCATGGGATTCCTTTTGCAGCTAAAATCATTAGGCGAATGAGATACAGGCATGTTTTTCTTCTGTTTTCTTAAGGCATCAGAGGATGGCAGAGACTCTCTGTCTGTCTGTTCTCTTCATTTGTAGAAATGAAATGGAAATCTCTTTGAAGTCACTGAGCTTGACACAAGTTCATGAAAGCAAAGACCAAAGCAGCCACTTAGCTTTTCCTTGCACTATTAATGGGATTGGATTGCTGTCTTTTAATTTATGGCCCCTGCTTGTGGAAAATTAAATCTCTGAAATCTGTGTAGTCTTTCCTCTATAAACGTATAGCTTGGCTTCTTGAAAAGAAACGGGCAAACAAGTAAATTCTCCCCTATTTTTAGCATAAGCCAGAGTACTCACCAGCTCTTTGCATCTCATAACTTTTAATCAAGACTCCATCTTTTATTTTCCATTCTGGCAGTATACATTTGTAACAGGTTATGTGTCTGTTTATCTTCAAAACTTACATGCTGTATCCTCTGAGGCCAGATCTATGTTATCATACGGAATTTGTAGGAATTTTAGGGATCACATGGGTATCTACCTGATCAGAGAGACTGTGTGTATGAGCATGTGCATGGCACATTCTTCTCTAATAAGGAATTCTGAAATTGAACTTTGGCTGTTTAAATGAATACTTTGAATTTTATATAAATAGGTGCACATAGGTGTGTACATATATGCAGGGTGCATGTATTATAAGTATTTAGACATAAGCACATATAAACATGCACAATTCTGTATATGTAGTGTATAATACTGTTCCTACTCCAAAATTTCAGTCTGCTGTTCAGAGCAGGAGCAATTAAATCCTAAGTGTTTAGTAAGCAGGTAATATATATGTTTGCAGGGAACTTCTAACAGGCTACCAGAGCCTCATGCATTATAGGATGCTGCAGTACTATAAGTAATTACTTTGTTGGAAAGAGAAGGGATGAGAAAGGCCTCTCGGGCATGATTTTTGTCTTCTGAACATCCCCCAAAGGCTATCTGTGTTTGATGTTTAAGTTTACATTTTAAATCACAACACCTGTTCTTGTGGTAATTTAAATGGCTGTTGTTTAAAGCAGTTCTGTAATCTATAAAAGTGAACCCTATTGAATTCAGGTTCTCTAGGTAAAATAAGATCCCAGAATATCCCCTAATATTATCAAACTTATAATCAACATATCTTGTACAGAAATGAAGAGGTCTCCCTCTTCTTAAGCCATAAATTCCAAAGCAGACCATTAATGGTCACAAGAGGGGAGGCCTTTGAAATGCAGACTTTTGTTTTTAAATCACATCTGATGAGATGGGAAGAAATAAAGTGAACAGATTCGAGGTGGGTGGGGGGTGGGGCGGCAGTGGAAAAAGCCTAAGGATACTCTAATTGGTTGAGGGTTGAATTTCTTTTATTTGGTTCTTCACTGTCCCTTTGACAAAGTACGTGTTGAAGAGGCTTTGTAATGCTCTTCTACTGAAGGACAAACAAGGATACTTTGCAGTTGAGTACTTTTAAGTTTTGTTCGTACACTCCTGCTGCTGTGGAAGGATGCTTCAAGTGCATTGTGGTTCCATGTTCACCTATGAAGTCTGTCACCAGAAAATGTGTCTTTTCTCATAGAGCTATCCAGCATCAAACTTCCACACACTTCTTTCAAAGACCCTGCCATATGGAACTGTGCATTCATATACTGCTGGTAAAAATAAGAAGTAATTTTTAAAAAAGAAATTAAAAGATGAAGTTTGAGGAAATAAATAGGCCTATGTGAAAGAAGGCATTGTTAAATGCTGCAGTGGCTTAAACCTTTATTAACAAGTGCTTTAGAATATAGAGGTAGCCTAGTTTGAAGCCCTGCCAGCTCTTACTTGTGCAAAGTGAAGTTTATTAATTTGTCACCTTCAGTTTTTAAGTGTTTTCCTTCCTAATAGCTTAGCCCCATAGTCACGGTTTATTTCAATGGATGTTTTCAAAATTTGCTTAGATTCCCTTCCAAGTCTCTCTTGCTCACATCCTCAAAGGTTTGTAGCTTTCGGATTTTTTTTTTTTTTTCTCTTTTGATAAAGGCATCTGAGGTGCTGATACAGCATCTTAAATGTAGAAGAAAGCATTATGGTCAAGTGAGATTCAGGAAACTTGTGCTTTTGGAGAGAAAATACAGACCCTCTCCTTCTCCCCCTCCCTGTTTCATAATGAAAGTCTTCCCTGATGGATCTCCATAATTAAAATTTTCTTCCAGGGTACGTTCACTCCTAATATTGGACAGGCAGCAGCCACAGCAAAATGCTTGATCTCTCGCTTCCATCTTTTACAGTGCAGTGTATGAGTGGCTCACCAAGACCAAAATAATTATTTGGGCTCATGTCTGCCCCTAATTCCCCAGGTAACAAGACTTGAATAGCCATGAATAATGTCAGTATGGTTTTTCAAAATTTTCTGCCACTCTTACACCCAGATTGTTTCTATAAGCCTGTTGCCCGTTTATGTATTCCAGCTAGATGAGTTTGCAGTCTGCCTTTGGTTTTTTGAGCTTTCTTTTTTTCTCTTTCTTTTTTTTCTAATTTTCCCCTCCCCTGGAAAAGCCATTAGCTTTCTGAGCTTCATTTCAGTCCTTGGATCACTGCTGGAGAAACCTCTGACCCGGACTGGTAATATACAAATATACATGAGGGAGCGTGCCAACTCTTTCTGTATGCTTATGTGCCACAGCTTTTGGGGATGTCATTTATTCAAGAGTGAAGGGCGAGCCACCTGTTTCTCAGGCCTCTTGTCCCTCATATTAAAGGTTCAAGCCCTTGCTGAATAGTAACATCTTAATCTGGGCAACATACACAACATCTAGCTGAAACCTATTTGTCAAGCTAGCGGAGTTTGTGGGATTTTTTTTCCTCCCTCTCCCTTACCCCCCGAGGCGGTTGTCACGACCGTGCATATTAAAATTAATCAGACCTCCCAGGCTTGTGTGACTGCGTGGTTTAACATGAAGAAGTGGATATCAAGCATTTGCCCTAATTAAATAGGCCTGCTTGGTTTTGTTCTAGTGGATGCTTGGTCTGTTTTTTTAATAAGAGCTGCTTATGGAGGAGGCACGGCCAGCTCTAGAGTTAGTGGAGAGCTCACTTCAAAGTTTCCCCCACCACCTGCGCCCAGGATGCTGAGACCTGAAGGGCTCCCCGCGTTCTTTCTTAACAGCACAATTTGTGGGATGTAAGTGGAGGGGGGAAGGGGAAAATATGGCCAAATGAGCGAGAGAATGATCAGGGAAGGAGATGCGAGGAGCTGGGACGAGCATGTGGATTGGCTTTTTGAAGTTGATTAAGATGACCTATCATCCTGTCTGATTAGCTTTAGATCTCAGTCTGTGCCATGAGCTATTCACAAGGCTGTCTTGTGTCTTCTGTTTACCAGAAGCAAGCGAAAGCCTCTAGTATGGCAAGGAGCAGCATTTGCAGCAACTCCCACTTGCTTGTTTAGCTAATCAAGTAGCCTTGTAAAAACACTCTTAAGTTTGAAGTTGTTGGTTACTTTTATTAGTTATGTGTCTGTTTAACATTGGTGTTTTTAAGGTGGTTTGAACACTGCCAGCTTTACACAAATCTATATGTCTCCTGCATTGTAAATAAGCCATACTGGGAAGATAGAACTCCCTTCATCATCTTCTGTGGTTTAATTGTTTTGTGGTTTCTGCATTGCTTCAGGAGGAAACACACTGTGTGTGTGTGATTTCTATACGGGAATGTATAAATTAAAAAAGCGCTCAAAAGAGAGTGAAGGAGAGTTGGGAGGGGAGGAACCCTAAAACCAGTTAAATAGTAATTAAGAACTGATACCATTTAGCAGTTCAGCAAGTTAATTTTAGCCAAAAATAGTAGAAAATTTGGAACGGTCGACATTTTTAGACAAAATGTTTCATTGGAAATGATATTTTTTGTTTTTAGATGTTTAAGATGATTAATCTGAAAGAGAAATGAAAACATTTCAATTAGGATTAAATAAAACATTTTGGGTCAGGTGGAAACAGCTTTTCCCCTGACTTGGTTTGGCAGCTGAAATGAAAAAATTCAAACTAGTCAAATGAGAATGAGTTTCAAAACCTGGAAGGGTTTTTGGGGTGTTTTTGTATCAAATGACCTGAGGAGAGGACATATGAGCAGTTTTTAGAAAGACCCTTGAATGTCTCTGAATGTTATGCACTGTGGTGGTTTTGAGGGTAAGCTGTAATATTTTAGTCAAAAAAGCATTTGAAATTTTACTTCCTCCAAATGTGTGAATTTCTCTATCTGCTGAAGTCTCAGTTGGAAAGGTTTTGCGGCACCTCTAGGGCATTTTATTTTGAAACAGATTTTGGAAGTTTATCATACTTCTTAGGTTAGACATACTTGGCATGTCTTTGCAGCAGTAAACCTATGAGTCTATTCTGGAGGGCCTAAAAATCTGCAGTTGTTACACCCCCAGAATGTGATCTTGCCTTCTATTAAAATTCTTGCAATCCGGTGCGCAGGCAAAAAGCAAAACATTGTTTATCTGTTTCCATAACAGTTCAAATCACTGAAGAAAAACCCAGCAGGTAGGATGATACTCCATTGATTTCAAAATTTATTGCACGTCCGTGCACTAACTCGTTGCCATCTTTCTCTCTCTCAAAATGTTATTATTCCTATTTTATTTTTCATTTCAAACCTTGGCACAACCCAAATGTAAAGAACCATACTGACACTGCCAAGCATCTGGCTGGTGCTTGACAGCATCATAGAAACCCTTCCAGTGTTTCATCGGGGTTGCTATTGGTTATTTAACAACACAATGCAAACGGTGCAGTGTGGGTGTATATGAAATGGAAAGAAAGGTTGAGGTGGGGGGAAGGAGCCCTGTACAAGTAAATACGTCTTTCATCATATCTTTTGTTTGGTCTGTTTGCTGTGCGCTATTCAATAGTCAATAGGAGTTGTTTGACAGTTCTGCAAAAGGGTAAGAAACCTTTTCTTAAACTTCTCTTCCCCTGCATTTGTCTCGGTCCAGAAAGTTTTCTGCTTTTGTTTTTCTGTCACCTGCCTTTGTTGTCACCTGTCTGTTGTTGAAGGGTTTTGGTCGTTGCTGTTTGGCTGGTCTGACGTAAGCTGATGCTTAGGAAACGCTCCTTACTGAGCAGTGATCATCTTGTCTGCAGGTGAAGTGGACATTAAGAGAGCTTGTAAAAAGTTTACCGTGGCATTCATTGGGCCAATAGAGTTCTTTGGAGCTTGTGTTTTAATTTATTTAGACAGGGGATGGAAGTGAAACGGGAACGAAGAGAAAAATGGGCCTGTGCTTTCTGAAGAACGCCCTGTTAGCACTTGTGCAACTCAGTAAGGCTTTCTGAGATGTTTAGCCTTGATTTAATTCGTATTTAAGATCTCTCCTCCCAGCACATTAATATAATGTCAATGTAGAATGCATTGCATGGTGTAATTACTGAAGAGAGCAGTAGTTGGGAAAACAGACGGTAATTGAACACATGGCTGTTTATTACAACAGGACAGTGCTCCTACGCTGGTATTTAGGGCATTAATAGGGAAGAATTGATTTGTTGTTTTAAGATGAATTCAATCACTGTTGCTTAGGCCTTTGTTTGTTCAGGCCGAGTTATGCTTTGTTTGTGTTATGTGCCCAAGAGGTTTACACACCACAGCGTGGCATTAGTCATGCAGAGGGCTTGGGAGCAGAGAGCCATTTAAATGAACAAAGGACATTTTTCTTTTTGGCTCTGTTTATCTTCCTCTCTAGTTTTGTTACCCTCTAATCTATCTCCATCTCTCTCTCCCTCTTTCTTCTCCCCTCCTTTCCGCTCCAAACATTTTTGATCAATGCAGAGGTTCACCCCCTTTCTTCCGTCCCCCTCCTCTTTGTTCACCCTCCTGAAGACAAATGGAGCTCTGATTGACAGGTGGCAACACGGGGTTGCGGTGCAGTGTAAATAGGAGTGCTTGCTCCCAAGTATCTGCAAGGAAGAATTAGGGTTGGGGGCTGGGATGTGGAGGAGTGTCTCAACTTGGAGGAAGGTGATTAATTTCGAAGTGAACAGGACCGCGGTGTACCTCTGAACATCTCAACTCTGGCGGGTTTGAAAGAGACAATGGGTGCACCCTTTGTGGTTCCTGCTGGCTTTTGCTCTGGTAGAGGCCGGTGAAGGCCGCAGCCTGGGATTCGCTGAGCCTCCTGCCCTTTTCTCCTGTCTACTGATGCAAGTCAGAGGGAGGAAGAGTGAACCATAGGACTGAAGTTGAATTCCAGGTCTCCCCATTGTGAGCAGCATGGTTTATATCTTAGGCTCATCGTGCTTGAGTGGAATCTCATCTTGATTTGTATCTGAGTGTGGGACAGTTAGTAGACACCTCAGAACGATGTGGGCCAAATTCTGCTTTCAGGCTCTAAGTTCACAAGTCCCTCTGGATACAGTGGGAGCTTTAAGAAAGCAACTTTTGACCCAATATAGGATTTGTAAGGAACCCAATGTGAATTGGTATTTTTAATCTCAATACAGACAGGGACTGTATCTCTTGGTAGAAAGAGCATTAAGAGAACTGAGAGGTAACAACAACAAGAAAGTCTGTGTGATCATTAACTGCTAGAAACTCAAACCTCCTAGATGGTGAGATACTCGTGTCTCGGTAACACGTTGCCTGACGAACAAGCACCCAGACTTGTCTTCTGGAGGTACAGAAAGCACTAGCTTATACAGCACAAGGGAGACAGAGATGAGTGTTGTGGAGAGCCAGATTCTTTGCATCAGGGAGAAATAGCAATTTAGGACACGTGTTTATACACTGCAACATGCAAGGAAGGATATGAACCACAGTTGTTCATGTGAGCCTTTAGCCGTAATTAATTAAATTAATTATGGTTAAAGTTAAAAACATGGGAGGTGACAGCTAGAAGAGGTTCTGAAGTCCAACAGTGTTTTGATCCATGTCTGCAGTTGGTTGTGTGTGGGACATGCCACTTGGTCATTACTCATAAATGTTTCCCAAATATCTCGGTAGTATAATTGCAAAGTCCCCTTCTACCCAAGAAGAAGTTTCCTTCCCACCTCAGAAGAAATCCAAAGGCCAGGTACTGTATTGCTCTGTCAAGGAGCAAGAACAATCACAGCTGAAGACTTATGTGGCCCTGAAGTTACAACTGGTGTCCAAGTACTTTATCAGAAAGGAAAGTGTCTCTCCCGACTTGGAAGTGGTTATCCAGGCGTCCTGTTTTTCCAGTACCGTTTGGAATGTTACATTAGTTTTCTACTGTAGATTAGCCCACACAATCTCAAGATAAATAGTCTAGAGACAAAAATCACATGGAAGAAGAAAAAAACCCTCTCCGTTTTGTATGCATCCTTGATCTTTTCTTGCTAAACCTTTTTTTTTCCCTTTGCTGTTTTGCCCATAACACACATCCCATTTCAGTAACTGAACGTCTTATCTCCCACAGAGTCAGGCACCAGGGGAAGGGGGAAAAAAAAGGCAAAAAAGTCAACAACTAAGCAGAAAAATGGTTTCAACTGTAGTCATTACTGTGTATTCACTCAAATCCTGCAAGATCCCTGTCTTGTGGCAAAGAGTAAAGCACGTTAATGTATTTTTGCTGGGATGTCTATACATTAGACTTAAATAAAGCAATGTATTGCCAAATAGTTCCTTTTCCTTGTATGTGAAATTAGGGTTTGGAGATGAAACTAGAGGACAGCAGGCTTTTGCTAATGATTTTCAGCTGCAACAATTCTGGATTCCACACTGAGCTCATGTACAGCCTTAATCAGCAATGCTGTTTAACTAAATATGGAGACATTTCAATGAAGATTATTTTATTTTAAGTCTTTTTTTTTATACATTTCCTCTTGCTGTGTCATCTAATTGATTCACAGCTCCTGTGAAGCTTTGGGGTATGGGACGCATATGCAGGCAAAATGCATTCTTCCTTTGCAAATTTGGCCAAGCCAGTCCTATCTGAGTTCAGAAGAATTAAGAAGCTGTCACTGGGAATCATTCTGTAACTAGCCATGAAGTTATTAGATGAATAATACACATGATGTAAGGGTTTAGGCCATAACCTGTTCTTTCTGCTGAAAAAAACCCCAACCCTGCAGTTCTTTTGAGATGATCATGTTATTATGTTATCGTTTCACCAGCACTTTTTTGCTGGACCTGTTACAGAAAGTGGGAGCACCGGGCTCTGTGTTACACAGTGTGACTCAATAATTTAAAGTAACAGGGCCCACAGAAGACAAAAAGACAACAGAATTAGGGGTGTTTTCCAGTTTGCCAGACCGCAAAATTATCCCAATTTTTCTAAATTAAACTCTTTGTGTTTACTGTTGGTTTTGACTAGGACTTAGGCCTTAACTATAGTGTGGAACAAACTGCTGGTGAAGTGCTAGAGAGAGAGAGTTCAGCTGCCAGTTCAGTTTCATCCTTGCATTCTGATATTATCTCTGCTAATGATTGATCTGCTTATATTGGACATACTCACCAGAAATAAGACTAAATCTACCAACTACCACTACATTCTTGCTTATTTTCAGGAGCAGAAGAGATGCAGTGTATACCCATTTTTTAACTAATCTGCTTCAGCTCTTGTACTAGACAAGTCCCTGTAGGGGAAAAAGACAGGGGATAAAGACAGGTGAAAAAGCATCAAGAGGGACATGAAGATGCCTTCTGCGTTTGCGTAAACAGGCATCGTTGTGGGAAAATCAAACGAGGGGATGATGCTTGTAAGCCTTTCAGTGCAGCTCTTTAAGGCAGATAAAAAGATATACTCTACTATTCTTCAGTCCTTCCCTTCTTCCTCAGGATGCACCCTTACAATCTGATTGATCTTGGGATAGGGAAAATGCTAGTGGAGGTTTGTTTGTTTGATTTTATTTCTTTTTAAAATTCCTACTAGAAGAGGACATTGTGATTGTTTAGGCAGTCCCAGGTAGCTTTCCACCCAAGCTGAATGCCTTCCACAAAGCTGTCAGTTCTTTAGCTTAATACTGGGTCTTAGTGTATTAATTCAAGGCTTTCAGTGATCTAGGACACAACATGTGCCAGGAGTAGGAACTAAAATTAGAGACAGACTTTTGGCTGTGAGAGCTGCTTGAGGCTACTTGGGGTGAAAGAGGAGGGAAGAGGCCTGATGTCAGTCACAGCCCAAGGATGGTAAGATGTCCAAAGCATCCCCTCAGACACAGATTTTTCTACAACACGCACTGTAGTGAATGACCTTTTGTTTTTTGTCTCATCCCACTTACTGATGGTGGTTCATTTCACATACCAACTCCTTGTCGAAAGCTCACATGTGACAATAAAGTCATGTTCTTGGTATACTGAGAGAGGGATTTATTTCCCCTCCCCGTCCCACCCCACTCTAAAAGACGAATGGAAACTTAAATAGTAGCTAATCTTTGATAACATGCACCTAAAAAGAAGTGAAAACATTGAGAACCAAAGTGAAATCCTTATGAAGGATTCTAAGGTTCCATTCATAGAGAACAGCTCTTGGTGATGTAACCTAATGGTTAAAAAAAAAATAAATAAAGGATGAAGCAGACCTGAGTGACAGAAAAATTGCATCTTCCTCCCTCACTTAAGTGAATATATTTTATTATGTAAAATCTAATGCTCCTGGCTGTATGCAAGAATCATTTCCCTGTAGGTTTTGGGTTTTTTTTTTTGCATGTATATCATAATTCTGTTAAGGACTATGAATGAGGAATAATTAGGCATTATTGTTTGGTTATGTAGATTCTCTTGTGATCCCTTCTTGTTTACTTCATTTAAACTGTCGATACTGTTCTTGCCGTGTAGAAATAATGACTGTGTTACTTCATGAATATGAGATTACAAGGGACCCCGTTTCAAATTGCTCTAACACTTGTTCCTCCTCTGTGATTGTTTCAGGCCATCTGAAACATACTCCTTCTTCGTGAAAAGATAAATACTTGGAACCACAAGTTCTTAGACATTTAGTCTTTACTAAAACACCTTCAGTCTTTACATTATCCTGGCTTGGCTCTTACTAACAAAGTCATAACGCTGAGCTTTGGCGCTGGTGTGGGATTCACATAAACATGAAAGTGAGGAGCTGGTCTAAATAAGATATGTAGAGGCTATTCTGCAATACAAGAATTTTGCCTTATATTTAAACATAGAAAGATTTTTAAGTTTCTTATTGTTAGGGGAAAAAAACCCACCTTCTTTTCTGAAATCTGTACTGTGATTCTAAACTCTGATATTTTGCTCCTATTCATGTACAGCACTTTCTTTGATGACTGTTGGAGTTCTGATCTCACAGGGAGAGGAGAATATTGGAGTTGAGATTTCTTGAACAGAGCTTAGGGGATAATACTGTGTTTAGTTTGTTTCACTAGATGCAAGCTAATCAGAGAATAATTAACAGTCAAAATGCCAAGGTCCTTATTCATGTAAAAGATCTGGTATTGAAGTCCTCACGAAAGTAACACTTACGTTGAATTCAGCGAGACTTTAAACTGAGCAAATGCTTCAGGATTTGTCCCCAGCTATTTTCTCCCTGACAGTTTTTAATGAGCATCCCATAAAAGTGTTTAACAATTGTACTGACTTTGATTTTTCAAGGTTTTGGAGAAAATTGCTTTCTCAGGTTGTGGGGGGAAAAAAAAATGCTGAAACAAAACCACATTTTTCCATCGTGGTGTCTAACATACTGTAAGCAAATTCAAAGACTGTCTCACCTCATGCTTACTGATAGGCAGTATGTTAAGGACATTCTAAAGAGTATTGTATAGAAATTGCCAGGAGGAAGAGTTACAGCTGGTAGATAAAGGTATTTTAGATCTGATCTTAAGTTCTTGGGATCGAGATAAAATTTAGATAGAGAGGTAGCTATAGATGCCAGTACTTTGTTTGTTTGTTTTATAAATGAAAGAGGGAAAAAAAGTGCCACTGCTAAGATCACCACACAGAGCCTGGTGTTTAAATGCCATGATTCTGTGTCAGAAGAAGCAGCTAGTGTATCTGGATTCATCCCTTGCCTTGCTTTCCTCGGTTGTCACTGAGAGCTCCCAGGCTGAGACAGATGGCTGCTGGTTTAGTTGTGTGCGTGGGAGACAGGAACTTCCACATGTGATTTTTTACCATTTGGTAGTAATTAGTTTGTTGTATAAATTAACATTAACTGAACCATTCTTCAGGCATTGTTTGTAATTATCTTCTTTGAGCCTCTGAGTTGTGTAAAGAAATAAAAAGCGGGGAAGAAACGGCTTCTTATTTTTTACAGGGAGAGGACTCTATCATTAAGCAGAACAGAGCAGCAATTATCATCGCATGCCCAGTAGACTGAAAACTTCAAAAAACCCCAAACCCTTTAAAAAGCCAGATTATTCTTTTCTGTAAATATTAATGGAAATTAATGATTTAGAAGTGCAGATAGATTTAATAAAACTTGTAAAAATGAAATTAGAATAAAAGCAGTGGTGATCGTGCCTTCCTGACATCGTCATCATTGTTATTACTGCTACTGCAAATACCACAGCTACTGCTTTATTTGGTCTGCTTCTGTGAAGAGTAGAGGTTTACTTTATGTTTCAAAATATATGTTCCCTGAATTTTATTCCTTCTCCTTCCTACCCCACCTTTGAGATATTTCCTTGACTTTTGTTGTTGTAGAGAGTAAAGATCTTGTGTCTGTGTATCAGGCAGTTAGTGCTGGTTTTCTCCAGGGATTTCTGTCACTTCCAGCGACCAGCCAAATTGGAATTGTCAGGAGAACAGCCTCTCGCATGTTCCTTGGCACTTCTGTTTCCAGACTTGGCCAGAATCCAGACATGCAGAGGTTCATGGACGTGAAAAATAACAGGGAAAATGCCCTCTGGTATTAGCCCAGTATTTTAGTAACATATTGGGAATCTCCAGGTCCATTTGCTGGAAAAGTTTAATGCTTCAGCAAGTAAGAAAGCTTTATATTTCAACAGACCAAAGTTCTTCTCTTTCCTCTCCAGGAGTAGAAGAGACCTGGGGTCGGTCTCCATCTTTTAGTATAGCTCCTCTGCCCAGGATACAGAGCTCACAAGACAGGCAACATGGCACCACCGTGCAGTAAATCCTCTTGCACATCGGCTGCATCGCAGTAGTAAAACTCAGGTGCAGTCCATCACAACGTACTCCATGGCTTCATTAAAATTAATTTAGTACCCAAAGCATACCCTCTAGAGAAGAGTTCACGTGCCTCGAGTTTGCAAGTGTCTCGGCGTTTTCTTGTGAAACCAGATGAAGACAGTTTTAGGCCCGAACTTGAGCTTGTTGAGGCAAAGTCGTGCTGACTGTGGTTATGCCTAAATGTGTGGCATACAGGGCCCACACCTGGGAATTCCTTCTCCTGATAGAATTGCCATTAATATGTACATTTAAATAGATAAATAGCTTTACCTGGACAAGAAATTCTAAAAGAAAGCTTGAAAATCTGAAATGAGTAAATATAGATGCAGCTTAGTTAAGAATTGTTCTGTTTTTCTTGGCATGGTGAATTAGCCTATATGAAGCTCCGTGCTGTTTGGAGAAGAGGAGGGTGGGAGGGAGCGTGTGGGAGCTTTAGTGGCTGGAAATGCAAAGAAAATACAAGCTGAGTACGCTGAAACCTGCATCGAAGAGAAAACTACCGTGGATGGTTTTCTTTCTCTGTTTCTTCCTGGCAAGGGTTAATGCTGGTGCTGAGAATATCTGTGATTCTCCAGCTTTTGATATCAATGAATCAAACATTTTTCTGAACCATTCCTATTGAACACTTTTTTTTTTTTTCTTTTTTCAACTACAAAACCCGAAGGTGCCAACCATGCTTTGATATTGGCGTGATGGTGCGGTGGGTAGGCTCGCCGTTACCTGAAGTGATGAACACGTGAGCTTCTCAGTTCACCTTCGTCCTGCTGAAGGGTTGTGTTACAAGAAGGAAGAGCTGAATACAGCCTTTTGTTGTGTGAAGTATACATACAGCTGCAGCATCTTCATACCAACTGTAGGGCAGGTTTTATCATCCCAGGAGGAATACAAGGAGGAAATATTGGCCCTGTGGCTAAAAGCACAGAGCAGACGCAGAATATACAATTTCTTCAGGGTTTTGTTTTATGGTTTGTTTGGGGGTTTTTTACAGATTTTCTAGATGATCTTCATTCTCTGTGTCCAAAGTTCTGTGTTTCAAAGTGTGGTTGATAATAATAACTTCTTTTACAGTGGTGAAATTTAATTACCTTGGGAGATTCAGCCTGATTGTAGTCCTACTCACAGGACAGGAGTAGATGTAGCTCTGAGGAAACAAGCTGGCTGGAAATAACGTGTCTGTTACAAGTCAACCCCATTTGTCTGCCTGACCAGAAATGAGACTGCAGGTTGAGTTTGGAAGCCTTTGGCCTGAATTCAGTAGCTTCTTCATAGGCAGAGCTCACTCTTGTCTCCATGGGATTTCTGCAAGCAGAGCAGCTGCAGAATTGGGCCTGTAGGGCGGTTGTGCGACGTGGAGTTGGCTCTGTGGCTTTGTGTGTGTAGTTACACTACTAGGAAAAGATTGGGTTTCCATACCTCCTCCCAAGGTCTCCTTTCTTGAACCAGATAGTTCTCCTTTCTGAATCTCCTGGCTTTCTTGCCTGGAGCAAGGACTGTGCTGGGACATCAGGCTGTGGTTCTCTGGGCTTGCAGTCCCTATGGCACGAGACATCGCACAGACGCACCACAGTAGAGGATCTTAACTTCAGAGGCAAACACAAAATCGTCTTCTCCTTGCCTGCCACTTAAAAAATTCCTTGCTGCTTCACATGTGTTTCCTCACATGCCTTGTAGAATTTATTTCTTTATTTTATGGACATGTGAGTTGCAGGCTTTGGCATGGCAAGAAGGTGAGGAATTTTTTGTTTTGTTTGTAGTTGGGGGAAGAGGCGGGTAGGAGGAAGGGAGTGCGTGGGAGCCTCGGTGACTCGGAGCTCAAAGAGAATGCATTAATTAACCCAGGAGGATCACTGGGATGCAGGAGTGAGAAACTGCAGCTTTAAACTCTGGTGATCTTTACCCATTGTTGGGTTTGGGTCAAAGACCTTGGATAAGAGAAGGGGGAAGAAGGGTGAGAAGGAGGGTGGACACAATGGGAACCAGATGTTTCAAGCTGACGGGGGTTGGCCTCTCTTGTTATTGTGTGACAAGCAAGCGACCGACCTCCCCCACGCACCCAGCCTTCAAAAGTATGTCATTCTTGTCCAAAGTCCTTCTGTCCTCCACAGAGACAGGGAGAGAAGGGAAGGGGAGGCTCACACATGTGTGCATGCACACGTACATACATTGGCACGCACACATAGACCCTCACACAGACAGCCCTGGCTCTGCTTTTTTCCTTTGGCCTACCTTGTCGGATGGCCCTGGAAGACTAAACAGGTGTTATCTACTTTTGATTTCAGTGCATTTAAATTAATCCTGTCAGCTCAGCTGTTAAAACAACTGTCATCTCCAGCTGTTAGTAATTTTCGACTGGGCACTTTTACAGGTTGCCAAGTTCTGAGCCTGCATTGTGAATCTCTCGCTCCCTTTCTCTCAAAGCGCTATAGTAACAATTTGTGGGTTTTTTTTTTTTAAAGGGGACTTGCACTGCACTGTTTTTATATCAAACCCTGTTTATTATATATTGAAATAATAATATCACAAAACCCAACATCATCATGCCAGACTTTGGAATAAAGAGCTAAACCATGTGTGGAGTGCAGTGCATATCAATCTTCTGCGGGTTTGTTGCAGCCTCTCTGTGCATTTTAAATTTGAATGAGAGATGAATCAACCTGAGGGTTTGGGAGGGAAGAAGAGGGAGAGCTCTAAATTTTTATTGCCAAAAATAAAGCCTCCTTTTTAGAAGCACAGCTCTCTTTTTTTTTTCTTTTTCTTTTTTCCTTTTTGCCTCCATCTACATTTAATTTTCATAACTAGTATCAACATTAGGTACCTTGTAATGAAAATATTTAAAAAACCTTTCAATTGTTAGATTAATGACATACATGCAGTAGCCTTAAGAATTGTAGAGGGGAAAAAAACCCCATAAATTGGATACATGTTATTGATTGCAGGAGACACTCTCTGATGTGACTTACTCCTCTGTGGTTGGGATCTATAGTCCATTACCAGTACTTCAGAGTCAGATAGCACTTGTGGATTGCACAGCTCTGAATCCCAACAAGGAAGGCTTTCTGTGCCTTTAAGGTTTCCACTCATTACAGTTGCCTGGCCAGATTTTCAACTGGTAGACAATGACACTGCTCCCTTGACTTATATTGCAAGCAGTCCTTAAAACACCGGAGAGGATTATGCAGGTGTCCTTCTGCACCTTCCTAGGAAAAGGTTGTACTTAAAAAGTGGCTGTAGGTAATCTTTTTCTTGGCAGATCACAGGTGATTTCAAGTGTCGGGTAGCCAAATAAAAGGGATCCTTCCAAAAAAATCATGCTTTGTACTGTCTTTATTTTACTACAAGTTATAGAATGAGTACATTCTATAACTTGTAGTAAAATAAAGACTTCAAATTTGAAACCCCATTTCTTTAAATTTTCATTATCTTTTAGTTTTGGAATTTCTCCAAGGAGATTCTGTTCAAATAGGAAATATTTCCCAAATAATACTAGTAATATTCTTATTTCCTTTCATTCTTCATTCTTATGCTTGGATAAATAATTTTATCATTTCAGAAGAGCAAAGAAACCAAGAACTTTAGTAGCTATATGAAAGACAAAAGGGGATTGTCAGATGCTGAATTCAGCAGGGCAGGTGCCAATCCTATTCCCACCTTTAAAATATATCTCTGCTTTGTGGCACGTTCAGCCTGTAACACAGAATTGCAGCTCTCTGAGCAGCATCCTAAATTCCAGTACAGTTGTGGCTGGTTTTGAAGGGCCCTACATTAACATCTTCCTAGAGGAGCTTTGAATTCTTCATGAAACAGCCTTATTCGTATGCATCAGTCCTTGGGTGAGCCATCATAGTTACCTTTCTTCTCCAACAGCACTACTAGCATTTAACCCAGAGATGAAGCAACTTGCTCAAATGTACATCTCTTGCTGAACATTTGTAATATTTTTCAGTTAAATGATTACTGAGGGTTCCTTTTGGTATTAAAATTTGGAAAACACCTCTGTGAAGATGTGTCTGTGCACAGGAGGCTGTGGATATATAGCACTAGATTGTATACATACATACTTAGATACACACAACTGCTATTGCTACTAGCTGGTTGCTGATCAGTTTGCTGGAGTTTTGGAAATAAAGAGCTGGGACTCTGATGCAGGTTCCTTTGGTGATTTAGTGTATGTGATATGGCATTGTTTAAACCTGCATCAAGCCCTGCTGTAAGATGCATTGTCAAATGTTCCTGCTTACAAGGATTTATCAATATATGTTTAATTTCTGCTTTGCAAGATGTTCCTAGTGGTTTGAAAAAAAACCCAACTGAACTTCAAAGCCAGATTTGCCTACGGTTCCTGGGGTTTCCTTACTTCTTCCATCTCCACACCTTGTCCCAACTACCTTTCCCACCAGAACTGACAGGTTGACCCGTTGCTTCTGCAGGGAGCTGTTACCATCTCCTTGGTGCCGAATACCATTAAAAGTATGGCATTTCTTAGAATTGTGATAGTGGTGAACTTAATGCTGCAGAGGCTGATGTAGGCATATCATTCTTCTTGTCTTTTTCTCTTTTGCAAGTTCCTTTCCTTGCAGACACGTATCTTGAGTCTCATTTGGCATGGCACCATTTTATAAGACACATCATTCCAGTGCCATCAATGAAATTAGCTACGTGTAAGATGGAATTAAGTAAGACCCAGCGCCTTCAGCCTACAAGTGTGTGTCTACTTTGCTTACTCAAATTAAAAGGTACTTCCAAACCTTTGAGGGTTTTGTGCAACTTGAAAGGTTCCATTAATCTTATCTATATGTAGTAAAACCTTGTCAATTCACACTAATGATTCTGGGAGTTAACAGGTAAGCACATTTTTCAGCTGGCTTCTACTTGGGTGAGGGACTGAACCTAAACTCTTGACCCTGCACATCTAAATTTAGGGGTATTCAAAATCTGAATTTTGCAACTCGAGTCAACATTTAAATTTATTTGACTTTGTGTTTGGTAGTTTTGGCCAATTGATTTATGTTTGACAATCCAAAGGTGTAAGAGATATCTACGTACGTGATTATCTCTCAGAAGATAGACAGAACACATACCCGAAGGGTGGGGACTGTGGAATGCCCTGGCCTGCCTGAGGAGGAATCTGCAGGCACGCGGATATTCACGCTGCTGAATTCGTGAGACCTGTGCTTATCCTTAGGAACCAAGGAGCCCCTTTGCTGGCCCTGAATTCAGGGGACCTCTGATACTTAGGAGTGTTTGACCATCCATCTCTTTCTTTCTTTATTGTGTGGCTGGAGTAAGGAGAGGAAGATTTGCCCGAGGCCTCATTTTTGAGAGGAAAGATTGCTCCATTGCTTTTTTTTTTGAGGAAAACCAGAGGCTCAGTATTTATTACTCCTTGCTTTCAGTTTTCATATTTCACTTCCATATCTTATTGTCCTTTTCTTCTTACCTACTTTTCCAATCTTTGCACTTGTATTCTGGAAAGAGCTAATTATCATTTATTAACTAGATTTGACGAGCGTGAACAGCATCTCCAAGGCAAGCAAGAAAAGCGACATTAATAGCAAAAATAATAGTGAAAATTTGATATCAACAGGACATGATTGTGTAAAGTGCACTGCAGTGGCAGTTTGTAGTTTATAGGCAGCAATATAGTTTAGGATATTGCTAGGCTGTTAATTAAGCAGTTTTCTGGATGGGGTATTAAATGCAATTCTTGACTATTCCTATGGATCCCTAACCCAAATATATAGTAAGCAATGCTTCTGAAGCTCCTGTATTTGTAAAACCAAAAGTGATTATGAATATACTGCCATAACCTGCTGTGTGGTTGTTCTTGTTTTGGTGGTAGAGTCACATTTTCAGTTTAGTTCGTAGTCTAGGAAGGACTGCAAGCTCAGCTCGAAAAAATACCCGCTTGTATTTAAAGCTCTAATTGCCTAAAATGATAAAACTTCCCCAAAATAAACAAGAAAAACAAATCTGTGTTCTGCTAACTTATGTTAGCTGGCTCTAACATACCTCCAAGTAAGTGCCTTCAGATTGCTGCACCTGCTTTCAGTGGTACTAGTGTGATTTCCCTCACATGTGAGAACATGTTTTCCAAAACAAAAGGCGTTGTTTTGGTACTTCTGAACAGAACTTTCTTTACCCCACTGTTGATGGGTATCCTGGATGATACAATTAAGTATTTCTCCCCTCTCCATGTGGGCTGCTTGTCAGCAGTCATGTCTCTAGATTTTTCTGATTCCATGTAACTCATGGAAGATGACATTTTTTGAGTGCTTTCAGAAAAACTTAGGAGATACTCACATCTACGTGGCATTGGTGGGTTGTCATGAACCAAGTCAACAGAGCCAAGATCAGGACTCTGTACTTGTTTGTGTACACATGTACATGTGTTTACGTTCCTGTCAGAAGCGAACGCAAACCGATGCCTATTTCTGCTTTTCTCTGGAGGACAGGAAAGACAAAGTCCTGTGTTTACACTGTTTTTAAACAATTGGTATGTTATAAACTCACTGAGATAGAGACATACTTACTTTATGTTTTCTTTACCAGTTACTATAATGTCAGTACTATAAAAAAGTTTCTCACCTCACATGAGGCACACTAGTAAAAGTAATATTTCTTTGTGGTTTCCTTCAAAATTTTGCTTTGAAATTTCCAAAATCTTCATGTTTTCTAACCAGCTGATGTGACAACAAAGGAATAGATTTCTACCTCAGATACTGTATTTTTAAGTGGATTTTATTTTCAAATTGTGAAGAAGCCACAAAATGCATAATTATAAGTGACTCTTCTCCCACCCCATTTCTGTCGAGTTTTTCCATAGTCAAAATTCTGGACTTACCTGTAGGATGCTTTTCAAGAAGAGAAATGCCTGTAAGTACTTCACCTCAAGTTAAAACAACTACAGCACCTTTATGCAAAGCTAGAGGAGTAAGTGTATCTTTTTCTCTGTTGAGCACAATGACTTTAAAACAAGTTTAATGTATAATTACTGCATTTTTCTGGACTTTCAGAGTATGGTCATGTGCAAGTTATCACGAGGCAAACTAAAGATAAGAATTTGCAACTTGTCAACTACTTCTCCTTGTTTCCTGCATGATTTATCTTTACCTGTTGTACACTGATGTGGTGGTGTTGTCTTTCATCAATCCAAAGTTAGCATGTAGATAGACTGTGGAAGGAGAGCACGGGTGTACAAGCGGTGACCGATAAGCGTTGTGCTAGGTCATATTGCGGCCTGTCTTACAAGAAGATGTTCAGATGTTTGTAATTTGGACACAGTCCATGGCTGCTTTAGGGGTATTTCCTTTTGAGGTTGCTGTCATACTAATACAAGCTGTTATCCAAGCAGGTCAACCATATAAGCCTTTTAGAATTAATGCTGCTTTTCTTTAATGCATAATATTCAGTTCAATTTTTTCCTCTTAGCAAACTAGTCGATTACCTTAGTTCCCTTTTATAAATTATTTCCTTTCCTTGGTACTTTTGACAGTTGTTACATCTTTGGTCTTAACTGTGTATGTTGAACATCCTGAGAATGTTCTGATGTTCTTACAACTACAGAGATTGTGGCTAGAACATAGTTTTGGGAGGCTTAGTTAACTGCCTCGGTTAGAGACCTCTGCCAGTTCGCTCGAGTCATTGGAAGGAAACCTTCATGTGAGCAAGACGGTTGATATGAAACTCTGAAATACAGGAAACATAAGCAGTAAAATGTAGGAATTTTACTTAGATTGTTTCCCAGAACTGTGGAATAGTTTGCAAACTATCTAGTCAGAATCCTCTCACTGCTTTTTTTTGGACTTAGCTGAAAACAATTTAATAGTAAAAAGAGTTAATTTCAAGCCACCTGCTAGATCTAAGTTAATTACTACAGCATTATTCTTGCCCTGCACCTTTTCTCTTCTGTCCTTCTTCCATTATATTGAATCAAAATATTAACAGCTTCTGTGATTCAGGAGAAGCCAATCCAGCACCTTCCCTGAAACATAAAAATCTGTATTTACAAGATGAAGATACTTCAGGGAAAAATTCTGACTATTTCTCTTCCATGCTTTAAGAAGGTAATTTATACTGCCAGACATGTATCTTGGGTGAGCTCTGAGTTCACCTGCCCCACTTCACCAACTCCATGGGAAACTTAAACCTTAACCACCCAGCATGGAACACCTTGAAACCAGCTTAGATGCACGGAGTCTAAATAACTGAAATACACTTGACCCTGTCCGGTCAACCATTATGTCTCATAACTGTAATTCTCAACTTGAAATTTGCCCTGCACATGCATGGCAAATGCAGATTGTATTAGGCAGACTAGATAATCTTGGCCAAGAGAAAATGAAAAATCTTGAAGCATTTTCAGAGAGAGTGGAATGCATTGTGCCATGACATTTTATTGTGATCGGATGAGACAATATTATGACGCAGGCAGTTTGACTTTTAAGTTTCACCTGCAGGGCAAACTCAGTATGGTACAACTTCCCCTCACACAAATCTGATGGTAGTTGCAGGACACAGTCAGTCAAACTCCTCGAAGCCAAAGGCTACGCTGGCAGTGCTCCAGAAACCAGAGCTGGGCCGCTAACGCTCACAGCCTGCACAGTGAGTGCCACAGCATCTGACTTTTGGGTTGGATACCTAGGCTTTCCTCTTTCCTAGTCCTCCTTTTCCATGGAGGTTGCAATGAGATGCTAATAGCTGAAGGACACATTGAGACTGTTTGATAGATAACAATACCTGAGAATCCAGATACATTCTTTTCTGTATATGTGTGCACGTGAGCAATGCTACCTTCAATCTTCTGTGGTAGATGACTTCAGCTGATGTGTGGACTATTCACAGGGTTTAAAGGACCTGTCCTTGAGTTACTGGAGGGCGTAGGAAGTTGGTTTCATTGACTTTCTGTGGATCCTTCCCTAGTTTTAAGAACAGTGGGTACTTTAGGAGGGTTTGTTGGTTTGGGAGATTTTTGGTTGGTTGATTGGTTTGTTTTGTTTTGGGATTTTTGTATTTTTTATAGAGTCATTGGTGACAAAGAAATGGATGAGCAATAGACGGAATGATGGCATCATGCTGGCTCATGGAACTAAAAGAAGTAACCGTATTAAATAATCTCTTAACAGCCCAGCCTATTTGGTACGCTTGTTGGCAATCTCAGCAGAAAAGGGGAGGAAGCAAACAAGCTGGGGATACTTTGTTGTGTCCTCTCCTTAGTTGCTCTCATTCAGAAATGCTCACAGCCTAAAATTACACTGGTGTTTGTTGGGGTGGTTCTTCTGGGTGAATATAAAAAGGAGACATTAATTTTTTAACACGTTCAAGAATTCAGCAAAACCAAATTTATTCACTTCAACAAATTTATTTGATAATCTTATTTATATTAAGCCTGCTGAAGTCAGTATAAGTCAGTGATCTTTGGGTCAGAAGCCCAGAATATCTCCTGCTGAAACTCTGGTGTTGCATGAAGAGCTCCAATATCACTTGTTTAAGCTTTTTTCCCGTCTTTGGAAGTGTCTTCTCTGTGTCAGGGATACAGCCTTCAGCCAGTGGAGTGATTGTGTTAAATCTGTTCAAAGTCTGCTGTGGGGAAGCTCTTGTTTGATGATGTGGACAAAGCTCTTAGGGGTGATGCTAAAGCATAATATTCAGTAGTAAAAACAATACTGTGTATACATTTTCCAACCTGACCAGTTCCAGTCAGTAGAGTTCAGAGGCAATTTATGGACAACAGCACTTTGGAAAAATACATAAATGCAAATAATGTGCTAGGCAAGACCTTGAGCAAGAAAGCTTAGAAAGGAATGGTAGTGTGTAATTTTAGTTGTAAACACCATGGGCTAATTTTGCCTTGACAGGATTCAGCCAAAACGAGTTGTATTTAAAAGGATTTGGTGTGCTGTTCGGTACAGATAGCTAACGGTTTGGTGGTTTGCAGGGTTTCCTTTAATGTGGTTATGCTCAGATTGTATATCAGGCAGCTTCAGACTATTAAATTGCACTCTCTTGGTAGCACTCACTTCTCAGCTTCTAGAATATTTCCCTTTCTGTGTATTCGTTAAACACCGTCTCAGCAATTCAGATGCCAAAGTGAACCGTTTTTCAGAGCGATTTCAGGAGACTGAAACTTTCTCCCAGTGTTGTTGTATCAGAAGTGGTTTAGTATTTCATTTTGATTTTTGTTCTGTGCCATCTCACTCTATTTGTGCAGTGCAGAAAGTCCCAGTGGTGTTTACATTGAGGTTTGCTTATTCTTTGCTCGGTACCCATCAGTAGTGAAACTTGCAGGTCTGATCCACTTTATCTGGCCCGTAGCCCACAGGTTGAGTGGCCACCATCTCCTTTCAGGTGGTTCTGGGAAAGAAATTGGACAGTGCTGGTTACCTGTACTGTTGCCTACTACTGACCCAGCAGTACTGGGTCAACACTAAATCCTGGTGTTGACACAGTACTGCTGCATACAGGCACAGAACAAATCATCATCAGTCTCGTTTGCAGCAGGGTGCCATTTCCACTGGAAAGCACAAATAATATAATGCAAATAACTTGTTTTCACCCTCAAAGAAAGGCAAAAAAATAAAAACCATCCACAAAAACCACCTAGATAAGAAAAAATGTTGTAGGTGGTGTCAGTTTTGAAAGGGCTTAATGATTTAAAAGGCTGTGTCAGGCTTTCAGACAAGGGTGATGGGCATAATGAAACCATTTCAGCTTTCAGCACCAGGCAGAACCAGGGCTACCTGCTTTACCTTAAAATCAGACTTGGTCTCCCATGTGATTTAAATGTTTGACTGTTACATTCTAATAGTTCTTCGGTATTTATTTCAAGAAAGGTGCAACCCGGCATTTCTCTCACTCACATTAGAAAAATAAGCAAAACTAGTATTATTAGACGTCTATTTAAAAAAACTGTTTTTAAAATGAGCATTATTCTAGAAAGGTGCTTCTCTTCCTTCACTAGTTAGGCAGTAGTAGCACATATTCTAGAGTACTGCAGTGTTTCAGGTCTACAGCGTTCCTTCACGACGAAGGGACCCAAGTCACCTAAGCCCAGTACTGTCAGTATTTTTATTTATTGCCAGCTGCAGTAACCCTGTGAGGTGCAAACTCAGCCTGGGATCCTTTGTGCTAGGTTTTGTATCAACACACTGTAAAAGTGTTTCTTGCCTCAGAGACCAAAACCCAAAAGTTATCTGACAGCAAATGTGACACAGGGGACAGAACAGAATGGGAGACCTGAATTTGGATCACCTCATCCTTGCTTCCATGTTCTAGCCAACATAGCGCATTTCCAGATACAGATTTGAACCTCACAGCTTGGGCCCACACCTAATTAAGTTTGAATGTGGCAGAGTGAATTAGTGTGTGGGTGTATATTGTCACGTGTGTACCAGGGGCATCGCTCCGTGCTACGCTAATTAACCAAGTTTTTGTGAGAGGTGACAAAAAACAACTCTGGTATTTCTGCCTTTGGTGTGGTTGGAATCTAAGTGAGAAGAGTTAAGAGGGTAATTCACATTGAATAATTTGATACTGGCCTTACTTTTAGTTGCAGATCACATTTTTCTTACAAAGTCCCTTTGTCTGTGATATTTGGTTGATGTAACAAGTTGAGCTGTGGCATTATGAGTACAAATAGCACATATATATTCTGCTCTTGTTTATTCCAGTAGTCCATTTGGTGTCAACAGAAGGGAGGTTTTCACAAAAAAAACCCAAGCAGAATTTACCCCACTTCCTAATATGATGGACTAGAAAACTTCTATAATTTTATAATCTTCTAATAAAAAAAAGTATTTTTATTGTATTTCTGTAAATAAAGATTCAGCTTTTTGAAGAGAGTTTATTTAAATACCCAAATCCTTCTTCACAAATACCAGACTTCTGGAAGAGGTGCTTCTTAAAATACTAGAATGGTGCTTTTCACCCCACTTCTGTAATAACCAGAATGGATTGATGTTTTGGGGGTTTGGGGTTTTTTTAAACATTTTTTGTTACAGTATTAACTTGGCATAAAATTTGATTAGACTGGAGGCACTTAGGCCATTCTTTACAAAGGTGTATTTAGGCAAGTATTTTAAATTAAACACATCCTGAATAACTTTCTGAGTTAGGGCTACATATATACTCAGCAATTAGAAGAGTGGTGGTAGGTGTTTTCATATGATGTAGATAATGCTGAAGAATTGGAAACTGAGCTGTTTAACTTCAGAATGTGCAATATCCCTTTTTCAGCTGCTATGTTAAAAGCAGGAGGACCTTGTTGGATTTATTTTAATTTTGAAAACAATAGGCTGCCATAGTCAAATGTTTTATCATTTACATGGTGTCTTTTGCATCTGGTAAGATTTAATAACCTGTGTTTAGGGGTATGGTTTAGGAGAGGCCAGGTACAGTGGGACTCATTGATCTTGATGGTCTTTCAAAACTTGTGATTCTGAGATGGGTAGAGAAGTCTTCCAAAGAAGAAATAGAGGAGAAAAAAGGTAATGAAATAAATACTTAATGTACCTACATAGATGTGCATGTACTGTTTTGTGTTAGCGGGAGGAAATCCAACCTGTTCTTTGAAAGGAATCGCTGTACGTCTGAAATACGGGACTTGACCCCTCTTAGCTTAGTGCACATACCCCTAATACTGTTCTTGGTCAGAAAGGTTCCTAGATCCCTTGGGTAGCCTCACAGCCACAGTGTTTTACTTTGGAATATCTGATCAGTAGAAACGAGGTTGTGAGAGGCTGAAATGGAAATCCACGTGCAGAACTAAAAGCGGCGCCCGAGATGTATGCACTCTGTACAAATTTTCCTGTTTGTGTTGATAAAGCAGATTAAGGACTATGTGTCAAGTTTAAATTTGCAAACTTCTGGTGGTTTGTGTGTAAACAGCAAAGCAACATTAGCATCGCTTTAAACGTGGTTTTGTTTGCTTTAATATCCTAGAAATCTTACTCTGACATTAAATGTGTCTTTGAGTGTGATGAAGCTGGAGGGTAATATCTCACTCAAGTGCAGTTTTTGTCATTGTTCAAAACTATGGTAATGCATTTGATGATTCCTATCTGTTCTTCAATGTATGTGGTTATCTTTCTTATTTTCCTTCTCATACATATCTATAGCACTGTCTAGATCTGGAAGATTTGATTTGCTGTGTATGTCTAAAGAACAGAAAACCCCTTCCTCTATTTTTATTATATTTTTCTGCAATCTTGTAGACCTTGAAATTGAAGCTGGCACATTTGTGAATATGATTTTCCTTCCAGGATCTTTTGAAAGTTGATTTTCTCCATAGGTAAATTAACCTGTGATTCTAACAGTGACTTTGGCAAAATCAACACAGCGGGGTGTGGATAAAAGAATTCTTCAGAGTTCTGCATTAATATTGCTGCTCAGCTCCTGTACACGAATCTGTCAGACAGCTAATTGTATGTAATGGGACTGGCAAAGAGCAAGCTCTGATTGCTAGGAGAAAATCTGACAGAGGATGCAATGTTTGGGTGGGAACTGAATTAATGCTCAACCCATTCCCAATAGGTGAGTTTAATTGATCACCTTGTCTATCTTTAGGAGTTTTTTTAGTCCATTACAGAGTCTCTTCAGTATTTCTTTTTTCTGGCATGCTTCCTTGTTCAAAGCAATATGTTCTATTTGCCCTGCCTGAACTTGGAAGTGGCTGTAAAGGTAGAAAGTTTTTCTATATGCATACACATATGTATAGGGATGCACTTTAAGGTCTCAGTGTATAAACAAAACTATAAAGGAAAATGTTTCTTTAAAAAAAAATAAATCCAAAAATCAAAACCCAAACCACCTTTCCCTCTTGTGCACATGGGATGATTATTACTGCACCACATGGGTTGGGGAGGTCATATTTATTAACCTCTTCAAGTTGGAATAGAAGTACAGGTTATCATTATCATACTTTATTTATACTGGGTAGTAAATATTAATAATCTGTTGGAAATGTGAATGTTGATTTTGGATGGAAGGATGGTACAAACCCCTTTGAATAGATTTAGGAGTGAATAGTAAGGAGCTTCTGCATCAGACTACACACTGATTTTCTTGCTGAAAATCAATTTTAAGGTCATAGCCTCGGGTTAGAATAACGCCAGAAGTAGTAACATTTTCTGTGTGAAAATTTATTTCTGTCCTTCAGCTATTTTAACATGCCTGTTTTTAGAGTTGAGCCATACCATACAATTGCAGGATGGTCATCAGGAATTGGGTGTAGTGAAATTCAAAATTTGAGATACATATATCCTGTCATGTTATTAGCTCAAAGCTTAAGATAACACTTGAGTCAAACTCCCTTGTTCCCTGTATTAACTGATTGTTGTTTCTCCCTCTTATTGGAGCCAGCCAATTTCCTATCCAAATGTGTCAAGAATAGGACAGGCTTACTATGAAATACTTTTTGTGTTGACAGTTCACATACAGTTGGGTCTAAATCGGTAAGGCCTAAGCCCAGATTTGAACACTAAAGAAAAAGAAAGAAGAAGCCTCAGATACCATAATATTTACTGGCAATATGTATGCTTGGTTGAAGTGGAATTAATGAAAAAATGCTGCAGAAATAAGGACTTTTTATAAAAGTCCCGTGACCACCTTTCTTCCATCCTCAGTTCACTGCAACTTACTACTGTCCTTCATCCTTGGATGTAAAACACTTCAGTAGTTGGTCCACCTCACCCCAGATAATCCTGGCACCTGTGTGTTCCTCCAGTAATGACTTTGTCCTGACAGCCCTGTTTGTGTCTTTTGTAGCTTATAGTGTGTGTTACAGGATTTGGAATGCATCTTCATTTGTTTTGGGAAAGCATCCAACCTTTTCTTTGTGTAACCACAGTTAAAAATACTAGGTAAAAAAAAAACGTTCAACATTGCTGCCCATGCCTTGTTAGCCCCAAACTTCTCCAAATGCAGCAGAGACTGGAAACTTAACATTTTACTCTGATAATGTAAGTAATATTTATTGGTAGTTACTTCTGTTTTATTCTGGTTTTAATTGGAATATGCAGGTCATGAAATTGTATTTTACAGCTAGTAGAGGGTCGTGTCCCTCCCCGTAATATTTTGTCACCTAGTTGAATCTTTCCTTTATTAATAACTTTCAATTGCTAAGTTATCTTTAATTCAAGGGGTAATAATGTGTCTGGTGAGTTCAGCTTCAGGAAGCAGTGTTTGTCAGCTACTGGAAGTGTGCTCCGAAGAAATACAGGACAAATTCTGCCTGTGGATTCAACTGTTGGTCATCTAGGAAGCCAAATTCATCATCAGAGTAATTTAGAAGTTAAGAAATTCAATCTCAAATTCTGCCTGTTTTCAGTAGACATGGGCAAACATCAGTTTTTATTAGACATGGCAGTGGCCCTAAACCAACAGAGACTGGCTATGAATAAAAGCGATCTGGAAATTAGAAGAGGTTTAATAATTAGAACAGCAGGGTTCTGGAGCGGCACGTTGGAGCAAAAAAAATATCCACCCCAAAACTATTTTTACAAAAAAGCTCTGAAAGTTAATGAAAAGCATCGTGTGGCATGCTGACTGCAGTATCGGGGACAAACCTGATGACCTAGAAGACCCCTTGCAGTGCTCTAGTGCTGTGTAGTACTTGTTTGCAGTTACAAGAAGAAAATAAATCAGCAAGCCGTAAGATTTCCTGTGTGTGGTTCCAAAGGGCTGTTACAAGTCTCAGGCATTAGTACTAATAGAGAATATTAAAATATGTATAACAAATATTAAAGCATGCCACAGCTGTCTGCATTCTTCTAACTTTCTCTGGAAGGAGAAGGAAATCTGTACTCATTTAATCTTCACTTGACAAATTTTTGCACCCTCGTGCAGCGTGGCTGTCTTTTAGAAACCAGTTGAAGGAAGTTAGACACTGAAATCCAATGCAAATTTTGCTTAAAAATGGCAGCTTAAGCTGTCAGATAGAAAGAAAGTAATATTGCCCTTGTTACTCCTGTGTTTTCATTTTTTCCCTAGCTTGGAGGATAAGCATTTTCGTGTGGACAGTCGAAGTTTGTGAAGTTAAAAGCAATCGAAAACAGAAGGACAGAAGGGGAATTTTAGGCAGTCCAATTAGTATGAATTATTTTCAGCATCTTGTGTGGCATAAATTATGTTTTTCTTTTGTTGGCACTTGTGAAA
This sequence comes from Heliornis fulica, assembly GCA_013399135.1. NCBI lineage: Eukaryota > Metazoa > Chordata > Aves > Gruiformes > Heliornithidae > Heliornis > Heliornis fulica. The sequence continues at coordinate 1,092,597 of VXBZ01012453.1, read as the reverse complement.
ATATAACAGCTATTGATTAGGCCCGTCAAGGCCTCGCGGCCTGACAAGATATCTTTACTGTAGTGATGTGGGCACGAGCTAGAAATGATGCCGAGTGAGATCCTCTACAATCATCTCCTCTCATTGTTATTTTTAGTGGGCTTTTTTTTTTTTTAGATGTACTGTATACAGTAGAACCTTATTAAAGCCTCCCTTAAGATCCTCAGATAATCACCCTCACCAGGCTGCCTCTGAGAAGTTTTCAGCAAACCATTTTTAAATGCAGCAATATATCGATTTCTGAGGGGGGGCAAGTGGGAGGTTGCTAATCTGGGCACTTGGGTCAAAGCTAGTGTTCGTGTCCCCGATTCCTTATTTTAGTGGGAGTGGGCAGCAAGTGTAGGCGCATCTCTGTCACTGATTAGAACTTGGTTGTTAGTTTTTGGTGCTGGCAGTCTGAAAAACTGTGAATGTTGTCTCTTAAATGTAGAACAGATGTAGATTTTTAGTCTGATGAAATGAAAGGGGGGACCAACCCTGACAGTGGTACGAAGAAGAATTTCAGAGGTGGCAGTGAGAGGATATAGTGGTTTGTTTTCATTTTCAGATCTGAGCTGAGGAACAAATACTGTAATGCTTGCAAAGATCCTGTGTTTTGGGGCTGAGTACAAGCACATTAGGGTGAGATGGGCAAGTCTTCACGTTGTCATATGAAACAGGTGGGTGGGACAGGGTTTTGAACAATTTGATTTCCTGAAATTTTCTTGTCCCTTTTTAGTTTAGTATCAAGCCGTGGAATGAGAGGGAATGATCCTTGCCTGGCTTTCTGAGAATCGTTTTACTGTACTGTGTTTAGATCTAACCTTTGAGACTCAAGTAGCAACCATTGTTAAATCACTAGGGATTCCTGCCCAAGGTAGATTGTATCGCTCTTGGGTGCTCCTCTATTTTCTTTTCTAAATGATCCCAGGTAGTTGTGGTCATTTGGGAAGAGGCTGTGAATTTCCTTATTGTTATCTATGCAAAACTCCTGGGAAACCATTTGGAGATAGGTAGTGTGTGATAAAAACCACAATGTGCAGACAGAGGTCCTCAACATACTGGTGGATGAGAGAATTCCTTGTATTCTTCCTGCTTGTCATCATCAGAGTTCAGAATATTGGCGAGAATGATGACTTGAGTCAATGAGAGTTGAGTTCCAGTGGAAGCACAGCTAGCTGTGCCTCCTAGGACATCTTTGTCGTTGGTCAAGTAGCATATGGACTTAAGAACAAACACACACATACACACACACCCCACCCTCCAAAAAAACCCCTCACCCAGCAGTCCATATGAGAGAGTTTCAGACATTAGGAAAGGATCTAGGTCTTAGGTGTGTTGAAGGGTGATTCCAATCCCTCTCCCTCATTAATGATGATCTCTCCTTTGTCAAGAAGTTCATACTTGGGACTGTCTCTGATCTGTCACCTATTCCTGGAGTTTTAGCTGGCTTTTGTCGCTAAATATTCCCTTTGCTTGTTTGTGCTTGTCTGCAAGATTGCAGCCCTGCCTTTCATATCTGGACCTTACCACTGTAATCCTTGTCACTGTGATTTGTAACTGAGATTATGGCAGCACAGTGCACTGATGTGTGGACACTACAAAGAAGATAATCGCTCCTGCAGAATGCCTTTCTGATTTCTTTTGGATGACATTAGCCACAGGGAACACGCTGGACTTGATTTTTGACACCTTCATTGGCTTCTCATTCATTTCCAGGCACAACTCAACCAGGTGCTAGAGAGTGACAGAAAGCCCTGATTATTTTGGCATCTGCTCAGCTTCAGAAGACCTTGGCTCTGCCACTGAACTTTCTTGGGTGACCTCGAGCAAGCCATTTCTTTCTCTGCCTCATTTTCCCCACTTGGGAATAATGACATCTTTCCAGCTAAAGCTGGAAAATTACACAGCCGTTAGGACATACAAAGTCTTCATCAGATTTGACAAGGGCAAGGAAACACCGTCACCATCAGATGATCTAATGAAGTTCTCTGCTTTTCCCCACAAATTTTACCTCAACCATATACCCATAGACTAGGCAGCTAAAACACTACTACTGTAATGATAATGATCTCTTTTGTAAAGCACTGGGATCTAATGATGGTAAGCACTATACTCAACTGCCTGGAGAGTTCCAATTGTGACCCTTGGAGTAATTGTCTTGGATTTTCCAGGAGGAAATTTTGACAAACCAACTTCTCTAGATCTGAGTTTACTGATTATTCCAAGTATGGTGCAAGGACCTGGCTCTTTAAGTTTTAATGTGAGCGGTATTGGGTGTATCAGTTTGCTTCACAGGTTTTTAGAAGTAAACTAAGACCCTGAGCTGGAGTTAAAATACTTTTATCACTAACACTCTTAGTTTAATTGCTGTTGCTGTTCCCTATCAGACTTGTATCCTTTGTGTCCTTATAACCACTTCCTTAAAATACTGTATCCATAGCAGTCCTGCTGAGAGTTTTTGGTATGCTTCTGTTATTCCTCTGCCCTCTTGATTTTCAGACTCTTTCAAGGACTAGATTTAAGTCAGAGGGCCTGTCTTTTACTTTAATAAGCTTTTAATAAAATCCAGGGAGGGGGGAGAAACACCACCAACACCCCTACAAGAGACGTTTTTATGAGGGATTGCCTCCCTGCTGTAACCCCACAAGACCCCGTATTCGGTGAGTACTGTGTCCCTATGCACCTGGCCATAATTAAACAGTCGTTTTTCTTTCAGTCTCGGCCTTGTTTTACCAAAAACATGGTGTAACGCAGCATTGTGGGGAGCTTATAAAAGAATTAACATCAAGTAAAGTAAAGCCTGACTGCCTCGGTAAACGTGCCACCCAGTAAGATTCTTATTTATTTCAAGGCAGGTTTTAAAATGATGACTGTTTTGAGGCCTTGGATATCACCCTCTACAGGAGGACCATTAACTTTCCTTCACTCTTTAATTTTCTGTCATGTTCCCCATCCTGATTTTTTTGTTTCTTTAACGGAAAATTCCAAGTAGGCGAGGATTTTCTCCAAGGCCTAGAAACCTGGACCTGTCGAGTTGAACTGCAGATAAAGTAGTTAATAAGAACAGACCCCCCAAATTAAAGCTCTCTAACGGGGTTTGGGTTGAAAAGGAGAGCGTGAAAGAGGAAATTCAGGGAATGCAGGACGGGTGCCACGCGTGATCTTGCTCTCCTGTCAGGTAGGAGCCAGCGCAGCAGGTTTTTTACAGTCAGCCCCCGTGTGTTTGTGTGCTTTCCCTCCCTCCATGTTGTTTCACAGTTATCTGTTGGTAACAGCAGTATTATTACACACAGATTAAAAGACAGGCAGCTTTTAGGCTCCCTGACAGTTGGCCAGAGCAGAGATTAGAGATAAAAGTTAATCCCGTGAGGTAATAGCAAAAAAAGAGTACAAAGACATGAGATGAGCCGATAATGGTTTGTTTAGGTAAGAAGGCTTCCCTTGCCTCGGTGATTGGCTCTTGCTCAGTGGCGCTCCGAGTGATGGCTTCCCAAATCCTAGCTGAGGTTTATGACAGCCAGCAGTGGGCCTGGGAGAGAGCTGAGGGGAAAAAAATATGGCAGCCAGCAGTGGTAAAACATAATGAAATCATTCTAACCATAAATGGAAGGTGCCGGCCCGTGGGGGAGATGAGAGATGTTTTCTTCCACAGCTGCAGAGCTATTAGTCAGTTAACACTTGGACGAAGGGAGGTTAAAACAGTCTCGAAGTCGGGGTTTAAAATATCAAAGAAACTTGATGTTTATGTTTCTTGTAAAGGGAAAATAACTTGAAAATGTAACAACACGAATATGACTGAGGGCGGTTAAAATGTTAATAGCCTGATAGATTTTAAGGATCGTTTCTCTTAAGTTTCACTGTTCCTGGCTGTTCCTTTATACCTACTGTGAGCTCAGAGAGAAAAGTTTCAGAGATTTTCTTGTATGTAATATATTCAGGAATGCTCTTAAATCTGCGTGACATCACAAATGAAATTCAAATAAATCCATACCTTTATAGTCAAGTTATGAAGGGATATTCAGCAGAAGATTAGGGACATGAAACAAGTGAATCTTCACTTCTGTACGGCCCTATCATTTGGCAGCTAACACAGATAAATATGTGTTTGAAATAAAAGCTATCTACCAACCACTGGCAATTCAGCTCTGCTGCAGTCTCAGAATTGAAGAGGTGGAAATTTATATCTTTGGATTTTTTAAACAAAGTTTGATGAAAGCATAGTAGCATTCCAATTCTTCACTGTAATCATCATCATAATAATAATATGATTCTGAAATAACCAATTAGCAAGGTAGAACTATTGGACCTGCCCTAAAACTGGCTATTCTTAGCACTAGACTAAGAAGTGAACTGTTATAGAAATAAAAGCGGGCTGTATTAGGACATCTGGCCATCTAAATTGACTGAAGAAAAATTTGCCCTCACATTTGCTTCTTTGTGCTTCTCTTTTGATGAGGGCAAGGAACTAGCATGAATACCAGCAGGCACAATTATAAATAGCACAACTCCAGAGTGACCACAAGCATGCGTCTTGTAAGGTACAGTTTGTTCTAAGCACTGCATTTCTTCAGTTCACCCAAGAATCTATTTCAGGGAGTCAGTAAATCAAACCCTTGATTTATTCTTTTCTATCAAGGACTGAATAGCTAGATATTAATTAATATCTTACTTGAAATATTAATGAAAATTATTTGGGTGACCACAATAAGGGCGTCTTTGAAGGAAAAGTGATGAGGAGGTTGGAAAATAACCAGATTTTTCTCCCTAAACTTAGAAGGAAGTAAAACTATTACTAAGTTTGGTTTTTGATTTAGTTTTTTTTTAAATATCATAACAAAATATTTGGATCACTCATGAGAGTGTTCACCACTCTTTCAGGGTCTGTGGACTGTGGAATAGGCTTGGCTGTTAACATTTGTAGATTAGTGTTCAGATTCATGAAATATGAATCGTTTATATTCATCGTACCGGAGAGCTCCTTTGAGGTTTGAGACAAAAATATTAGTTGGCAATCAGTAAGTATTGTGCTATGCCCTCTTTCTGCATTTATACATAACTCAGGTGCTTGCAAGAAGCCATCTAACAGTGGAGTGAAAACACCACAAATCAATAATGTGGCAGTGCCCACCATCTTTCAGGGAGTAGCAGTTTCCTCCCAATACAGAAGCACAGACTGGTTTGGTTATGTTGCAGGTACATTACAGAGCTGTAGACTATCATCTGCTGATGCATGAGATCCTGGCATTGCTGAAGAAATGCTAAGATGTCACAGAGGTGGAAGTAGCAGTAGTAGTATAATCCTCCCACAGAACAGTGCACCTGAGAGTGTCTTGTGTGGTGACCAGAGCTGAAGACTCTTGCAAAATGATAATCTGAATAAAAGGAGGTGATAGGTGGGATTTTTTCCCTTTCAGACCTTTCTGACAGAAAATAAAAAACCCCAAACATTTTTTATAAAAGTATTTTCAACTCGGGCCTGCCTTTGTTGTGTTTGTCCAAGTATGATGCAGTTTTGCACCCTTCTCTGAAAGCCTGTAAACTTGCCAAGGTGTGTCATGTCCTGTTTTGTTGCTTTGGTCTTGGCCACAGAAATTCCAGCCCCATTTTCTCCTTTCTGTGCTTGAATGAGCAGGAAAAAGAAGTCAGGGTTCAGAGAATGTCCTTTCCCAAAGAGGCTCAGCTGAGTTGCTCTTCCTTAAATGATTCTGAAACTCCTTGCTTCAGGCTTCGATTAGTACAAAGGCAGGTTATGAAGTTGTTAGAAGTTCCAAGAAGCTGAGGTAACAAAATTTAGCCTCAATTTTTTTTTCTCTAGAAAAAATAGGCAAGAGAAGGAAACAGGAGGAAAAATGCCAGCCTCTCCACTTGCCAAAAGAATTGTCCCATTCCTCTCTTCTGTTCAGAGGTAATTCATGTTTTTGGATAACAACCTGCCATAGCTTTCATAAACAGGGCTAATATAATTTGTTTCTAATAGAATTTCACGGTGCACGTAGCTTGCAGATAATTGGTTTAGGAGTAAATGGAGGGGAGGGGTTTTCTCCAGTCTCTCTTTTTATCATTTGCTGCCTCAGTGTGTCATTCAGGGTCCAACTCAATCAAGAGTCTATTACTGATAGCTGAACAATGTGGTGCCTACAGATCTTTTATGATGCAAAAGTGGGCAGTTGCATTGTGCACATTTCAAAAGGCATGGCATAAAAAAAAAAAGAATGAAAGAAAGAACTTTACATATAGGCTTTTAGGTAGGAAAGTGATTCATTGGAAATAGAGTTTGGCTATAGTTTTCCTGTTTAGAATCCTAAATTGAGTAACAGAGCTGTCTTGAAGATTTTTGTTTTTTACTGAGAGTCAAAGAAATTATGTGAAGTTGTGATGTCTCCCCATGTCAGGGCTGCTGTGCTTCTTTAACAGTATGTCTCATGCTTCACATGTCCCTAACTTTTCCCAAACTAATTTATGGGAAAATTAGATCATTTAAACCCCCCTGTAGCACAGCTTGGTACCATCACACGGAATGGTCTGTGTAGATATCAGGTGTTGGTGTTAGAAGCCTTAGCACTCATCAGAAGGGAAATGTAGATTATCCAAAACCTGTGGGAAGGTTTTTCTAAAAAACAAACCAAACCACTTTTTTAAAGTCTTACCTCAATGGGTGACTTTCTCTTGATTGAATTCTCTTGTCCCTTTAGGACTAGTGTACAATTTATGTGATTCGTTTATTTCATGCTCTTTTGAAGTGGGGCATGTTGGGAAAAATCTTCCCATTTTCCATTGTTGCAGTCAAACTTCACATAATGATGATGACTTGATATAACCCTCAATTTAGATGATATTCAGGTATTTGTACACATTTTATTGACTGTGATAATCTATAAATAAACAAGCAGATTCCACAAAAACAATCTTTCTAAAAACATTTTGTCTGTGTCTGTTGACTCCTATGGCCAGACATTGTGTTTTGTTGTTCTTTAGTACATTGGTCTGGATGAAAAAGAAGTCTCAAGCAATGGGAAAGTGAAGGAAAATAAAAAACACCCTCAAATATTTATACTTGTTTTACTTTTTTAATCAAAGTCTTTAACTTAACTGATCTATTTCTGACTTTAAAGACCCATGAAGTTAACTGATAATTGGCTTTTGTGATCAGAAATTGTAATTGGTAAAATAAAGGTAGCTTTAGTGTGGTACCATTGGAGATCCCCTGCTGTACTGCTCAGCTCAGAAGTTGTACTTTTCTCCCAGTCGTGTTGTATGGGCAATCAGCAAAGATTCACATTGCTGTTGTACAGCCCTCCACAAGAGTGTGTGCCTGAAGGTACAGGCTGACCACTTGATAAAGCAGCTTCACTGTGAACCAGACAGCTTTTGTATGCTGTACAGTAGGTGATGAAATGATAAAATTTTTGCCTCTGGTTTCTCATCCCATTTTGTATTAATAGGACAGTAGGAAACAGAAATGAAAAAAGTAACAGGAATCCCTTTATCTCAAGAAGTGAACATGCAGAAGATTGTAGATCAAAGAGTCATTTTCTTTTCTTCCTGTTTTTGGAAACAAACTTTTACACAGAGATGATCAATTTGATCAGAGAAAATAGTCTTCTGATAAAAAACCAAACAACACAAACCAAAAACAGCAACTTGAAGCAAGATCTCCATCAGTCATTCACAGGAAGATGTAAGGGATTTGGTTCTATTTTTTCCCAGTTGTTTCTAGCCTTCTACACATCTGGGCTATAGGTGGGGTCAAAGAAGTGTTAAAAATCAGGGAAGAACAATTTTTGCTATGGTTAACGATTATCCAAAAGTAAGAAAAGCCACTCAAAAGACTTTTTCAGCGAGTGAACTTTCCTGATGGTTTAAGAGACCGGGGTGATTCAGGGAGTCTCAACAATGCCTACAATAACTACCTGAACTGTCAGGGTTTGAAATGTTATTCCCGCCGTGTAATAAGCTTACTGTGACTGGCAACTTCAGGGAGCGTGCAGGTTTTACTCTGTCGACTCTTGGCTAGGGTTTTGTCCGTGTGCTGCTCCGTATTCTTGACAATAAAGTGATTTAGCATGTGTGTGCATGCACACACGTGTGTGTGTGTGAGCGTGCAAGTAAGCGTGCGGGAAAGGGGGAGAGAAAGAAATGCGCCTATATGAAATGTACTGGCGGGGGAGTAAGGCGAGGATACTGAATGGCAACATTTAGGCATTGACTGTGACATTGTATTAACCTTTTTAATGGATGTATGTAATAAAGTGACATGTAAATGGAGCACAAGGGGAGATATGACACTATATCTGGAAAAGGATAAAACAGTCAGTGAATACTGGGCTATTATAGCAGTTTGCAAACCTTGGATAAACTCAGTCAGCGGTTGTATAATTGGTTATTCAATCCCGACCCTTGTTCACAGCTCAAAGCCAGGAACACTGAGACCTGTTGCCAATTTGAGTGAATGCAGTGACTGTACTCGGCCGGGGCCTAACACTGGAGCCAGGCCTTTTCCTGTGGGCTGGTTTCCACCATGTCTGGGACTGGCGCGGTGACAGTAGCCCTTTTGTTGTGAAAGGCTGGCTGGTACTCCCCTCCTTTGCAAAATGTCTAACAGCTACACAAATATAAGAAAATAGGAAAAGGGACTTACTGTAGCTTTTCTCTTACCAAGTTAAACGTAGGGGCTTTGAAAAAGGAGGCAAAGTCCAAGCAATAAGGAAAACCGAGGCATGTTGTGAAATGTTGTGGCCAGATAAGGGAAGCGCCATGTTCTTCCAAGGTATGACACGGTCCGTGGGGTAAGCTGGACTTCCTGAAATCACGTGAGGCACAAACGGTACATCCGGAGCCACGATAATGGTCTTTAAGCAACGCTCCCCCCTGCACGTGCAGTTGTCTCCCAGCCTGAGTCAGGCAGCCCGGAGAGCACATTCTGGAGCGATGATTCCTGTGGGCCCACTGCCGCTTGCATGAGCACAGGAGCTCCTGCGTGGACCTGCTCCATAAAAAGTTCAGAAAGGTTGAGGTTGTCGTCATGGGTTGGTTTGAGAACCACCGGTGGTATGGAGGTTTGTCTCTCGCATTATGGAGGCAGCATTGTATAAGCCAGCTGGAGATGAACAGAGAGAGTGTTACAAGTACCCCGGTTCCCTCCACCCTCATCCCTACACACACAACTTTCCAGTAAAAGCAGGGAGATATTTATGGAATGTCCTGACTCAGAGGCCAGCTGTTTCTCTTCTAGTAAAATGGTAGTTAGAAATAAATCAGAAGAAGGTTTGATTTGGGTTGATGAAATAATGAATATTCAGTAATATATATAGAAGATGAGCCTAGATGAGCTAATGGTCCCTTCTGGTTTCCAACTTTTTGTGAATGAATCTGCAGTGCTATGAATCTACCATTTCTCTTTTCCCTTTTCCTTCCTTGCCTGCCCCACTCCTCCCCCCCACAACTCCTCTCTAGCTTTCAGTAGTAGCATCTTGCTCCTTTGCAAGCATTATAGCTTCTATATGTCCATAGGTTACACAGTGTTATTATTGCCATGTCATCAAACTATGCCACCTCAGAGAGAAGAGAATTATTGACACAGTAGATTATGCACAGTCTTTTGTTACAGAATAAAATCGAGAATAAAATCGAGGTAATGGTTAAAAATTATATGCCTCCAGATCACAAAGAGATGGGCTTGGGGGCTAATCTCTTTGCCATTCTGATTTACTCTAGTTCAGAGAAAATAATACAGAGTGCCCGATTTAATGAAAGGCAGCAATTCAATCAAGAGGTTCTGCTGAGGTCATATAATATAAATGGTTGCAGCACCTCTTGACTGAGTTACAGCCTTGATAATTCAGTACTTTGTTGTTATTTATGAGGGTAACTTTTCAAAGCAATCTGCATATCTCCCGCTAAAACCTGCTTTGAAAATTTTATACCATGATGTCATTGAAAAAGAATTTTTTTTCTTTTAGTAAGAAAAGGAAAAAAAAAACCCAAAACAAAACCAACAACCCACACCAGCAAAATGAGAGGGGAAAGGAATGCATTGTTTTAGAATAGAAAATTAATCACTTGGAAATGGACTGGTTATTGTGAAGCAAATGCAGAAAGAGTATTGAACATGAGAAAAACTACAGAAACTCCTGCAGAGGCTTTTAATGGAAAATTCACCACACCATCTCATTATAAACACAGCTTTGGGAGTGAGGAGTTGTAACAGTGGAGAAAAAGTGGCATTATGAAAATATTTTTTTTATATATAATCATATTTAATGTACCTCAGCCTTAATTGAGGCATTGTATGGAGTAGCAGGAACATATTGTAGTAGGGGCTCCTGCAATTTGGGTGTTTGGGGTGTTTATAAAGAAGAAGGATGTAGTATTGCTTGCAGGTGAAAGTAGAATGGGTTTGGTGGTCAGGAGAACTGCACTGAGTCCACTGAAGTCTACCCTTATTGATGCTGAAAAATCCATTCAACATGTACCTCATCTTATTAATCCCTCCAATATTATCTGTATTTTACATCACAATGCAATATTGTCTGCGAGGATAATGCTCTGATGTCTCCCTCAGGTCAGTGTTTCCAATTTAGTGAATTGTAGGTGTCTGGCTGGAGAGTCCACACTCTTCTGTAGAAGAGTGAATGCTTGAGATGCCTCATTAATTTAATGTAGTGAAGAGACTAGTGGGTTTAAAGGATTTTGGAGTAGCCCCACAGAGACCTAACCAAATGCAATTTAAATAAGATAGAGGAAACTTTTTATTCCTTTATTTTCTCTGTGTTACAAATGTTCAAAGTGGTAATAGCTGCTTTTATATGTTTTAAACTTACAAAAAGTATCTGAAATATATATGTATGGAAACAAGTGTTTCAATTAAACTCTGATCAAGGCTTTGCAGAAGCCTAGCTTTTGTGCAGAGTGCACTGGCAGTGCATACCTGTGGTGCTCCTTTTTTTTTTTCTGTGCCAGAAGGTAAATGGGAGAGAGGAGAAGGATGCTGTGCCCACCAAGTGAACCATAAATCACAGCTGAACTAGACTTCAGCTCTGAGTTCTTGGGAAGCAAAATAATTTTTGTTGATCAGTTGGTTTAGAATTGAGCATCATTCACAAGGTTCTCAGAGAACTGAGGAATTTCTGTTGCCAAATTTTGAACCCAGCAATAGATCCTGTATAGATAGAGCAGGAATTTGCAAATTTAGAGGCCAAGTTTCATAAAGATCTGGAAGAAGTTTGATTTTTGAATTGCTGCATTAGGTTTCTCCATTTTACTTCTCTGCTCAAGTTATAACAAGATCAAGATACTTTTTTTTTTCCAAATACAAATCTGTTATTTCCACTGAGAATTATTGCAGTTGATTGAGAAATGCATATTTCTACTTTTTCTATGAAATCTAGTCATTTTATATGTTCCTTAATCCCCGGGCCATATAATAAATAATATCCTGGCTCTTCTGTTATGTTTAAAGCAAAAACTGACGGTGCCATTTTTAGCAGTGTTCCATTTTCCACTACCTACCCTGACATCCTCGCAAGGATGGGCACAACATATTCTATATTATGCCCTAGAGTGTGACCTTTACTTTTTTAATTAGGCTGCCTTTTCTGTATTTGTGCTTCAGCTTGTGTTGAAATAACTGGAAAGATGCTCTCTTTGATGTACCAGGAATTAGATGGGACCCTCCGGCTCCATCATCTCCTATAATAGGACTCAAGAAATACCCAAGCAAATGGGACCTTTTCCCAAAGACATATGATGCTCTGTGAGAGGCTTGGAAGGTTAGCCTCCATTTTACACCAAGTATCTATTAAGGCACTTCCATTTCTTAAGCAAGGGAGCAGGAAGCTGTGTAAATTGGTGGTGTAGTGCTTAATGGCTGCGTTCCTATAACCAGGAGGCTCCGAGTTTAGTTCAGTGGTTAGAACATAAGAGAGAAGAGAAGCCAGCAAGGAATAATTCTTTCTTTCTCCTCTGTTCTTCCCTGTAACCATTGTATTTTACATGGCATCTGACCATGTCTGTTTGTCATTCATGTGGCTTATTTCCCCTTCCACCCTTCGAATACTTTTTAAAACGCCGTGGCAGAGGCAGAGGGGGACATGGGAGGGCACGATTGTGTGGGTTTTGCCAATTGCAACTCTTAAGACTTCGCTGAAAGCTGCAGTCGCCAGCGTGGTTATGTGATACAGAAATTTATTCCATCGGCTTTCAAGGTATAGACTGCTTTCATTTATGCCATAGCATCCCCCCAGGATTAAGTCATTTGTTGATCTGGCATTCTCTTAAAGCCTGGCCACAAAAGAGAACTTTCTGAACAATGGGCCCGTTATCCTATTCAGCCTTTTCTGATCTATTAAATTCCCTGTTACACCATTCTGCAATTACTCCACACCCCACCTTCCCAGACCCCCTGTTCTCAAGCAATCTGGGAATTTGCCCTTGTCATTTGCCTCACTCCACAGGAGCCCCACATCCCTCTGTTTCTCCCACCACTTTTGATACTGACTATGGGTCCTTTTCTGTGCCTGGCTTACTTGCAAGCATTTGGTACGACTCCCCTTCATACCTGCATGCCAGAGAAACATTTATTATCTGTTTATTTAAATACTTTTCTATTTTATTCAGAGAGAAGTTAAGCTTAAAAGAAACTGTTTCAGTCTCCACCCTGGTTTTATCTCAAGGTAGAAAAAGAAAAGCTGAATCGCATGTGGTTCTTTTTCCAAACATCTCTTACTAGATAGGGAATAAATCTGTGTGTACACTGCATATTGTTGATCACTGTGGCTGCAAAGAGAGAGGTAGGTACCATACATGAGAGGTCAATGTTAGTCACAGAATTAAATCACAGAAGATGTGATTCCATGTGGCAGCTTGATAATGGTATTATTCAGGCAGAGTTCATTAACATATTTTAGATGTGTCAATGTTAAAATTGAGGTACAGTTAATAATGGACTTGGATTGATTTTTTTTCACAGCAGCACCAACAGTTCTCTGATTGAAGTGAATCAGTCCAAACATTAAAATTTAGTTGAGTTTCTTAGGGATTTGAAAATAGTTTGAATCAGTTCAGAGTTAGCCCACAAAGATGAAGACAGAGCCAGGAATCCCAGCAGTAAAGCTGCACAGATCTGTGCACAGATCCGTACTTTGGTCCAATATGCTCTTCATTTACAGATTTGATCTTTATTTGAAGGAGCTATCACTCCCAAAAAGCATCCACTTTTACTGTCAGGAGGATCACTTTTAGGTCTTGGAAGACTCCATTCCTGACTATAGCTCCAGCTCCTCTCGTCTCGCTAATTCTCAGATTATATGTTACAATCCCCAGGCCCATTTCCTTCACTCAGTTATTACCTGGTCAATGCTTGAGATAATAGTCAGAGGAAAGTTTGGATCTGTTTTTTCTTTTGATAGTTAGATGTAGTCCCATTGAGGGTTCTGAATGTGAGGCCAGGGTCCTAGAAAAAACAGCAGTGAGAACTTCATAAAGACCCATGTTGTTGACCTAGGTGATTTGCTGTCTTCTGTACCAGTCAGAGCTGTTCAGGTGATGTTCTATAAAATAATCAATACAAGAGAACCCAGGTACGAAGATCACTGTTACCAGATTTCTGTGTGATAAAGCACAGTGAAGCTTTTCTACTCATTTGCCACAGAAGTCAGATGTGTCTTACCCACACCTATGAAGCAAAGAATGATTTGGCTCCTAAACTGCAGGTGTTGTAGAGAAGGTGGACCCTTCCAAGTGGTTCTTTCTTCATCTGGAAAACTTCTTCACCCTGTTCAGTTCAGTTCAATCTTCCTCTTCACTGATCTTGTGGGACTATATATGGGTGAATGCTTTGGAACTGTTAAAAAGCAAGGGTTTTGTTTATGAGAAAAACCTCCCTTCAGTCATCCCCAAGCACTGGGAGCAGGCCTCCTCATCCATGTAGTCTGAGAGATCTGGGAGGATGAGCATACCTACTTCTCCTTTGTTTTTGAACAAATTAGCTGGCAGAGCAAGGCCAAGTTTGTTGGTCCAAGTGGGACAAGGCAGTTGATGAGACTGGTAGCACAGAGATGAAGGGACTGTTTCTTGCTTTAAAGGAACTTCCCTTCGTCAGAGACTATGTTGATATCCTCTGTACTTCTGGGGTCTGTGTTGTTGGGTTTTTTTTACCAAAGAGAATGTAATGCCTCTTGATTTGTCATGACTGTGTAAAGAGCTGCTCTGTGATTGGGAAGGTATTCTCTGCCTGCTGTGCATTCACTTCACTGGTTGGTCCTTGGTGATTCATGAAGCCACCTTGAAGGCAGACAAGCTTTCTTGTGGAACTGGACACCTATTTACAGAGGAAGTTGTATTATCCTGAGGTGAATGGAAGAAGTCTTAAGTTTTCTTAAGTCGTCTAGACTAAAGTTCTGTTGCAGGGTATGAGTAAGATTCCTCTCAGATAAAAAGAAGCAAGATTCCGTCCCTTTAGGGTGCTGAAAAGGATTTGAAGGTGTAGTTTGCACTTGAATCTAAATCCTATCCTCTTTTCTAATAGCAGAGGCTCCTGCTACAGCTTTTTACCTCCTCTCTTCCATGTTTGCCCAGGCTGCTGTAGATACCTACCTGTTGGATGGCTGGGGAATCGGGGAGCTGAGTGTTTGTGACCAGTTTCAGTAGTCAGGGATTGGCTGCAGTGTTGCTCTGACTTTCCTGCTCCTTCAGTGGGTTGTGTAATTAATATGTTTTGGATTTTGACAAATGGGTTCCCTTTCTTAGTCTTGTTCTTTCCTTGTTCTCAGCATTGTTTTCTTTGTCTTTCTTTTCTTTTTTCCCCTCTTTGATAATGCTGCCTTTACTTTCTGACTTTCCTTTCCCCTTGTCTAGAGCTATTATGTTAAAGAACTATGCATAATAGACTTTCATTTCACTTATTTGGGGCTCACCTGTCACAACTGCTGCATGGCTGAACCACCCATGTATTGCAATGTTTTTCCCTAACTCAGGAAGAAAAATGCTTGATCAAAAGGAAACCCAATGTATTTCCTCTCCCTATTTACGCTGAAAATAACAGAGTCCAAAAAATCCATGAATGGAGACAAGTGAGAACAAACAGAACAAGTTGTCAAGGCAGATGGAATGCTGTACTTCAGTGGAGAAGCCTGTGTGCAAATCTTGGAAGATTATTTTAAGCAAGTCCAAAGATGACATTAGCTTTAATAATTTCTACTTAATTTGACATAATGATTCCATGCAAATACCATTTACATCACAACTAGCAGTCTGATTTACTGTGAAGCTACCTGCAGTCCAGAGGCTTTGATTTATAGTGTACATCATCTTTTTTAATTTATTATTATTATTGTTCATATCTTTCTGGCATCTGGCAATCGATGATTGAGATTTTGTTTTCACATATGTTGTGCAAGAGGAGTTCAGGATGTGTAGTTGTTTAGCATCAGGCGTATGTGCTTTAATTCTCACTTCCAGTGGTAAAACAGTCTGTCATATTTTTAAAGGGAATAGAAATCTGAGCCTATTATGCATTTTCTTGGTTGTTCCAAGGGGATATCCTTTTCAGTCTTCTATTCTCAATTTTTAAGCCTTTCTAATGGTTTTATTAACATCCCAAATGAGTATTTTATGGTTCTTTCAGTGTTATCATTAGGTTCAAATTATAATAGTATACAATTACTCTAGGAAGTACACAGACAATCTGATGACTGTAGCCCTTTCACTACACAATCATGTCAACTTATAATTTAAATAGATCCAGGTGATCAGAAGATGTACATGCTCTTACCTCAACTTGATTGATAACATCTGACTCTAAACCAGCCAGTTACATGATATGTCAATATTTTGATGGCTTTTAGCATTGCACTGTTAACCTTTCAAATGTACCTGCACTTCCAGGTGACTTAGGTGCTGGTGAACTGATTTTGTCTGGACGTGGAATTGCCTGATTTGCCTTCGTGTTTACCTGTCTTGCCGTGGCAGTAGCAATAAGGGCTTTGCATTTGATGGAGCTTAGCTGTTACATGCAATTTATTGAGTAACCCTGACTAGTAAATGTGTGTACACAAATGTGTGTATTCGTTACTGGGATCAGAAAACATTTTGGTGCACTTTTTTTTTTGTCCTAGTGGTAGCAGGTCTGTGTGTGTGTTGTTTCAGTGGGTTCAGTCAGTTTCGTTTGAGGGAAAATTAATTTTTCTTCCATCTGCCATTGTTCTCTGAAGAGGATTATAATATGGTTGGTGAAATGCTCAGAAGGGTGAAGAAAAATTACGTTAACATCAAAAGAAGGAATGTCTTATTTAGCCCCTAACCTTGTAATTATCCTGCAAAAACAAATACTGGGGGCGGTGTGGGGGGGGTGTGATACCTTTCTGTCCAATTTCCACCTCCCCTTGCTTTTGCTGTCACTCCTGGCAGTGTAACTAATGGTCATATCTCGATCTAGCCCTCCCCACCTCCGCTCTGCTGACATCATAAATTATCCAGATCTAAATGGACAACATTCATTAGCTGTGCACTTTACAGAAAGAGCCAGCTCAGGAGCTAAGCGCTTGCCCATTTTTATTAAAAGTTAAAAAGCTCCTTGCTGTCACGGAAAAGGGGAGGTTGGAGGAGGTACAATGGAGGACAGTGCCGCAGAGCTAATAAATAAAAATAATAACTATTACCATTGGTTGAGTGACCCGGGGAGAAGAGCACTACCGAGCCATTTGTTGTTCCCTTTCACTTGTCAACAGCAGTGGCTTAAAAGCCTTCGCCATTGTTCAGGGTCTAATAGCACCTGTTGGGAAGATAGGAAGACAGCTGTCAAAAAAAAAAAAAAAGAAGAAAAAAAAAGAAGAGGGTGGGGGAGGAGGGTGGAAACGGATGATTAGTTCAGTAACATGCTTTTTGGTGCAGCTGCAGCAGGACGTTTTGTGGCTTCCATTTGCAAGTGAGGTTCTCACCGCCCGGGACCCCCAGCTCTGGTCCCCAGCACACACCGGGCTGGGTGCTGGTGGACCCCAGAGCACACAGGGTGCTGGATGCTGGGATGGATCCCCGAGTGCCCCATCCAGACAGCAGCGAGAGTTAACAGAAAGACCCAAACCAAACCCCTAACCCAGGCCTGGCAGCAGCGGAAGGAAGTTGCGGCTTTGTGAGCAGAGCGCGCGTTTCACTTTCTTTTTCCTCACTCTTTTTTTTCTTGCCCTCTCGTGTTGGCAAATAAGGCTCCTCTTCCCTCTTTGTCAAGGTAAAGGCCACACAGAAGGAAGGCGGAGAGGTAAGGAGCCCCAGGTACCCACAGCTCCCTTCGCAGCCTGCGGCCAGAGGCGCGTCCTTAGCGGTGGTGGGCAAGAACGGCCCTGGCCAAGGGCTGCGAGACAGGCTACTGAGAAAACTGTCCCCTCCGCTTCATCACATGCAGCCCTCGCTTTTGTCATTTTGGGGGGATATCATGAGTGATCCAGGACTTCAGATCTTGGGGTTTTTTTTCCCCGTTTTTAAAAAGTTGCTTGGAGATTTTCAGGTAAAAATGCTGTAGCAGCTGTATGTGAAGGGTTACATTGTTGCTGTTGAATCTCCCATTTGAGAAGAGGAGTGTTCTTGAGTTTCAGAAGGATTTCCTTGAAATCCTAGCCAAACAGGGTAGTTCTCAATTTGCTTTACGGTTATTTACATTATATACTTTTTGGCTCTCTCAGGGCTTTGTTTAAGGGTTGTTTTGTTTTTTTTTTCTCAAGAAAAGGTTTAATTACTTTAAAAGAGACAGGTCAGCACAAAAGATCTTTTTCTGTGGAAGAATAAAGTCTAGAAATCTCCCTAGAACATCTTTAATGATGTGTCAGTGCCCATAAAAAGTTAGTGTATAGCCATCACCGTGTGATGCTTTTTTTAAGTCCTCTCTACTTACTGAGGATGTGCTGAAGACATAAGAAGCTACCAGAACAAAACCATTGCCCTCTGTTAATATTAACAAGATATTATGGCCCTTTAATTAGAAACTGGCTGTGTTGGTAGCACTAATACCAAAAATGTATTTCAGGGGAATACATATTTCAGTGGAGTATCTCTGTCCAACTGAGACAGAAAAATAAAACTGAAGAGAAATGTAATGGTATTTAATTCCAGATGTCTCTGTTTTTATGTTGTTACTCTTGAAATAGTCTCTGGAAATATTAAAACATCTTTGTGGTTTCAGAATTTCAGTGAAGCTCAGGCTTGGTATAGTGCCTCCTTCTGTCAACTGACACAGGGTTTTTTTGCTGGGTGGACCGCTCCTGAGAAAATCAATTCCTCCTTTCATTTGGAGATCCCTGGAATTAAAGAGGCATTGAAAAGTTGAGGAACACAGATTGAGACAAAAAATGTATTTTCTTTAATTTTGCTGTTGTGCCCGCCTTTTTGAAAGGAATCCTCCTCTTGTAATTGTAGTATCAATGAAAAAGGGAAAGATTCCTGGCTCAGGTGTTTCAAAGTGAGTTACACTATTTCATTTATTAATTTATTTTTTCTATGTCAGGAAAGTATGGGGAACATCTTTAACTTTTTTTAAGTTTGGTAAGGTTAAATAACTTGCTTTGTTCTCGTCTGTTAATTTAATTAGGGATGAAGACATGACAGTGATAGTGGGAAATTGAGATCATTCTAAAGATTGTGTATGCTGAAAAAGGTGTTCCAGCAACAGCTGTGCCAGTGAAATTCCCCATTTGGCAGAACATGTTCAAGATCGACTCTTTCAGCCAACTCACTGGCCTGGATCTCCAAAGGCAGTCAGGAGCCCAATTCCTTTCTAGGATAAGATTTATGCTCCTGAATGCCTTTGGGAACCCAAAGCACCGAGTCCTAACACATTTCAGTGACAAAAGGTACACTGTGCTGTGCGTGGCATCCAGTGCCATCCACGCTGACTCGGTGTGCCCTTCTCTGGGGGACCCGCTTGCTCCTCCGCAGAAATGGGAAAGACAGAGTCTAAATCAGTTCTAGGACCTCCCATATCCTACTGTGTGTTTGCAAGGAGGATTTAGATGGAGGGTAACCAAGCAGGGACTACAAACTACTTGGTACCAGAAGAGTGGTGGAGCACTGGAACAGGTTGCCCAGAGAGGTGGTGGATGCCCCATCCCTGAAGACGTTCAAGGCCAGGTTGGATGAGGCCCTGAGCAACCTGATCTAGTTGGGGGTGTCCCTGCTTCTTGCAGGGGGGTTGGACTGGATGACCTCTGGGAGTCGCTTCTAACCCTAATCATTCTATGATTCTATGATCTCTTCAGAATAATTAAGCCATAGTGGTGTCAGGGGTATCCCTCAAGTAACGCAGCCCCATCTCTGAATCAGAGACAGCCAGCAGGATCCGCAGGCTTGATGTGGAAGGCCAGATGCACGGAGGTGTGAGGGAAGCCACGCCCTGGCCCGCTGCTCTGGTGCACCAGTATGAGTGCCACCCCCTCAATAGTGGCAGTTAGACAGCAGCTTGCAACCCTATGTAACTTGTTCAGAGGGTAATCAGTGTACACTTAGCAGCCTCGATAGGGTCTGTTGCCACCCAGGTACATAAGACAGTAGACAGTGCTCTACAAGCTGGAGATAACAGAGATTGAGACGAATTCCCCATTGTTATGAGGTGAGAGTGGGGACCCTGGCCTGTGCCCTGACTCAGTGCTGTGTTGGTGAAAGAGGTGTGGCTGTGCTGGGTACACCGGCCTCGGGTGGGCTTTGTGCACGGTTCATTGACGTAGACAGAAGAGTGTATGACAGGCAGGCTCTTTAGAAATACCCACATTTCTCATGTTCTCAAAGCAGGCTGTCCCGAAGCTGTACACCAATAAAGGGGATGGATGCTGAAGAAAAATCTTGGCAGTTGCCTGTGTAACGCCAAAACGAACACAGACTCTGCTGCTGGGAGTTGGAAGTGCTGGCCAAAGGCATTTACAGGACAAGCTTGGTTTCTTGGCATTGTACGTGTCATAGCTGGAGTGTGACACTGCTCCTGGAGTAGGTGACCATTTGTTCAAACAAGATGGGCTTGAAAAGTACGCAGCTAACGGTAAAACTGCCAGTGCATTCAGGTGATGGAAAGTATTAAAAAAATTCAGACAATAGCCTGACTGTTCCTGAGGGTGTAGTTGAATGAGATGCTGGTTTTGGCTGCAAACCTAGCTTAAGAAGTCCCCGTGCCCTCCCTCTGTCCTGCTTAGCCATGTGTTCCTGCCTTGTGCTGTGGTTTGCTGACTCCTCGCTTACATCCTAAGGGATAATTAGTTCAACCAACTGGTAGTATAGTGTATCCGAAGACTGCTCTAACCTTCCCAATAAATGTCCCTGTGTTTTTTGGGTAACTTTTTTCTCAGACAGGCAGTATGCATTGGTGAGCAGTTGTGCAAATAACTGCTTGTCTATTTGTAGACAGAACAAAATCATGGGTTTAGTGGCATTCATAGATTAACTGATTTGGGGTTTAAAATCTTGAATAATTTATTTATTGTGCCACAGAACCTTTTCTGGCTCTGTGAATTGTTTTTTTTTTAGCACAAGAAGCAGTGCTCTTGTGCCAGAAATCATAATAAAAGTGTCTTATCATTCATATAGTGTATACTTCATTAATGCAGCATGACAGTATTGCAAAAGAGAGCCAGCAACTTGAAAACAACTGCTGTATTATTAAGCATACAAAAAAATTATGCTAGTATGAGCAACAAGAATACTATGGTAACCTGATGTCATTGTGCACCACAGGTAGCTAAGGTCATCTGTGGATATAGAAGCTGATTTTTCTTGAAATAAAATGCTGTGGGGGCTAACATGCGGCTGGGGTGCGACTGGCGATTCCAAGAGCAGGAAGGCTGGTTATCCCTGCCAGAGAAGGGAGCTTTTTTAGTAGGTTTGGAAGTCACCCATGGACATATGTAGCCCAGCTGTTTTCTGCACAGTGGTTGGGATGGAGTGGTGTAGCAAGAGCCATACTATGATGTGCTGGCCAGAGTACCGTAGCTTCCTAATATCTCATCAAAACTTGAATATTTCGTTGGTCTCTCTGAGTTTGTACCCAAAGGCCAAAAAATGTTTGGGTTTTATTTTATATATAAAAGAAATATTTAAAAAAAATCACTATTTTCTGTCTGGTCAGAGAAGCCCAGGTAGTACTGTACCACATTTTTACTTATCACACATGAGCAACTATACTTGAATAATATTTACATTTATAGAGGTGTTTCCTGGTGTCTTCTCCAAAGGTTTAAAATGCTTCTAGACTGGTGAAAAATTGCAGTTCTTCCTGGAAGGCAAGAGAAAAATGTATGTTGTGTGGTCTTTGATTTCCAAATTTAAATACATTCTGTGTTGTGCCTGCTCATGATTCATAGTGTCTTGCCTAGCTGCAAGTAGTTCCCTAAAAGCATGATTCTGTTGATGGAGAACCATATGTGTATGCAGATGCTGTATGTCTATGTAACCTGCTGATACCAACCATTTCTTCATAATAGTTGTTTTCTTTTCTTTGCTCTGAAAGTTGTTTCTGATTTTGTATAGGTAAGACCCGCAGAATAAAAAAGCGGGTGCAGAGAACGATAAAATTCTTGTTTCTGTGCATATGCTTGTAAGCTCTTGTAAAGGAAAAGTGGAAATCTGCCCTTAATCTTATTTCCTGATTTAAACCAGAAAGGGTTTTGTCGTGGTGCATGAATGCAGAACAGAGCTCCAGTGGGGTGGTGCGTTGGTAGGTGAGGGTTGTAGAGACGGTGAATGGAACCGTGGCCAACAGGTGTATTGTATTTATGACCACAGCAGAAGAAAAGGGTGAATAATGGATGGAGAGGGTATTTGCCAGCTCTTTCATAATATAAAGGAAGGTGCTTGCCAGAAGTGGAAGGTATATCAGCCAATACTGAAGTTTATTCATGATCATTTGTGCCGACCAAATAGTCCTTCCTCTAGGACTGACATGTGTTGGCAGGAAATGTCTGGTGGTCTGGCTGGGTATTGAGCAACTCCTGGCTTCTCTCCACTCTGCTACACTTCATGTCATCATTCTTGCTGAGGCCAAACATCTCTCTTTTACTTTGTTCTAAGCAGTCTTTCATGCCAGGGCAAGAGCCTGTTCACTGTAGTTTCGGAGAAGGGAGCACTTGGGGCATCTCCTTGGGAGAATGCTTACCCATGCTCAGACACCCACACCCCATGCAAGTGGGAGGCTCTGGGACTCATACTGTTCCTTGGACTTGTGGTTGACTCATGTCAGCCTCCTTCCCTCTTACCGTAGTTGTCTCTTCTTTATAATGTCAGAACTCTGCTGTCCCCTTTCCTCTTCAAATATGGTTCTTGTGGAAGCGCTTCATGTGGAGAGCCTTCATCCCGCACCTTGTTACAGCATGATGGAATTAGTTCCTTTCTCTGGAAGCAGGCAGCCACACGAGGCTGAAGTTTGCTTTTAGTAAATAACCAGCAGGAGCAGAAAGAGGTAATAGGGAGAGATTTGGCAGTGGAGACCATTTTAAGCTTTTATAAGTGGATTTCCAGGATTGTGACCCCAGAGCATGGATTGAAAAGAGCTACCGGAGAGGTTGGTCCTGAAGGGAATGCTGTGCCATGGGACTGTGTATCTGGAAGGCTGCCTAGGCAGGTTCAGGTACACGTGCATCTGCACTGCCACCGAATTGAGAGTAGGATTAGGTCACTCCCAAAGGGGAGCTGCAATGCCAGCACAAAAAAAAAATAGCTCAACTTCTGGAAGTAGACTAAATTAAATCCAATTCTGCCAGACAGCGCTGAAAATGGTGCCTCTTACTACGGCTGTGTAGCCTTGGCCGCTTCCTAGAAACACCCCGCTCCTTCCTCAAGTATGAAAACTTCAAGTCTTTCAAGCAGATGAAGCCAATGAAACTGTATTTAGACAGGGAACACAGAAGTAGAGGGGGGGACGGTGGCATTGCTTGTTAGCATGCAGTAAGTTAGATTAAAAAGCAGTTTTATGTTAATTTACTTAGGCGCCTCGGTTTCCAGAGCATATGTATGCATGTGCCCAACACATACCGATGCGCGCGCGCACACCTACGTGCGAATCAGAGCGGTTAACGTGGGACTGCCACACCGCCCAGAAAGGGCTTTAAGGCCTGCGTGAGAATTGCTGGCTGCTGGCATCGGTCTCCAGGTCTCATTGTTGTAAGATGAGGGAGTCAGCCTCGATGGTGCTTGGCACGGGAGCAATGGAGAGAGGGGAGGAGGGAGAGCGGCGGTGCCGGGGGGGGGCGCGGAGGAGCCAGTGTGGTTCTGCCACAATGGCTGGCACAGTCGGAGGGCCATTCACCAGCGGGTATTGCCATACGCAGTGATGCAAAGAAGCATATGCAAGCAACAGAGGCAAGGGTGAAACAAGAAAAAGGAAATGCGCTGTAAATATCTCTAGAAAGAGCTAATGACTGATAAATGTGGCAAATAGAGGCAGCAGAAATCATTTCTGTGGGTTAATTTGTATCTATTAATTCAGTCAGTCTCCTCTTTGCCATTTATTTAACAATTCTTCGTACTTTTCCCATCTCTTTCTACCCCTAATCCTCTTCTGTAACACCACTTTCTCATAGTGTTCCTGGAACAAAAATGTTGCCCAAACATGAATGAATTGCTGTTCACAAACAACCCCTGAACAACTCTTTTATAGACGTGTTCATACTGTGCTGGGATAGACTGAGAATTGTTTTACTGCTTGCCTAGGACAGACACTGCAAATAGGTAATGGGGTAGGGGGTTTCTTCTCAGCTCAAGTGGGGCTAATCCCAGGTTCCTCTCAAAAATGGAATTAGGAGACTAATGGAATAGCCGTGATGCTCTGAGCACACACGGTGTGTAGCTTTTTGGAAGTGTAAAGATAGATTATCATAATATATAGTTGTCCTGATGCAGATCCAAAACCTGTCATGCTAGAGCTCAGCTTTTGGATGTAGGAACATTGTTCTGGTGAATCCAGGAGGAGGCTAAGTGTTGGAGTAGGGGTTAGGAGTAGCAGCTCCTGTGTGCAGGCCACCTTTCCCAGTTTCAAGCTGAGTGCTGTATATGTAAGCATTAAAAAAGTTTTAGTGAGTTTCTAGTAAATCCACAGAATGAGTGCTTGGAAAACAAGATATGGTGTTTATTTCTTAATTTGAGAGCATCATCTTCCCAATGAATTCTTAAAAACAAAACAAAAAAAATTGAACAAAAGATGACTGTTTCTTTATAATTCATGAAAGCTCCACAGTTGTAACCTTTTAAACAGCTATTTTTATTTAAGTTGTGTAAATTTCAAATCTTCTTTTTTTAATGGGGTACATAAATGACATAGTAATTGTTTGTTTCCAAGACGTGGTGTATAATGTATTTCGCAAGCAGTTACTGTAACGCGATAGGCTCAGTATATGAATAGCGTATTTTATGTAAGTACAGTATGTCAAGGCAGTATATAATAGAATTAAGCAAGCTGTAATTTAATATAGCTCTTTAGCTCTGTAAAACTATAGGGGTGGGGAAGGCATTGTCTTTCGGAATTAAAGTTCTTTATAAGTATTAGCAGAAGGACAATAATTTGCTGATTCTGTATCAAAATTCTCTTGAAGTGCCTTGCGCAAAAATTGCGGTTCAAGTCAAGGGAGGTTTGAAACGAAGTTAGCACATCAATTAAAGACATCAATTAAAGAGGGGGAAAAAAATCTATATCGTATTATTTTAAATAGTTAACATCCAGTATTTCAACAGGGGAAGCACTGATTAGATCACCACAATCTATTTTATGCCATCGGGATCGCTGAGGGGCTTATAATTGCGTTAAATTTTCATATTACTCATATTCACGCATTAATGAACAGATGCATTGTTACTATTGGGATTTTGCCATTTGGCCTTTCACATCTCTAATCATGATTTCCTACTGAGATCTTTACCGTTCGCGCAGAGATTCAGTCATTGATACACGGCCATCCATCGCCTTCCTTCCCCTCCGCTCGTCTGCTGTAGCTCCCCCGGAATCACGGGCGGAGTCAGCTTGCAGGGATGCACACACCCGCCTGCAACGCGAGGCCTCCGTTCGCCGGGGACTCCGCAGACAAGTCGCCAAGCTCAGAGTTTTTTTATTGACGAAGCCGAACACACACACACCCACACACCCCCACACCACGCGTAAAGTTCACACCGGGCCCCATCCCGCCGCCTCTCCCCACCTCCACCCCCGAGCGGCCGCAGCGGTGACTCGGCGCGGTCCCCGCGGCTCACCGGCCCCGTCCTCGGAGGGGTGGGGGGAGCACGGCGGGACTGGGTGGGGGGAGGCTGCCAGGCACGGCGAGCAGCTACTGTTGCTTTAACGCAAGTTAGACAGGAGCCTCCCGTTTCTTTACGAGCGCACCGCGGCGAATATTTTGTCTAGCTGCAGGGGAAAAGCTTTGTCGTGGACTTCGCTGACAATAGACTTAAAAGTAAGACGGGCTGCTCTTGGTGCCTGGAGGCTCCGGAGCCTATTGTCAGCTCACAATGGATTCCTATTGCCGCATTCCTGCTTTGCAAAGGTTTGTTAGCTTTTAATGACTGACAGCCCTCTCGCTGCAGATACCGCGGCTGCGCTGGCCCGTTTGCGCGCTGCCCGAGAGTGGTTTTGAAAAGCTCAGGAGGGAAAAAAAAATATAGAGAGGATAATAATTAAAAAAAACCCAACCCAAACACCCCACAAACCCTCAAGCGACGGCGGTTATCTGACCTATTCGGATCCGTTTGGGAAAAACTGGTTTCCTTCGCGGGGGCGCGCAAAAAGTCGGGGAGTAGCAGCGCAAGTGCCCGGGTCGTGGCGGGACCTCCGTACCGGAGGCGATCATTGCAGCGCAGCTTCTCCCATCCGTTTCGATAGGATCCGCTGCAGCTTTGGGGTTTCTGGCAGGGAAAAGAAAAAAAAATAATAATCGAGAAGTTAAATTAAAAAGCGCCTTCCTGCATCGATGCGATCGCGGCTGGCGCAAGGGGAGAAAAGCCCGCGGTACGGCGGGCTTACACACGGCGGGCTTTTACACACGGNGGGGGCGGTGGTGGTGTGTCCGGGCACGGGTGTGCGCCTGCCCGCGCCCCCCCTCCTCCACTCCCCGGCCTGCGGGGCAGCGTCGGGCAAGAGGGAGTCGGTGCGCCCGGCTCAGCGCGGTTACTGATCCGGCCGTGTCGCCCTGCGTGTGGCAGGTTTGAGGGGAGTTGGGGGCTCGGCTCCAGTTCCTCGGGTGTGAGGAGAAAGGCCGCGGTAGCAGCGCCCGGAGCGGAGCGGCCCGCCCGGGGGAGGAGCGGGGGGAGCCCGGGCAGCCGGCCCTGCCGAGAGCCTCGCCTCGCATAGGTACAGTGCGGGCTGCTTCCGCGGAGCGCCGAGTTGGGGCTTCAAGAAAGGAGGCAGAATTAGCCAAACAAGATAATGAAGGTTGCTCATAATGGTTTTTACTGTGGGGAAAATTAACCAGTTGCTAATAATTGTATGGTCTCTAGGCCAGACGGTCCCTTTGATAAGTTAACATGTACTCCCTTTATGCTCCTAGTAGGGGGTAAACAAATGCCTGAACAAATACAAATACACATAAACACAAATGTGGAGAATAGCAGTATATGTCTTAGATCCAGATAATAAGTGTGGGTATTGTTATTTAGATGGCGCATACTGGGACACTTATCTTTTAGTACACTCCATTTTCTAACTGAATGCAGTGCTAATCGTGGGATTGAAAGCTATTGTAATTGTGTACCCATCTAAATGCTGACAAGAATATACAATTACATTGTTTGGAATTGAGTTTAATGTTCTCTGAATTTTATTAGCATTTATATTTACTTATGCATTAAAATTCCACACAAAAAGAGGTCAGAATACGAGAGTTACAGACATAAATATCAGACCCATCCACACCCTCACGGCATTCTCCCTGAAAATACCGCACGAATATATTTTATTTTACTTTATTTTTAAAGGAAGTGATAGAATCTGAAATGAGCAAATAATGGGTTTCCATTCTAAGCAATGCCTTTTCTCCCTCTGGATTTTGCAATCTTTTAAAGCTTTTTTTCATACCCAACTTTTTATTATTATTTATTATGTGCGTGTTACTGGAAAATCTTTCCACAGTATGCTTACCACCACACGATGTTTAAACACACATTATAAAGTGGATGTAATTGTAAACACTCAGAGGGATATAATTACATGTAGCAGATTTAGGAGCTAATTCTTTGCTTCTCTCTCTCTCCCCCTTTCTCTCTCTCTTTACTCTGCATTTTATCAACATAATTATTTTTTGACTGCAGACTAACACCCAGAAATTGACAGGCATCCATTATAGGCAGCAACTTGTTCACCAAATTGAAAAACAATGAACTACAGGTTTATGTGTGCCCATTGTCATACAGAATTACCGGGGCTTTGTTCCACAAGAGGAAAAAGCTAATGGTTTTGAAACAGCAGGTGACAAAACACATTCTTTCCCCCCCCCTTTTTTTTTTTCTTTTCCTCCCCTCTTATCAGTTTGTTGATGAAGTCATTACGAACTGGGGCCCAGAATAGGGTTGGCCTTATTTTTAGCAGATAGACTTTTAATGAGTTCTATTGTGGAGACGGTCATGTTGATGTGCTTACATTTTTTTTCCCCCCCTTCACTTAGAAACTCCCAGTATTGAAAAGCTACTATCAAAGGACTGGAAAGACAAGCTTCTTGCCATGGGATCAGGGAACTTTGGAGAAATAAAAGGTAAAGACGCTGTTTCGGTGCTAAAGCAAATCGAGAATGAATATACAGATATCACTGGTGATATGGAACTTTGTTCGTTTTCTCCCCTTCCCCCCCC
>VXBZ01012453.1:1015500-1057643 GCA_013399135.1 Heliornis fulica | reverse complement strand
GGAGGAGAGGGGGTGGTTGGTGTTTAATAGTAGCAAATTACTGACAGGGTTAGTCCTGTGTTAATATGTCAGAAGTACTGGGGTGGGGGTGAACTTGCCCAGTGGCACACAGGGGAACCTAAGTTTTGGGAGGAAATTTGGCAGCTGCAGATATATAGTGGAGGTTGATGAGGGTGCGATGTGATACTCTCAGGCTGCAGAGGAGACAGTGCCAACTGAGCCACACCAACGCAGAACTTCCTTGAGGCCAAGAGCAAGCCTGAAATGGAGATTGTGACTAGATGGAGCTGCTCCTCTTTGACCCCGGAGCAGGAGGTTAGCTGAGGGTAATATCTGCAGAAGGAGGGTTGGGGGGATCTTTTTCAGTGCATCTAAAATGCAAAAAAAAAATGTGAATTTATGACACAGCCATAAATTTGGGCTGCCAGAATGATGACATTTGGGATTTTTTTTTTATGCAAAGACACTGAATTTGATCAGGAAAAAAATCAGGTTCTATTTAAATAGAGCACAACTTTTATTTTCAAGAAGTGATGATTAATAGAGAAACTAGAACAAAATTGACCTAATTAAAATGGCAAATGCCAATGACTTTATTTTGTTTGAACATATGAAGGCCAAACCACTATATTTAATAATCATGCAGAGGGTTAGATGGCAAAACAGACCTAAGCCAGTTCTTCTTTTTAGTAAAGTTACCTCAAAGATGTGCTGATAGAGATGGATATTCCTGAGCTACAAAACAACCAGTTTGGCAAAGCAAAGCAAATATACATCCACTTAGTATTTTTTTTACTGTTTTTCCTGCTGCTGCATAAAACTCCAGCAGCAAATACTGTTTCTCCAGCCTAGTTCTAGCCCGTTGTCTAGACAGTAAAACAATGAATAACCTCTGAGAAATAGTCTCAATACAAATGTTGTCTATTCCTCTTGTAACCTTGACAATATGTTACTAACCTGGTTGAATACCGAGCTTTGTTTGCAGTCTACTGTACCAAAACTTTTTCTGACTGCAAATAAAGAATACTCACTGACAACTTCTTTCCAGTGTTGCGAAATAGTCATGTGCTGGTCTGTTACAGAGCAGACGGCTAAGTTTTTGTCCCCACAGAATATTAATTCTTGAGGGTAGTAATGGCAAAAGATGGTAAATGCTCATCATTTGTTTTTATTCATTCTGCAAAGTCTTCCACTGGAACCTAAAAGATTAAGACTGTCCATGTGCTGAAATAAATAACTTCCTTCTAGTTTGCTGTTCCAAAAAAAAAGGACTTTTATTTGTCAAACAGAAAAGATTCACTACATAAATCTGTAGGTACAGACCAATCAGTTAGATTTCTGGACTTTTTCTTTCCTTCTTTTTTGTGGCTGTGACTTGCTGAGTAAAAAAGCAGTCAGAAAGTTTTCTTTTATTATGCTGACTTCCCATATCAATCGGATGAAGTCGTCTAATTTTGCTAGGTAGGTAGTTGAAAGAGATAGCAGTCATTGTGTAGTGAAGAAAGCTTAAATGCTTAATGAAAAATGCCAGGTTTTAGATGTTTAAGTCCTGGCAGCTCCATGATTTACCAGCCTGAAAGGCTGTGTGCAAGTCCATAATAAAACATTCTCTGAAGTATCAATTAGGGAAGCATCAGCGGAGTTTGCACACATGCACCAGTACATACCCACATCCACCCCCACACACAGACCAGCAAGTACATAATTTCAAGTATATACTCATTGCTCGGTCATAAACATCTGACATTTCTGTTCAAAGACAGGGGAGAGAAGAGTTTAAATTCCAAACTTACCTCAGCCAGTTAGATCTGTTTCTCAGACTACATTTCCCGAAGGCACATAACATCAGCTCCCCATTGCTTCACATAGACAACTTCAGGTGACATGAGCCGCGTGGCTGTCTGTGCAGCAAGGGGAGAAGACTCCTCTTTAAAATTATTATCGGGTTCTAAGTAGGTCTTCCTTTTAGGGGGAGCGTGACAAAGATTAGGTGGGTTTTAAGTAGAAGATGACTAGGTGGCCTCTGTTCTACTTTCCTGATTTCCTTGCCAAGCAGAGTAATAACTGGGTTTGGATTTCTCATGTGACAGAGCAAAGGTAAAACTGGGATGGAGGAAGAAAATAGCTGACAATGGGATGAGAATTAAATGCTCAAGGAAAGATACTTATGTTACAGCCCCGTGAAACTTTATTCTTTGGATCTAAAAATGTTATTGGTAGTAGGAGCTTAATTCTTTCAAGAACGGCTTAGTTAATAGGCTGTTTGGTTTGACAAACCTCTTCCCTAGCTCTTTTTAGCTTTTATACTGGAACTGTTATGCCCTTACCTTAAAAATGGCGCTGAAAAAAACACATCCCAAGAAACGCTTGGCCACGAGTCATTTTTTAGCTGGTGTGTGGGTGATGTCCTCCTCCCGCTGTTGTTACGTCAGAGCAGTTACACAGAAACATTTGGGGCATGGTTCTGGCACTTTGTTGGTTGGGTGGCGTCAATAACCGCTTCATTCCCAGGGTTCCTTTAGCTAAAACCCTGCCCGGTATCAGCCTGGGTCAGGCACAGATTTAATTATTTGGATAAATAATGATAAAGATGATAAAGTGGCTGGAGCACCTTTCCTACGAGGACAGGCTGAGAGAGTTGGGGCTGTTCAGCCTGGAGAGGAGGAGGCTCCGGAGAGACCTTCTAGCGGTCTGCCAGGACCTCAAGGGGGCCTACAAGAAAGATGGGGAGAGGCTGTTCAGTAGGGCCTGTTGTGACAGGACAAGGGGTGATGGGTTTAAAATAGAGGGAAGTAGATTTTAAAAAGTTATTGTAACTGTAAGAGTTGTGGAGCACTGGAACAGGTTGCCCAGGGAGGTGGTGGATGCCCCTGGATCCCTGGAGACGTTCAAGGCCAGGTTGGATGAGGCCCTGAGCAACGTGATCTAGTTAGGGGGTGTCCCTGCTTCTTGCAGGGGTGTTGGACTAGATGACCTCTGGGAGTCACTTCTAACCCTAATCATTCTATGATTCTATGATTCTATGATAACCTGTATCCGTGCCGAAGTCATTGGGGAAATGCTTGGCCTTTCTGGTGCCGTTCTGCTGGTGACTTCAGCAAGGCCCCCAGTAAAAGGCCTTACAACGTGCAGAGTTAAGAGTGACTTCAGGCAGGTTTCCCAAAACTTCACACCTCGGTTTTCTCATATATGAATAAGTAATGCACACCACTACCTTTCTGCCTGCTCACAGTCTCTAAGAAGATCAATTAGCTAAAGCTTTGAAATTAAAAAATGCTCTAGACTGCATGGTGCAATTATTACTATTACGTC
The DNA here is from genome assembly GCA_013399135.1 of Heliornis fulica. NCBI lineage: Eukaryota > Metazoa > Chordata > Aves > Gruiformes > Heliornithidae > Heliornis > Heliornis fulica. The sequence continues at coordinate 1,054,331 of VXBZ01012453.1, read as the reverse complement.
TTAACATTATTTGAACACAGAGCACTTCAAAATATTCTTATTCTCATTTAATGTTGTTGGGTTGGGGTTTTTTTCCTCCAAAGCTTTGTAGATACAGGAGGATTTTTTTATTTTTTTTTCCCCCTTCTGTAACCATAGATAATGATATGAACGTAATACAATATTATTGTGTCTTCCAGGCTTTGTACTCACACTTTGTTTTCTTTGATTTTTCTTTGAAAGACAGATGCTGACAGTTCAAAAGCTATTTGCGTAATGACTTTGATAGTAAACCGACTCGGGGGGGATAAATTTCACTGCCGGCCTGGGTGTGCGTGAGCGTGCGCGCGAGCACCCCTGATTGATAGCATTCCTAGCAGCTTAATTGAGACACGTCAGGGGGATTGAGGAGAGCCTTGCTCTGCCCCTTGCAGGGTACAGGGGGGGTGGGTGCCGCTCGGCTGCGAGCAGATCCGTAGGCTGGCTGCAAGCAAACGCTCCCATCGCTTGAGCATTCGCAGCAAAAGCTTAAAGTGCCTGTAAAGAAAAATATTGGCTTTCCTAATTTCTCATTTACATTCTCATTCTGTCTAATAAATGATAATAAAGTATTTACTGTTTTGATTGCAAAAGCGGTTTCTCTGCCTTTTTTTTTTTTGCTTTGGTTCTGTTTTGGGTGGATATGCCAAGGTTTCTCCTGTTCGTTTTCTCACTTTAAGTGTGTCATTTGGTCATATTGGTGTCTTCATTCTAATGTTTATTAAAATGTTACTGTCACTGCCAGTCTGAGACTGTGAATCAGAACTAAGAATGTGTAATAGTTTATTTCACATTTGAGTAAATTTCTTTTACTACTTAAACACTATTATGGATAGTGTTGATCCGAGATGAAGTTTAGGTTTGGCGATACAGAATGCCACTAATTTGAGTCTTCTTTTATTGCCATCTGCTGTGGGTGTTGCATCCACAACATGGTTTGGGTTTGTTGTGTTTTTTTTTTCTTCCCCATTCTGAGTCTCTTTCTGTGGTGATAGAGAATAAGCTGACGCATCTGGAAAGCATCTTTTCTTGGGCCATTCACTGTATCAACCTGTAGCACATACATGGATGCTCTCCTGCCTGCATAGTTTAACTAAGTTGTGAAAAATCCCCATTTTGCCACTGCAGTGATGGAGCTGAGAGAGAACAGTATGAGCACCTACAGCAGTCTCCTGGGAGGCAGGTGGTCTGGTGGTTAAAAGCTTTGTTAAGCACAAAACGTGCTGTATCTATTTGTTGCCGAGCTGATGGTAATTAAAAGAAGTTTCTGACAGTCATTGATGTAAGCCACTCTCCTTTGCTCCACACTCAGTACCTGTGTGAAGTGGGTCTAACTTTCTGTCATGTTGCATGCTGTAGTACTAGACTCCTGTTTTTTCTCCCAGCCACATGGCACAGCTAGAATGAAAGTACTGCAACTGGACAGATAGCATGTGTAGAGGCTCAGGCCAACTCCAGAACTGTTCCCAACTCTCTCTGTACTACTTGGAGCAGTTCCAAGTGAGTTTAATACTGAAGCAGCCGAAGGTAGCCAGCTGCTGGGGCTGGTGTCTTGTCCTCACTCGGGTTTGTGCTCCCTCCTAGGTTGTAGCAGTGTTAGAAGCCACGGAGGTAGTTCATTAATTCCCCAGTGGCACGATTTAAGCAACTGTCTTCATGCTGTTGGTGGTGTTGTTACTTGAAATGCTAACATGTTTTGCTCTGAAAGTTACACAATTCTTCAAATAGATAACCTGTAGCTGCCAAGATGGTAGAGGTTTAGATCTCAAGTGGGTTAGTGGTGGTGGTAGGACAGAAGTCCAGCTCCCTTTCCTACCCATGATATGCAGCATTGAGGGACACAAAAATGACAACTGGTGCTCTAACTCTGCAGAGTGTTTCAATACACCCCCAAAAAATTCTACAGGTGAATGTACTGATGGAGTAACCCAGGTGTTGCCCTTGGCTTACCATAACATAAATGATGTCAGATATGGTTTGACCTTCATTTAATGTGTAAACTAAGTAAGTAATGATTGGCAGCTGGAAATGGCAGTTTTGTTGGCCATCTCCACAAAAGAAATTGTAGAAAAGGAGTTTCAGGTAATAAGGGTAACGTTAAAAAATACCAAACTTAAACTAAGTGCAAGCACTTTATGTTATAGTCAAGGCAGTCTGATTCAAGTGCTTTTCTTTGGTTGAATTTTCACACTTTAGTTGTCTGCAAGAAACCTCAAAACTAGCTGATTCATCTTCAGTGTGTCTTACATAGATGTGAGGGTAAGGTATGGGGAGATGTACCCCCAAACTCACCATCTCCCACACATCTGATCTCTCTTGCCTCTGGTTTTGTGCAGGTGTCTGAGTACTTGGTATTTTGCAAGGAATTATACCTTAAAGAGTTGAAATTACAGTCAAGTAGTGTTGAAGTTATTGGAAGGCTGGGTTGGTCACATGAAATACATAAAAGTACCTACTAACCCATGTTACCCAGAAAGTACTCTCCATCAAAAGATACTAAAAAAACCCGTTGGCAGTGATAAATTCTCCTTTTCAGTTAATTAGCAAACTGAACTTGCTCAGGAATTACAATGGCAGAAGGCAGCCCTTTGTCAGATTACTTCCACCTCAGTTGTATAAACCTCAGGAATTACACCTCGTACTTACTGAGTTAGCACATCAAACATCCCCTTTGGGTGTCTCAAAATTTCCTTACAAACCATGTAATAACGAGGAGCCTGAGTTTGGTGGATTTGTCCCCAGCTGACAGTTGTGGTGTGCCTGCAACTCCGGCGTCTGCAACGGCACTTCATCGCCCTGACCACTTGCTCACAGCTCAGCCAGACTTCACTCTCGTTCCTGCAGTTCAAATAAAACTCTTGTTTTCCTGGGAAAGGAGAGGTGGTGGTGGTGGTGGGGTTTATCCTCTCTAGGTAAATCGGATTAAAGAAGTATCTGCAGTAGTTAATGGCTCTGTGTTTGCACCCTTGTTCGGTGTCGCGGTCAGGGAGGTGGCACGTGGAGCATCCTGCTCCTCTTGGGAGGCGCAGCCTGAGCTTTGTCGGCGCTGGGTATCAACACATCTTTTCCTGCCACTGTCAGTAACTACCTCTGTGACCCCCTTGTCCGACAGTTTACACATATGGAAACGCTTTTCCACCTTTCAAAAGTGTGGTGGGGATTAATTTAACTTTACAAAGTGCTTTTTGATTCCCAGCTGAAAGCTGCTGTAGGAGCTCAAAATACACCGATGAACCAGTACTGGCTGAAGATCTTTGATATGTGTCAGTGTACTTCTCAAATAGTTGATTCAACAGTGATTTCTTTGTGCTTCCTCTAATCTTAGGGCTGTGTAATCCTTCTCTGTCTAGCTCCTTCTCACTCTGCCTCTCTCATGCACATCCACCCAGCAGAAAAAGGTTGGAATGAAGTATCTGCTGAATAGATAAATAAAATACTTAGATGCTCCAATCTCTCAGTGCACCCAGAGTGTATATTGCCGGTGCCAGTATATGAGTGGTGTTCATCAGATGAGCATTGCAGCAAAGGAGGGGGCTGCCTTCTAGAAGAGAAGCCTCTTTCCATTATTCCACCTGGAAACACTGCACCATTTTTCCTAGGGGTGGAAGAGTGACGATAGACATTTCTGATCAGTTGTATGGCCAGGTGGCAAATACATTACTTGTAGCTGTTCTCTTGGTTCCAGTATTTGAAATAAAAATTTAGAGTCAAAAAATGTGGTCTTCCACAGCATTAGTATTTTATCACTGGCTTCCATTCTTTTTCACAGCTTTTCTCAAAACAGCCTCAGAAACTCCTGTGGTTTCTGTTTTGATGTTTTTCTCTAGTTTCCAGCTTGTCCCACAGGTTTTTCTGAGACTATCTGAGAATATTCTGAGAATATTCCAGTGTAGTTCTTAGTTATGAGAAAATGTTCACATAAATCTCGATCTTCTTTAATCAAATGTTAATCAAATTACATTTCCTTTATATAGAATTGTCAGTTCTTTGTGTTTTTCCACTTCTATATGGCTGTGTACAAATTCATTTAAGGGCTTGGACTTGGCTGATGTAGCGAGTGGGATGCTGCTGGGGAGCGCAAGGTTGACATTAAGAGGCATGTAAACTAAATTAACTATGGAGCAAAGAGCCCTACCGGTGGCACCTCTAAGGCAGTGCTACAATCTTCCAAAGAAAGCAGTAGATGATTCACCATTTAAGACATTTCAATCCAATCTAGAAAGCTGCAGTAAATATATTGTAGGGAACATTCCTGCACTGGCAGGGGGGTAGACTAAATGAGCTATTACCAGTAGCTCTTTTCCATGTCTGACTGATAGTTGGCTAGGAATGCATTTAGTCTGGTCGCCAATTTTTCTTCTTTTTTTGGGGGGAGGGGTTGGTTGTGGGTTTTTTTTCCACTTGGAGAGCACTGGTGACATTGGCAGAAGAACGCTTCCTATGTTGGAGGAAGGTTTGTGTGGCAGGGCTGTCTCAAAAGCAGGCTATTTTCAGAGGAGGCAGAGGCACTGATAGCCTTAATCCTTTCCTGAAGCTTTTTTGAGGAAGGGTTTCATAGGATCTGACTCATGTGAGAGGGTGTGGTGGTGTTGGAGGTATCTGCGGATTAGATGCTGCACATATTTTCTGGTCTTTGGAAATCAAAGTCAAATGATACTGGATATTCTAATAGTGCTTTTTTTTTGTTTTTTGTTTTGTTTAGTGAATGATTCATAGCTTTTGATTTTTCCTGGAATGTTTTCTTGCCTTCCCTTATAACCTCTGTGCTTAGGGTAGAAGGAGAATTACTGAATGATGATGAGAACGAGGTAGTCAGTTCTGTCTGTCTGCTGAACTCGCCTATAAAATCACCTAATGGCAAAACAAATGAGGGAGACAGTGAGTTGTGATGAACTCAGCTTTTCTGACACGTGTATGCAAGACTTTCCTTTAAAAATGCTCATCAGTAGCAGCAACAGCAATAGCAGCTATCAAAACCTACATCATTTCGTCCTAAACGAGGCAGCTGCAGATGATGTAACAGGTAGCAGCAAAGAGAACCAGGAAATGCAAACAGTGTTGGCAATGTGAAGCTCCTCCAGAACAGTATCATTCACCTTATTAAACTGATAAAGAGGCAACAAAAAATGGACAGAAGGGCAAGGAAACATTGAAGGGGGACACCAGACCACAGCCTGTGTACAGAATTATCCTCCATGGCTCATTTTCCTGTGGAGGGACATGTCTTCATGTGCAGTGTATTGCAATATGCTGCTGCTCTTTGGTCCCACTGAAACTTTGCTTACAGTGAAGCTGCAAAATAATAAAAAAAACCTGCCTAGCTCTAAACTTCCTCTCTTCTCTTTGCTTTTTTTTTTCTTTTTTTTTNGATTTTTTTTTCCCATTTGCTTCCTTAGGTGAAGAAGTTTAATCAGAAACTTATTGGCAGAACACTTTAATATGCAATATATAAAGTAGTGCTCTTTATATTTTTCCAATTTGGAGGTATTCTTTTCCAATAGTGTTTTTTTCTTAAAAATAAATGTAAGTATGCATACAAATTCAGCCTTCCTGAGTAGTCTTCCAGTGCTGCTTGAGTTGAGTGGTGCTGAATGGGTATAAAAGGAACAAACTGCAGCATTTGGGTAGTAATGTGACAAATAAAAGAGCTGGTCTTCCCAACTGTGCAGAAAAAAATGGTGGAGAAGAACATGAAAAAGGTCAGTGTCAGGAGGATGGATCCAGGCTCTTCTTAGTGATGGCCAGTGATAGAACAAGGGGAAATGGTTCCAAACTGGAACATAGAAAGTTCCATCTTAATATAAGGAGGAACTTTTTCACTGTGAGGGTGACAGATCACTGGAACAGGCTGCCCAGAGAGGTTGTGGAGTCTCCTTCTCTGGAGACATTCAAGGCCAATCTGGACACGTTCCTGTGTGATCTAATCTAGGTGATCCTGCTCAGGCAGGGGGGCTGGACTTAGTGATCTTTCGAGGTCTCTTCCAGCTCCTGATATTCTGTGATTCTGTGGTGAAGTCAGTGAACAAGTGTGACCTTTCTTCTGCATTTGTGAGGCTTGATTTTCGGCTCTCACAATACACCCTTCTCTGAAAACGCAACCGTGCTTTCACAGAGGAACAGTTCCAACGTGCACATGTGGACACATGGTATTTTATGCAAGAACACAGCATTTCTAACATAACTTGTGCTGTGCAAGTTCTAAATGAGATGAACGTCCACTTTTGTAACTGAACACAAGCAGAGAATAAGCATCTCATACAAAATTTTATCTAGTCCATCCTGATACCTCTTAGATGACAGTATTTTGGTCTGCCCCACCATTTATCTCAGCTTGTAATGAAATCTGACTTGATAACACAGAACTGAAGCTATTGAATTTTATGAAACTCACGATTTTGTTAAAAATCTGTCACAGTTCTCAACTATATTGTTTTTATTGTGCCAAGCAGGTCTTGAGATTCTAAACCACTGCTGACATCTTCAGACATTTTAGCCTTGGTTTTCCCTGTTCTCGGTTATTTGAAAACCTTCTCTTAAATACCAAGTATTTCCACTTCATACTTGAAATCCCATGTAGGGGGAACAGAAGTGACTTATTTGTTAAACTGGAGAATTTGTATGACATTCTTGTTTACTTGGAGAAGGTGTGAAGGTGGAATTGTCAAGATGCTTCCACGAGGAGACATCCTTCAGGAGCTATTTCCTTTGCGTTACCTTTTAAAGTTGCTAATGCTAAGTGATCTGAAAGTGAAGAAGAAAATTGAGAGAATGGAAAAAAGGCAGTAAGAAATCCTGCAGGTTTATTATTAGGATAGCAAGGATTTCTTTTCGTTTAAGGAATATTTATATAATTCTTGAAAGAAGGGAAAAGTCAAATAGAATTAAAAAGCAATTTAAATAACCAAACTTTAAAAAAAATAAAATTTAAAAAAGGAAAAATTATTTTGGTTGCTTAAAAATAGTCTCTAGAATGAAAACATTTGATCTTTTAGATGTTAACTGTGCATGAGTGTTTCTTATGCTAATAGTTTAATAATAGGAATGACAGGAAATACCTGAGGGGAAGAATGCACAAAATTCCTCCCAGTAACTATGTGTAAGTTCCCATCTGACCCAGAGATGTGTACACATACCACAGGGGAGGAGCAGTGCTCCTTCTCCTGTTTGTACTCCTGTGCTAGCTAGTCCTGAGAGCAGAGATTGTATGATGACTCAAAGGAAAAAAATTAAAGTTTGCTTTTTAAATTTGAGTTATATTTGAGCACTGGAACAGGCTGCCCAGGGGGGTTGTGGAGTCTCCTTCTCTGGAGATATTGAATATTCGTCTGGACACCTACCTGTGTGACCTGCTGTAGGGAGCCTGCTTTGGCAGGGGTTTGGACTCAATGGGAGGTCCCTTCCAAACCCTACAATTCTGTGATTCTGTGATCTGGTGGTTTTATCTCCATCAGTCCTCTGAGAACTCTTAATTTGGTCCCGTTACTGTCTGCTTTTTCCTTCGCTGTATGTAAACTGTGCAGTAAAGTCCCAAACCATTTGGTCAATGGAGAGGGAGGATGGAAATCCTTAAGGAAAACACACATGACTTTGAGAGGGGAATTGGGATGACTCCATCAACTTCTGCAAATCATTTTCAGAGTTAAGCGGTGTAACCTTGCACTGCCACCTTAGTTCCTTTCAGCTGATAGACATGTTGAAGAGTCAGTGATTCTCCCAAACCCTGTTCCAGTCTCTTTGCATCTGTTTCTGCATCAAGGAAATATGCACACCGATACCTCCCCTCTGCCTGTCAGATTTCCTTGTTGTTTGTTTTGTTTTGTTTTTGGTTTTTTTTTAAATTTTGGGTGAGGTGGTGCCAAACATAAAAAAAACTATTACTGTCCATCCTACTTTTTTTTGCCTTTCCTTACAGTTTCCCTCCCAGTATTGTTCTTCCTGGTGCAAATGGGCACTCACTTTTGGGAGATTTTAGCAGTGCCATTTCAGATAGCGAGGGAGTGTTTTGCATCAGTCCTTCTCTTAATATCCAGCACAACATTTTCCATAAGATTCCCTTTCACACTAGTATTAGTTACAAATTACTCCTGAACATGAGCCCTGTGCTTCAGTGGCACCTGCTGCCACCTGCACTTGAAGTTTTCTTACCTTAATAGAGCAGCTTAAAGAACCAAGCAGGGGGGGAGTCTCCTCTGTACTGACTCCAGGAATGTTGATACATAGCTCACGTTTCTTCTGTGCAATTTCTCCACAGATCGCGAGACAACAGCAGCAGCTCCTGCAGCAGCAACACAAAATTAACCTTCTTCAGCAACAGATCCAGGTCAGAGACTCTGTCTCCACCCGTGCCCCTGTTACCTCTCTCCGTTTCCCCACGGTTCCCTCAGCCATTATTGTCATAGTTGCTTTAAGAATCTCTGCAGATGACTTATGAAACACATGAGGATGTTACCTGTCATTAAGCAGAAAAGGTCAGTTTCTGGAACACCTTGTGTGATTAACATGGCTCCTGTAGGATCAGGAAGCAGGTGTGAGAGGAGCTGGTCATGTTGTGAGCAAGGGTTGTCTGAACCAAATCCTCTTTCAGATTGGAGTGGTGAAAGTGTTACTGGAAAGAGTTTGATTGGAATGGGTCTCCTGCAGCTCTTATTTTTGAGGTCTTGCAGAAGCAGTTTTCTTCCATGATTGGTTAGCAAGCGGCCCTCTTTCCCTCTGCCCCAGGGGTTGAAAGTATGGACATTTTCAATGCTTTGGGTGAAGTATTGGCTGTATGAGAAACTGGTCAGAAAGGTCTGTTGGATTCAGAAGAGCAGCTGTGTAGGTCTTAGGTATCTACAGGTTTACTCTTAGTAGTGAAAAATACTTGTTAACTGTGATGGGTAAACTTTATTTAACCTCTATTTTCAGTAAAGTATTCAGAAGTTTCTTTTCATGCCATGGACTGTATTTCATTGCTTTTCTTCCATCTGTATATGTGCATGCCCCTGTTTTGGGAATTAGGCAGATCAGTTTGCCCATGAAGGCTTTCACAGAATAACAAAGGAGGGGTTTGACGTTTTACAGATCTCTAGGATCACGGTAAAATCTTCGTCTCTTTAATATGCAATTATGTGTAGAGCATTGCACATGTTTGTGGAAGTGGATGTGATGCTATGTTCAGTTTGATCAGTAACAACAGGGGATTTGCCTTCCAAAGCTGCTCCTTAATTTCTCAGAATTAATTGCTTGAAATTATGGGCCATACATGTAACTCGTCTAAGAAAACTTTATCCAGCAAAATCAGAGGAGTTGTATCACTTCACACTGCAATAAAAATGGCCTTGTTGTTTCAGAGGACATTCTGTCAGTACCAGGACATGTGTAACTATGAAAAAATTCTGGGGAAGGTCCACTCCTCTGTTATAAGACAACTTCCATACAAGATGTTCTGTGCTGAAAATAATTTTGAGGTTGATAGGGCCTGGCTTTGCTTTAACCTCTGGTTTGTTGTTTGTTGTTTTTTTTTATTTTTTCCTTCTTTAGATTTGTATGTGGGAGGGATTTTTTTTCCCTTTTGTTGCTGTAGCATTAATAAGACTTTAAAAGAAAAACAATAGTAGAACCTCTACAATAGCAAGGAAAGTATTTACATTTTTAGTATTTAGCTGTAGTAACAAGAGAGGAAGTTGTTTTATAAGCAGTGAATAAAAATAAATTGAAGTAACATAATTTGACCCCAACCCTTTTAAGTTTTAAAGCCTTGTAGATAAGAATGAAATATTTTGGTTTTAGGGTGAACTGTGATTATTGATAATGAGATATAGAGCCTTTCATCTCTTGATCCCTGGTCCAAGTTTGACCTAAGTCAGTAGTAAATGAAAGTCAGCTAGCTACCATCTGATACAAGCTGCAAGCCTAAGAATTGATTTGGAGGTCTGTCTCAAGGGATTTTGGATGAAATATTGATCCTGCCCAGGTCAGAATTTCACTCCAGGGTCTACATCACACAAAGCCCATAAGATTTGGGGCACCGTTCTCTTGGATGGTCACATGATAAAGGCCAGGAATAGAACAGTCAGAAAGAGACAATATTGTCCTCTCGTTCCCACAGAGATGATCTGTTTGTAGTGACATTTTGATTACATTGTCTGTCTCCTGACAGTTCCACGGTCAGTATGGTCTTGTCTCATGAACCCTGGTTGCAGTCCAATTATGGTGAAGTCACTGATAGGGAGAAATTTCTAAAAATAAAAATAAACTCCCCAAATTTACTGACAGCGAATATAAAGCAAAACATTTTTTCTCAGTTGTGCAGTTAGATGACTGTTGTGAGAGAGAAGAAACAATTCCAGAAGAAATCTGCCTTTGTATGTAAATGGAGACAGCGAAGTCACCCGAACATGCCCAGGTTTAAAATGGTCTGTGAGTTTACAATCAGGTTATGGTAGGTGGAACAAAACCATGACATGAATGTAGCTGTGAGTTCAGCTTTTCTGACCTTGCCCTAATTAATCTAACAGGCTTCTGTCACATTGGCCTGGAGATTTCAAATAGCATTAGATTTATTGACAGGGAAATATTCCTACAAAGTCTGGATAACTATTTGACTTATGTGCAATTGAATGATTAGGCTGCAGTTACGAACACAACCTATTTATGACAAAGGATTCGTTTTACTTGAGCCAATTTTTTCTAAGCTTGTGAGCGTTGCCATAATTCCAGATAAATTATAACGCAGGAAAAAATAAGCTATTGAAATATTGTATTGAAAGCATAATACCCTAAGGTTAAAAAAAAGCACAACCTGACTGACCCTTGTGATTTATGACTCCTTTCTCTAAGTGTGCTAACTTGGAAACAGTTCTCTCTCTCTTTACCTCAGCGTGCAGTCACCGATACACACACAATACATGTGAGCAGGGAGAGAGACCGCAACGTGTCTCTCCTCCTTGGCGGGCCGCAAACGCTGAGTACAGCTACAGCTCAATTAAACCAGCTACTTCTGTGGTGCAGAGGAAAGATGCAATAGCTGCTTGAGCTTAGAAAAATACACCTGGCACGTGAGTCTCTAATTGACATCGTGTCTTTTTCAAGTCCACCTCTTCTGAGTTAACTGGAAGGAGGTGTTGCAGAAAACAAAGAAGCTTGTCTTCATATAGAGACCTAAGAGATAATGCTAAACTAGAGAAGAGTCATAGTATAGTCATAGATTAGATTAAATTTAAGAATCTGTATGACCTCAGAATGCTAAAATGCAATCTAGACAGGGGTTTGTGTTTTGACAAATGATGATTTTTTTTTTTCCCCTGCTTTTCAGGATGCTCTAGACCTGCACACTGCTGTCTGTTCTATTTAATCTTTGTGTGTATGTGCATGGAAAAGGTTTTTGCTTTTCCAGTTTCTGCCTGCTGAGTGTTTTGGGTCTTCTACCCTGCACATCTCAGTCTCCCTACCAGAAATTAAACTGAAATGTGTGTTGTCTCCTGTAACTCTTGTGCATCAGTAGCCCCCAAGATTTCAGGTTGTGTTTTAGAACAGTTCCATACTGCAGCTGTAAAACAGGCTGAAGGAAGGAACATACAGGCACCAAGTATGGCTCAGCAAGCTCTTGGACTAAATCTAGTTTTGTCCTTCAAGGCCTCAGGGGAACTCCCATTGTCACTTCCCTGCTTTCTTTTGTGAGGCCAATTCCTAATGTCCTTGCTCTAGAACATGGCATTGTCTGGTTCTTTGTAGCTGTCCCATTGCATCTGCAGGGAGTGAAAGGAACTTGAAGGCTACAACACACCTTTTCCACCTTACTGAACTAGTCCCCAGGACATGCAGTGAGGGTGTGTGGTGTTCAGCCTTGAGGGATGTCTCCAACTTTTGTGGGGCGCTGCACTTCTACACTTTCTACTTGCTCAGAGGAAAAGTCTAGCCCAGGTTGACAATTGAATACTTCAATTTGAAGCTCGGTGATGAGTGTCACTTTAATTGAACTATATTTAAAATGAAATATGGTTGTTAAAATTCATAAAGCAATTCATATTCAGTAGGGCACTGTTGATAAAATAGGTCAACCTTGCAGCCTAAATTGTGATAAAACTGATGCTGCTAATCTCACAATTTTGTAGAAAGCCTGACAATGTTTTATGGTTTTTTTTTCCTCAAGCCCCAGCTCTTGGAGTCATGTGATGACAAAAGTGCCAGCTTTCATTTCTTCAAAATGTAAACTTCCAGCTCTCGGATTTCCAGGCAAAATCTGAAACCATGAGCACTACAAGTTCCAAAATTAGAAGGCAAACAAAACGGAGGCCAAATGTTGTTTTTTAAACTGTTCTGATTTTTAGTCAAAATTTTTTGGAGAGCCCAGCTCAAGATCTTGAAACACTTCAGGTTGCCAATAATGTAAAACTAAAATCTCAAAGCAGCAAGAAGCAAGAGCGCTGCTTTTCGATGTCTCTTAACATTCAGGCCACAGTTTTGTTTGACTTTTTAGTTTAATACTGCCAATACTTGGTTACTAATTTACATTCATTTCTGAGAGACATACTTAACCCAAGAACTTGAGTGCTATCTGAAACTTGAGAGTGGTTCCTGCCAGACAGCAACCATTCAATGAGTGCATGTTTTAACAGAGGGTCTCTTTTTCCTTCAGAGCTAGAGACTTTGTCAGCAGATGTTCTAACAGGACACTTTTTCCTGTAGAAAGTTTGGACCTCAGCAGAACGAGAGGATCCTGACTAAACTCTGATGCAAAGCTAGAAAGATGTGCCTCTAGCCTACTCTGTCTGCCAGTCAGGTTGTGACTTCTTCTTGGTTCCTGGCCTGTTCCCAGGTTGCACTTGATGATCTTCAAGGTAATTTCCAACCTAAATAATTTTATGGTCCTGTGAAAAGCTTGCCTGAGGCTTTGCCCACCCTTGACTGGCAGGGAGTGTGGGCACCACGGCCATCCGGACTAGGTGCCCCTTTGGTTGCAGGCTTCCTGGCTTTCCTGAAGCTCTCAGCTGCCCCGGGAGCCCTCTTGGCTCCAAATAAAGCTTTCCTTTGTAAGTCAGGATCCAGATTTCCATCCTCCACATCTGCTGTCAGCTGAATGTGTCCCTTTCCCCATGAGTGGTGGTGGTACATGGAGAGGGGCTGGCTGCCTGATAATGTTCCAGAATCAGAATATTCCCATTCTCATTAAGTTCTGAATTTTAAGGTGGTGTTCCAATTTGGAATGTAATAAAATCTTGAAGACTTGGAATTTTCTGCAGGATGGTTAGTCCATTTTGTAGCCAGATCTGTTTTTCAAAATGTAGCTATATTTTGGGGGAGGAAAAATTTTGGTTTCTGAGTTACACAGAAGTTCAGAAAAATATTTCTTAAGTTTAACATGCAAAGTTTAGTAATGACACAGTTGTTATTGTCAAAACTTTCCAGGCACCAAGAGGCTCTGGGTTGATTCCAGACTTCCAAAACACTGGTAAAGAGACCTGCTTCCAGAGTGTTTTAGATACAGTAATTTACCCACAGAGTTATCTATGGTGATAATTGTTGTTGTTGTTGTTTAGGTTTGTTGTTTCTTTTGAACTCCTCAGGTGAGCAATCATCTGTTATCCAGAGCTGGCTGAATGATGTTCAGGCCTGCTGGCACTCTCTTTGTTTGAGAAAACATTGAGATTTTGATTGACCTATTTCAGACGAAGTTTAGTTGTAAAAAGTACCAGTTGCTCATTCTTGTTTTGAGAAGATACTGACTGAAAGGACACAAAGAGGTGTGAAGGTTTGTTCCCTGCCCCAACAAGTTTTCACTCTAAAATAGGCTTCCAGCTCCTCTTGTCCTTCCATTTTCTGTCTCCTGCAGGAAAGTAAACTTCAGTGGGCTGGTATGTGGAGTACTTTGTGCCTGTAGTAAGGAGAGTAGAGATCCTTACCCTTAATCCTTGCCCCTATGCTATGTCCTCAGCAAAACTGTTAGGGACTTGTGAAATTTCTTTCCTGGTTCCCAGCTTCTTGCATACCCATAGCCCAGAGTTCTCCAGGAGGCTCTAAAAGGGCTGTAGAGGATGAATCCTTCACTCAAGGTACAAAAATGAGCAACCACTACACAAGTGCTTGGTTACAGCTTTAGTAACGTCTGTTGCTTCTGTATTACCATTTTCCCTGGGAATTCTGATTTTCTAAGAAGTCAGTGACGGCAGAGCAGTGCTTCGTGGTGCTACGACCCCTTTGCAAGCCGTTGCACAGCAGAACAGTATTAGTTCTTCTGTAATTAAGGGTCCTCTTTGCATATCAGAGAGAGGTGAGGACAAAAGGTTTCCTTGGTAGACAATAAAGCTGTTGAAGTGAGGGCCTGGTCCAACTCCCAGTGAACATAGTGAAAAGGCTCTTATTCATATTAGTGGGAGTTTAATGAGACCTTTCTTCAGTAGGAAACTGTGAGAAAGTATCTTCCTTCTCACTCTGCAAAATGTTTTCAGAACAGGCTCTGTCCACTGAGATGTTTTGTTTCTTGTTTTGGTTTGTTTGGGGGTTGTTGGTGGATTTGGGCTTTTTTTTTTTTGCCAGTGTGGGTTTGACAATCTGTGACTGCACAGTCAAACCGAACAGGCTCCTTGACTGGGGACGTTTTGTCCAAATTTCATCATGTGTCAGGAGCAGCTGTTTTCCTGCAGCTTATAAACATGGGCATGCTGGATTCAGTGAGACAGGCCCAAGGAGGAGTCACACTGCAGCCTTTCCCATGACTTTGCAACCTCTTCCCGAACAACTGAGATTGCCGGCAAAGAGGCTGAACAATTGTTTCTCACAAAAGCTCGGAGGCTGATGTCCTATCTGTTAGCAGAATAACTTGCCTGGCCCTTGAGCAGGAAAAAGCCCCTGGGAAATAAATTATTCAAACAAACATCCCCCTCCATCCCCCCCCAAATATATTTTTTTAAAAGACAAGGTTGAGGGAGGATATAGGGAGAGGGAAGAGCGAAAATAAAAATCTAGGCTAGCAGTCAGAAGGAGCTAATTGCTTGCTTGCTGGCCTCTCAAGTTCAGCAGATAATGTGTGTGTTAGGCTGAAGGGTACACTGCATGTACTTCATAGTAAGTAACCTTTGGGCCTTCACTTCTGTCCATTACTGTAGAGTTGAGTCATGTGTAAGATTGCAGAGGTGTTTATCTACAGCTCTTTCTCTGCAGAGCAACGTTTTGCTGCGATGTACCATGTTTTTGCTTCCAAAGAGGACCGGTAGAGCAAGCACCTACAGATAATTTAGACTCAGGCCTTTCCTGCACTCTCATACAATCCAAATTTGCTGACTTGTGTAGTTGTACCAATGCAGACAAGGAGAATCTGCCTGGGATTTTTACAACTTGAATTTATCAAAATGGCAAGGGCATGTTTTTGTCAGATAAATCACCTTTTTTGCCTGTGCTGAGCTACATGATTGCAATGCCTCTTGCTAACGTGAAGCTTTCTCTAATGTTATCATTCCACGTGCTCTCAAATTGTGAGATTGTTTGTAACTTTGTGGCTTTTTCTCTTGCAATTTTAGCATCTTTTCTTAATTTCCTTTTTATTACTGAGCTTTCAGTGTTTCCACTTTCCACACAATCACAAGGGAGGGCCAGAAACTTACTTTTATTAAAAAAACAGAACACTGAAACACCCAAAATAATCCGGCAGCTAGGGCTGAGAGAAGTGCCAGCAGTCGAGGAGAGTCATCGCAGCTGGCAGCGCTGTACTCCAAGGCCTCATCTTGGGCTCTCTCAGCAAGTGGTCTCTCTGAGACCTCTCTTCCCAGGGCCTCATCCTTCCTCTTCTTTTCAGATCCCCTCTCCAATTTCAGCATCTATCTGAGGGCACCCTGCAGCTCTTCCCACTTCCTCCCACTTCCAGCTCCCTGTCCCAGCGGCACTGACAGCCTTCCTTCAGCAGCATCCCACCCTTTCCCACATCAGCTTCTCCTTTCTGCCAGCCCTCTCTTTTCTTTTCCCTGCTTGCCGTTATTTCCAACATATTTTTAATGGGTTTTGCTTGGTGTTTTGTTGGCTGTAGAGTCCTCCTCTGTCAGTTGGTGAATGTTCCCGTTCCAGATGCGTGGGGCAGTGTACCCATGTGTGGGTGGGCTCTGTTCACGTTCGTGTACCCGTGTGGGGATTTACACGGCGGGCAGCAGAGGTACAGGAGCAGGAAAGTGCTGTGGTAGTTTGTGGAAGTGCCTTGGGAAGATGAGTGTGAACTCTTTGCAGCTGCGATCTTGTCCGTGTGGAGTGTGTGTAGTCATGAGCACTTCAGCTGTGCAGCCAAAAAAAGGCTGCTACTGCTGCCTCTGCAGTAAGGTAAAGCAGGAGATAACAATAAATTTTTTACTGCTGGCTGGTGGAGGTGTTTAGGATGTGTTTTCTTTATATCTTCATCCGCCCCTAATTGAAGATGCTTTAAAATTGAATGACTAGCAGTCAAAACGTGTTTGCTTCAAGCTGAGAAGAAAAATGCTGGTGTCTCTGCTTCCAAACTGATTGCGCTTTGTACACAACTGACAGCCACAGTCACTTTGAGTGACTGATAAGTGGGAAGCTTTGCCACTTATCAAGGAATGCGCGCTGAAAAGAAAGGACTGGAGCCGTTCAGATGCTTTGGCATGTTCAAAATAACATCTCACATCAGTCAGACTCAGAGGCACTAGGAGACGTTTCAAAATAAACTTTATATCTATCTATCTATCTAGAGGCAAAGATTCAATTTAACAGACAAATCACTGTGTGGCATCCCATTGGCTCTGAAAACGAGAACATCATTATAAGGGTCACCAGTTGCAAAATGACTCAGATAGCTGCATAATTTGAGATCATTTATCGTAGGGTCTCACCCCCCAGAACAAAACTAAATTCGAAAATTCACTACCGCGTGTCGTGCTGATGATTTCTCTAAATTGGGGGCTTTCACCCCCGTTGGCCAAGCAGTATTTGGTTTATATAGCACATGACATCCTGAAGGATGCCAAAGAGAATGAAACTCTAAGCAAAATCCTGTTCTCGTTTATTTCTTTTTCAGTATCACGGAGTACAGTTGGGATTGCTTGGCTGCAGATGGATTATTAGGGTTATTAAGGAGTTCCTGTGGTTTTTACTGATACATAACATGAACAGAAGATGGAACCTTTCTTGATACATGTTTGTTGGTGCTAGTATTTAATGAAACTTATATTAGGGGACTCTGGCCTGCAGGAGCTGAGGTTTGAGGGTACATTGTGTATTTGGGTAGGTTGTGGACACCCTGTCCCTGGAAGTGTTTAAGGCCAGGTTGGATGGGGCTTTGGGCAACCTGGTCTAGTGAAGATGTTCCTGTCCATGGCAGGGGTCTGGAATTAGATGATCTTTGAGGTCCCTTCCAACCTGAAGCTATGGTCTTACGGTTCTGTGATTGTCTTGTGCTGACTAATTACAGACAGCCCATGTGGGTTGGGTTGGTCCACTGGAGGTGGTAATGTCTCAGGCTGCCTTAGCAAGCATCATAGGAGTCCACCTGGTATAGCCATCCCTGCAGATGTTGTCTAGAATAATGCAAGCACGTCACACTCAAGAGCTGAGCTGGGATGTGGATCTTCACATAAAATGGGAGAACAAGTTGATATGAGCCAATAGTGTGTAATTTTCCAAACTGGAATTTGGACAGAAGACACATAGCAGGTAGACACGTGTCCACCAGTGGTACTTAAACAGAAAATGTTCTTATGACTGCTGCCAGGTTTACACCTCTTAGCCTAGCTACATTTGGAGTTTTAATGTATAAGGACCTTTATCTTCTGTTATGATACCAAGCACCACTTCTGAACATCTAATTCTGCCCAGCTTGGTCTATCTAAAATGGTTGCTTTTTAGCTATATTGAGATAAAGGCTATGTTTGGCATTTCAAAGCTGCTACCAGCACCCATGCCTGTATCAAGAGGGAGAAATTTGAGGATTGCTTAGTTTCTACTGGCAGTGTCTTACTTTGCTGATTCATTAGTCGTCATGTTAAATGGTCACAACTTTACTTTGATGGGTCATTCAAAATAGATCACTTCAAACTCTCTGCTGGAAATGGCTCAAAGTGATTCAGAGGGCAGAATACGGTCCCACCTACTGAATCAACACCATGGTCTTCACCACCTTGGATCTTCCTCAGACATCTGGCATCCAAATGCTAATGATGCCTTTCCCTTCATAGTGTAGGAGACCAGATGAGCTCACCATTGGTGGTAATAGCATGCAAGTGGCCAGAGGAAATGTTGGGGGTTTTCTGTTGTCCACTTTCTATCAGTTACCTGTTACTGAATTGTACTGTATAATTTGAAGTTGAGGACAATTACTTATCCTTGATATTTGTAAAAAGAGTTAAAGAAACAGTTTAATCACTTGAAGGACAGTGATTAAAGGGACACTGTGAGTGAAACCTAAGTTAGAAGTTTGGAGAAAGAGAGGGAAAGCAGTGGTTGTCTCGTGGAAGTCTCTGTTGAGCAAAGGTGAACCAGGGAGTTCCAGATCTCATGCCAGATGTATGTATTTTGTGTATTGTATTTAGCATCTATTGAAGCTCAGCTACCACAGATGAAAGTTGAATAAAAAGTGGAATAAAATGTGCAGTGGGTAAATAGTAGCTGTAAGGAACAATTTCAGAATTTCTTTCAGATTGTTTTGAAATAAGCTTTGGAGAGGCTACAAAGTGGATGTCACAGTTTCTTGTATCTAGAAGTTAAATGAAAAAATTGAATTTTCAAGATAAGCATAATAAAGTTATAAAAACTATAAGACTTACATTAAAAATAATAATTAAATGGCAAAAATAACTCACAGCAGCTTGAGTTTATAAATATTTGACACAGGAAACTAATTTAAAATTGTATGTATTACAAAACAGTTTTTATCTGGTTTAAATTTTTTGAAAGACGATAGTGGTAGTGTTCAGCAGATTATTCTGAAGTTGAAACTTGGATAGGTACAACAAAATTGCTCATAGATAGAAATTTAAAACTGATTCAGACAGAAAAGGTCAAGAGATTTGTATACTTCCATATGCTGTGAAAACTGTACACAAACTAAAAGCTTTTGTTAGGTAATGAGGGAAGGTATTTGAAAGTTAGAAGTGCCAGGATAAGTTAAATAGGTGTCTTTATTTTATTCCCATGTATCTCTGTCATAATTATTGAATATAAAATGGTATCCTGAAGGAGTAGAATTGTGTGAGAATACAATTAGAGACTGTACTCACAAGAGGGAAAATTAAAATTATGTTGACAACCTTAATTCTGGCATTCCCTAATGTTTGAGTCCTTGACTTTCAATCCAAAGTAGCATTATTTTAACTGTGCTTCTGTATGGTTTTAATGGCCGTAAAAGCACATAATACTGAGATACTAACCACCTATAATGTATTGTCAGCACAGCTTGAACCCTGAAATGTCAGCATGGGAGAAGTGCCAAATGTCACTTGAGTTGCAGGAGAAATGTTATGTTCTCCTGGGCTAGCAGGAGAAAACAGTTCTTTGGCTGTGGTGGATAGGGGCCCTTACTATGAATCTCCTCTTTGTCTTGTTTGCTTTCCTCTTCCTCCTTCTTTCATTTTGGTCTCCATCAAAATAAAGGCTTTTTTTCTTTTTTTCTCTGTTGGTGCCCTCCTTGGAAAGGGAGATGGATTGCTCAGGTGTGTTTGTGGAATTTGGGCAGGCTGTGTTGACAATGGAGTTTGACTCTTCTCGGCGCCTTCTATTTGCTCCCCCTTTTTTCTCTCATTGGGGTTGGGAGCAGATTGGTTGCAATCACAAGTTGCCTCTAATCAATTCTTTCCTCCAATTTACCACACTCTCTGTGCTTTAGCAAGAAAGCCAAGGCTGAAGGTGCAAACTTCAGAGCCACAGACTTTTTTAGTTAAAGAGCCTCTTGCTTGGAGTATTTGATGGAAGCACGTTGAAGCATTTGGCCGGTTAAAGAATATGTTTCCTTAGCTTACACACTGTGTGTTGAATCTTGTCTGTGGTTTAAGCATTCCCCAGCTGCAGTGTGTCAGCAAGAAGGGCCTTTTTATATACTGTGTGTAATGAGTTTTAAGTTCTTAGCGTCCTCAAGAATCACATATATCTAAATTAAGCATCATTTCCAGTTTCTCTAACCCCGGAGTCTGGATTTGTAGCCCAAGAACAAATAGGCATATATTAAACAGCTGATTGATTATGTTCTCACCCTATACACAGAAGTAAGCTGCCTTATGTGCACATAGGCACACATTTTCATGTGTGCATCTGGAATGCCCTAATTCAGGCATCAATTACAAACACGATTACTCTTCTGGACATGGATTTTCAGTGTCTCTAAGGCATTTAAGCAGGAAGAAGTAGGAATGCTTTCCAAGTGGGGGACACAGGTTATTAATGCATACCAAATTATAACATCTTGTATGTGAATTCCTCAGGGTTTATGAATTCTTCAGCCCTGTTGACAGTTTTTCTTCAGTTAAAATGCTGGCAAATATAGAGTTCCCTTAGTTTAGGACAAGACACTCATTGCAGTGTTTTCCAGCGGTGCAGACAGGCTGATGCAGGCACTGGGTGATACAAGGTAAGTAGAAACAGACACAAATTATTTGAAATTGGAAAAGGTGAAGGAAACAAAACTTCCTAGCTTCTTTCTTTCCCCCTTCTGTGATTTTTTGGGTGGCTCTGTAGCTACAGGGACCCCTGTAAAGGTTGCCTCTCTTCTTCAACAGAACCCAGTTCAGCAGCAGGAGGTTTCCTTGCATAGGATAGCTCACCAGATACAGGCTAGATTAAGCACCTTCTTTGCCATGGTGTTGAGAGTTTTGGAGAGCTGATATATTCTAGTGACTGGAGTTAAAATTATTCTCTATTTCTCTACTTGAGATGAAAGGCAGATTTGAAATGTTATTTTTCCAAGAACTTTTTGCTTTCTCTGTCATGAGTTTCAGGGTGTTAAATTTAAGTCTGCTTCCCTGGTATTATTTCTTACTGCACAGAAAGAGTTCCTGTCTCTTTGGTACAGTCAGAATAAAGACCTTCAAGTTGTAATCAATTTTTTGTCACAGAATTCTGTATGCTATGTTAATATTATTCACACTTCTTATGTAAGAAGAAACGTGTCTGGTTTAGGTGTTTGGGTTTACTTCCCCCCTGCATATTGAGGTGGATTTGTTGAAATCACAAGTTTGCTTTCTGTGTCTTTTGTGAGGGTTGCTTGAGCTCAGTATCCTCTTAGCAGAAACTCTTGCAAAGGCCCCGTGGGAGGAAAATTGTCCATTGTGCTCTTTTGAAAGCCGGCTATCTTTTTTCCTGGAGCTGGGCTCAAGCAAGTTTATTCTTCCACTCAGGGATATCTTAGGAGGTTCCTGTCCTTTCTGGTGCCTAGGAAGCAGAGCTGAGATACGTATATTGTATTTGTTGCCATCATATAATCTGTGCAACTTCCCTGCAAATATAAAGACTTAGGCTTTGGCCAGCTGCTCATGTGATAGGATTCCAGCCCTTCATTTAGAGAAAACCATGCTGCTCCGATTCACATTGTTTGAGCCTCGGCCTCCCTTCTATACCTATTGTTTGTTTTGTCTTTTTATTGTTGTGCGTAACAGGTGTTTCTTTCAGACAGCCGAGGCAGCAAGGCAAGGGCTTCCTTTATGGCAGATCTCTTGAGACTTGATTAAACTCGTCTTTGTGATAAAAATGCTACTGCCTTCGAATGAATTGCTCATGTAATCTGTATTTGCACTATTGCCCCCCATCCCTCTGCCCTCATGGCTGAAGTCTCATCGCTCCTTCGGTACGTGCGTTTGCCTTTTCGCCCGTCTCTCGCCACGGAACTGATTTCCTTTTTACCTTCCTGATGCTGCACTCCCCACAGAGCCTGGGTGCAGCCATGGGAATGCTTTAAAAAGAGCAAATTGTTTCAGCAAAAAGAGCTCCCTTTTTCACGGTGTTTCCCATTGCTGCCTCCACACGTACCATTGTCAGACAGCTGGGAAAACCTTGCCCAGGGCTTCTCAAGGGAGGATCGAAGGGCAGACACTCGCCACTGTTTCTGAGTCTACCAGAGCAGGTCACAGTCCAGTTGGTTAGAGGTGGCAAAGGTAATTTTCCTGCCCATTTTACTTTTTACTTTGGCAAAATCTCACCAGCTGTTGTGAAGGGTCCTTCCTGACTTAAGCATGGGAGTGCTTAGAGTGGGCCGGTCAGAACTTAGGTGTGTGGTGGGCAAAGGCTGTGTGTGTCCATCAGTACCCCATGTCACCAGCCTGTGCAATGCACACTTGAGAGTCTCTCCATTTTTTTTTTGTTTAGAGTCAGACTTCAATGTTCCCAGGAACGACTCTCTTGATTCTCTAGATGTTAAGGCAGCCAGAGAAGCGTTGCAAGCCAGCAAGGAGTGGGAAGCCAATACCATGATTTTTGGTGGCTCAGTTGGCTCACGCTGCTCAGATACCCTGGTGGAATACTGCTCACCTATAGCACATTATTTTCATGCCCTTCTTTTTATGCCAGGACATTTATTGGTTAGAAGCCCCCGGGGGTGAACAGATACAAATACGTGTTAGTCAGAAGAGATTTAATGGATGTCCTGGGAGCTGTGCCAAACAATTAAGAATACAGGCATAATGATTTACAGGGTAAGCAAAACCTCCAGAGAACGCTACATCTGTACAGGCTGCCCGGCGAATCTGCACAAGTCAAATAACTTGCATCATTTCAGTCCACCAGAGATAATGCATATCTAGGGAATGAACATGGATGGACTCTTGCTTTCAGTCTGAGACATACCTCCTGGAGATGGCTTTGCGTTGCTTTGATCGGTTGTTAGAGCTTTCCAAATGTCATCTGCGGTGCCTCTGAGAATCCTCTCTTTGTAAAGCGTGTTTTTTTCCCCCCTGGTGCAGACCAACTGGCAGTTACGGCGGCGGAGGGGTATCAGCGCAGCCTAGACATGACACTAGCATTGTATCTATTTTAGTGCCTAACTTTGTGGCAGTGGCAGCATCTGTGGAAAATATGAAGATAACTGTCAGAAAGAGTGTTTGAAGGGTGTTTAATTTAGAACACCGAAAACCCCCCCCCCCCCCAACCCTTTACATTTGCTGTAGTGTGCAGTAGTTAACAGTGGAAGATGGGACTTTAGTAATGCTGTATAGTATGGTTTCCTAAATTGGTTCTTTCTCTTGGTTGACAGCCGCCTAAACATGAGCCAGCAGTGTGCCCAGGTGGCCAAGAGGGCCAATNTACAACTACCTGAAAGGAGGTTGCAGTGAGGTGGGGGTTGGTCTCTTCTCCCCAGTAACAGGTGACAGAACTCGAGGTAATGGCCTCAAGTTGCGCCAGGGAAAATTTAGGTTGGATATTAGGAAGAACTTCTTTCCTGAAAGAGTCATCAAGCATTGGAACAGGCTGCCCAGGGAGGTGGTTGAGTCCCCATCTCTGGAGGTGTTTAACAGACGGGTAGATGCGGTGCTTGAGGACATGGTCTAAGGGTGGACTTGGTGGCGGTAGGTTAATGGTTGGACTGGATGATCTTAGGGGTCATTTCCAGCCTTAAAAATTCTACGATTCTATGATTCTTAAAATGTGTTGTCTGGGTTTGTTAGTGTTTGGCTGTGCAGTGCAGAAGATATAGTTCATAACATTATTTGACTCAAACCCAATGATCTTTATTTTATTTTAACACATGGATGGCAGAGGCCTGAAACTCCCTCTTCCTCTACTAGTCTAAAACGTCATAAAGTCAGAACATGAGCATTTAGAGACACTTTATGCTGAAATAAATGGCCAAGATGCAGAAGAGACTAACTTTTATCAAGTTCCACATAGCCCCTTCTTGCTGTTCATTTTCTTTATGTTCAAGGAACTCGAGCTGCTGTTTTAATGAAAACTGACTGTTTAAAAACCCCCCAGACTGGTCTGAAAGCCACCATTTCTCATGCTCAGGCATGCAGACTCCACTTGCAGGCAGCTCCCGGTAGAGCACGGGGCCATTTTCCAAGAGCTTCTCACCCGCTTGTCGCTCAGACGCCGTCTCCCCATCCCATCAGGAGGTGCCCTTTCGTAGGAGGTTAAGCTGCCTTTCCACCGACATGGGACTTGAGGAGGCTCCCTTGGAAGCCTGTCATTGCTGTTCTTGGATTTCGCGAGACGGCGACGCTTCCTGAGACATGTGTGAAGCTCACCTGCCCATAAGGATTGCTACTCCACAGTCTGCCTTAAGACGGCTTTGCATGCGAAAGGCTGATTTTCCTCGTTTTGGGACTATGGCTCAATGGAGATGTCAGAAGTATGGAAGGATAAATACCGAGTTACATTAAACAGAGAAAAAAAAGCTCTCTGAAATTATCTCCTGGCTCCATGTTTTCCGAGGTTTTGCATTAGCGGGGACGGAGTCACGGTGTGTTGACACAGTCTAATGTGCAATGACATAATACCTGGAATATGGAGACAGCGAGAGGCGCAAAATCAAACTTATCTGAGTTTTCACAGGAAAAGAAGGGATTAAACTTTGCTGGTTAAAATATGGATTTTTAATTTTTATTTTTTTTTTATATAAAAACTATCCTAGTTCGATTGAGATAAACCTACTCAGATCTAATTCTATCCAGTCTCTAGGAAAAGTGGGCCTTAAGATGTTGAGCCTATTTGCCCAATCCCTTTTTTTAGAAATAAAGATTAGGGTAGGAAGTTTGGTCCTTATCTGTAAGGTTCTTACTGCTTCAGAAGGAAACTGAAATACTTACATGAAGGACACTTTCTTGAACTCATGATTTGTCTTCACTCAGATTATTTCGGAAAGCTTTGGCAATGTGTATTTCCCACAATGCTTGGCTACTTTTGTGTTATATATCTTAGAGGAACTATGATAAATTGTTGTTACTGCCTATTAAATACTAGAAAGAGATGTCAAAATGCTTTAGTGGCTTAAAAATCAACCGTTACTGTGTGTGCATGGAAACCTTGATCTGTAAGCATCATCCCCCATTTCATAACTGCCAGGTGTGTGATTCTTCCCAGCCTTTTCATCCCTTGTGGTTACTTACAGTAAGTTTTACTTGCATTTCACAGCCTGTTTGCATGGATGTGAGTATTTGTGTATGATTCAGATCTTATGTAGCACAATCATCACCGGATCTGGGAATGTTTGGGGTTTTTTTCTCTTTTTTTTTCCTTTTTTCCTTTTTTTTCTTTCCTTTTTTTTTCTTTTTTTTCTAAGCATCCTCTTTTTCAGGCGGGGGGAATTGAGGACAGAGGGGAAGCAGCTTGCGCATTGTTAGGCTGCAGCTCATTGCCAGAACCAGGCACAGAACCCAGATTGTCAGTCGTATCCCATTGGGCCACAATAACAAAATGTGAGCTGAAGTGCAGAATTATCAGAAATCCAGGCCTTCTAGGTTTCTGTCTTCCACTTCCATTTGTACTGTTTTTCTGTAGGATTTCCCTTCCCAGCGATAGAAATTGAATATGGACGGCATTGGTCGTGGGGTGGGAATGAGGCAGGGAAGCATGTGGAAAACAGTCCCTATTAGTTTCAGAGTCAGGTTTGAGTGGCTGCTGTTCCTCTGAGTAACATCAGTAGAGTTTAATGTGGAAAATCTGATCCAATCCATCAGTAAAATGTGGGTGAATAAATGGTAAAAAGTTTGTGAGGGTCAGTTTCTTCGAGGTGAGAAAACAATTTTCCTTGCATTTTCAGCATTCTCTGGGTTTAAGTTTCTCTGGATCCATTCACTGTAACAAAGGCAGGACTTTGCCAGCACATACATTCCTTTTTCAAGCATCCCTTGATTCCATGAAAACTGCCTAAACAAATCAGAGGGTAAGGCACTTACCAGGCTTTATGCACAAAGCCTTTCCTCACCTTGACCACTGCTAGGTTTCTATTCCACTCTGGCTGTGCTAAGCTCTGCTAAATGTAAGTGGGATGCCTGCCCATAAGGTTTTTTGCTGTCCTGGACTGTTCTGCTCCAACTCAGAGTGGTTCATTCACTGACTTTCTTTTCCGTTTCTGGTTATTTAACCTGCTTTGGAGCCAGTCTCAGGGCTCTGGTTACCTAAGGCCAGCTTGTTGTATTTCACAGGCACAAATGGCTGTGCCTCAGGCCTGCTTTCTCCCTTCTCTACCCCTTCTTCTCCTGTTTTTTCATTTAATGGTTTGCTAATAATGAAACCACAAAGGCAACAGTAGGAACAGCATAAACCCATGCTCACCTACGGGAGAGTTGCTGATGTTTTAGAATTAAAAACCAAAACTGGATTATTATGATAATAAAAGCCAAGACAGGTGCTGGGCACTTTGTTTATTTTCTGATTAAAACAGTCACAGTGTGACATCTTTTCATATAATAAACTAAAGAGGAAGGTGGATTATTCCATTGCCAAGGCTTTGAGGATACCTTAACAGAAAATATTTGGGAAGGACCATCTGATTTTAAGGGTCATGTGTGTATCGCTGCATCTCTGTTTTGTAGGGAGGTGGGATATAAAATATTCAAAATAATTAGCTGCCAAAACATTAATTTCCGTGTAATTTGGCAGAGTCCCTTGTTAAACCCCCAAGAAACAAGGCAGTGGCTGTGGGGTGGGGCTAAGTCAATGCCTCTGCCATTGAACAGGATGTCAAGTAGAGGAGGCTTATGTTGCCCTCCTTGTTCCTCCCATCTTCATAGTAAGATGCCGAGCTTCTCTTAGGTGACTCTGATTTGCATGGAGTCTTAAACATCCCGGTGCTTGCATTGTTACAAAAAATACTTTCCTAGATTTTCTTACTAAATCAGTTACATCATATCTGGTAAAATTTTACTTGTTGGAAACAGAGGTGGTTTTTAGCCTTAAGTCCCCTCATTTTCTGTCCCTGGGGCTCTTTATGTTTGCATAAAGTTCTTGGCATAGCAGAAACTTTGCTGTGTTTTGAGTTCCATCTTTACACTTCTGCGCACGTGCGTCATAAGAATTCTCTGCATTGTGCAATTAACAGTTTCTTCTCATTCCTGATGCTCTAAAGCTGCAGTTGCACTAGGTAGATAGTTTTTTTCTTTGTCAGGCTGCTTCAGGCTAAATGTTTAAACTGCCACTCTGAGTTAATTAAACACCTATTTGAACTTAAGCCGTTGAATGGCAAATAAAATAAAATACTTGTTCCAGCCCTGTGGAACAGTTATTGGGGTTGACACAATACTTTCTGCTTTGTCCCTTTCTACTTTTCAGTCTCTCTCCCTGCTCCATATACTGCTTTTCTAGATGGGGACACAGTATTTGACAGGCAAGAAATTACCTTTCGTGAAGGGCACTGGCTGATGTTTCAGAAAGTGTGTTTGCAAAAGTAATGCCAATAGTTCTTGTCAAAGTTCTGAATTTTGCAGGCAACAGAAAGATACTTGTCCTCGTTAGAACTGAGTAATTTCAACTCTACCAACTACAGCTAAAGAGATTGATCAGAAAAGGCAGCCGTGGATCCAGAGAGAACTGTGAACTGTAGCTGTTAACCAGCCGGAATGAAAGAACATAGAGGGCTCTGCTTTTTCCTCCCCATTTCTTTCCAGTTCCCACAGTTTTTCTAATCTCCTGCTGCCACGGGAAATAGGTGTTCATAGGGTAGACAGCTCTCTTTTCACAAGACACTTATGTCTGTCTTGCTGCTTGTAGAAGTATCGGGCTTTCTTAGGTAAAAATGCGTTTCACTGACTTTGTGCAGGGATTCAATATTTGTTTCAAAATGAGGTGATGAACAGGCTAAGGCATAAAAACTTGTACTGATAGAATTTTTCATTTAAACTTGTTGGGTTTTTTTTAGCGAAAGACCTTAAGATTTTTACCCATAAGCATCTTAAGCCTGAAATCTTAGAAAGCAGGGAGTTTCTCCAGCTCCCATTAAAAGCAGAAATAAAATCCTTTGTCCTTAGCAGGTGTTGTTTTGGGAGAATAAATTTCAGTAAGTAAGATAAGTGGCCAAGACAAAAGCCTCTGGGTGTTTATAAAAGGTTGTTACTTTCCTTAACATCCCTTGCTGGCTCTTTGCCTTCTCACAAACTTCCCACCCACTCACAAACATACCTCTCTGTGTTTCTGGAGTTCACGTACATTACTTGACAACGTATGATGATTTTACTTAGCAGCCTCATATACTGTGAGAGGGATGAAAGTGCTCTTGGGCTTCAGAGGGAAAGCAGGATGAGAATTAATTTCTTGTTCAGTTGGTGTCAGAAGCAGCTAGACATATGAAAGAAATTGGGATCTTCTTAGGCTGTCTGTTTGATTTTAGAGGAGGCTTAGATGTTTACTGAAATTTTCAGCCTCGTGAGTGCTTTATTCATAGCTGCCACTGGAAAAAATGTGTATGTCACCAGCACAACACAGGTTTCTTCAGCTGGGCTAACATCTCTGTGCTAAACGTTTTGTGTGTGTGCATGTGTAAGGCAGCACTGACAATTCAGCAAACCATTAGGACAGAAGTGGTTTTAACTGTAATAATTTTCAGAGAGTATCAAGTGCCGTGTGTTTAGTTTGTCCTCAGATTGTGGTGAAATAGAACTACATTAGGTTTTGTTCCCATCTTTCTTGGAAGTTGTACTGCTGCTGAGTGCCTTCTTGCAGTGTTTATTTCCATGGCAGTGCACTGGAAGGGTGTGAGGGATCTGAAAATGGCAAAATCAGTGGAGAGACCAATGTCTGTAACTTCTTTATCCACTAAATCCAGCAGTGAAAGTGTTTACTTTTTGTACTACTGCTACTGTACCATCCAGTTTGGCTGATTATTTTTACTTCAGCAGACAAGGTTTCAGCCAGCTCTTCAAAGCAGTTCTCCTTACAAATGCAGGCAAGCAGGCTTTTAAGTTAGCAAGTACAAATTTGGATGTGAGATTTTGGGTAAGTGCCTGCAGGTATACCTCCAAAGCCCATAAACCTCAGGAGAAGTAATTTCATAAGGTACTGGGGCAAGAGAACCCTGTGTGCACAATTCTGCAAAGGCAAAACTGTTTCTTACTTGCCAGAACATCACTGAGCATAAGCATTGCTCTCATTATACATATGGGAAGGTGAAGTTTGGAGGAGTTATTCGTCTTGTCTAAGTTAAAGTATAGAAACCTGATTCTTACAGCAAAGCAATACAAGACCATGTCTTTCTTCAGGCATGACCAACTGGAAGATCTAAATGATCTCTCAAAGAGCAATTTTACTTAAAGAAGGACTGTCATTCTGTTTTGTCAGACAATATGATCATACCACGTGATGAGATGGGGTAAGGGTTAGAAAGCATAAGGCAGCAAAATATAAGGGAAATCTTCATTTGTTAATTACATCGCTGCTTTTTAAGGAGATTGTAAAGAATTGATATATCTTCCTTTTTTCCCCCCTTGAAATTCATAGGTTGGTTCAAATGTTCTTTAATATTATTGTAATCCCAGCCACATCCAAGATACTGTTTACAGCACATTCTGTCTTTTATAGAATCTCAGACTTTCTGAACTCTTAATTACTCAATGAGACTTAGATTTAAACCAGTAGGATTGTGTACTGGATAAGATACTAGTTTAATCCTGTCCTTGCATTATAATCAAAATCTGTATGGTAGAGAGTTTATCTGGATGTTGAACTGTGCCCTTTATCAAATGTAGATGGACTCTATAGGCAGTTAGCTGTCAAGCTTCGACATAGGGCACCAGTCTGGAATACCAGGTGTTTCTCCATGACCAACAAGTAAGAAAGGTGATAAATTAGTTGGGATTCAAGTGCCTTAATCTCTAGCTAGAGGGAACATCAATCTTGAACAGAGGCACTAACCTCAAGTGAACTCATTAGCAGTCTTCCCAGAGCCTCTCTGCTTCTTGTATTCTTTATTATCAGTAGCAACATCATCCCCCTCCCTATCAAGCAGATTCATATTCCAAGAAACCACTTTGACTCCTTCTTCCACTCCTCCTGTTCAAATCTTCCTGATATTTTGGTATGACATACCTATAATCCATCTTTATCTTTTATTCCACCTAAAACTTTCATCCTCATCTATGTCATTCTTACAAATGGATTACAAGTATTCTCTTGTCATTTCATTTACGTTTGTCCCACTGCTTCCCTGGCAGGGCACTGCCCAAACACTGACCATCATGCATTCACTTTTGTTGGCATTACTGGACCAAATTCCTTACTTCAGCCTAGGCATTAGCATTATCTTGCTTAACATAACTTGAAATTAAAGTTTGGTGTTGCTTTCACCGGGTCTCTTCACAGATCTGTCGGTCATATTTTTTTTCTCTTACACTTGATTCAGAAGTGCCCCAATGTGTAGAATAACCTTTGCAGAATGGTCCAGCCCTTAGTATTACCCTAGTTACTCTTCAAATTTTAATGCTGCTGTTAACAGTTAGCAAATCCATGAAATCTGTACTGGAGACAACCACATAACCCTAAATAATCTTGACAGACGTGTACTCCTTTCTACCTTGCTATGTTTCACACTTGTTGCATCTTGTCCTGAAAAAAATTATATAAGAATGTGCAGGAGTTCCTTTGATCATGCAGATAGATGTTGAACCTCTGGAGTCCTTTGAACATTCTCACAATACAAGTAATAAATTATGACAGTAATCATAGAATCATAGAATGATTAGGGTTAGAAGTGACTCCCAGAGGTCATCCAGTCCAACCCCCCTGCAAGAAGCAGGGACACCCCCAACTAGATCACGTTGCTCAGGGCCTCATCCAACCTAGCCTTGAACTTCTCCAGGGATGGGGCATCCACCACCTCTCTGGGCAACCTATTCCAGTGCTCCACCACTCTTACAGTAAAGAACTTTTTTCTAATATCCAATCTAAATCTCCCTCNGGGTTCCAGAACTGGACACAGTACTCCAGGTGAGGTAGAAAGATTCACTTAATTTCACTCACTTCCACCTCCAAATTCACCTGGATTCTGAGAGTTCAGTTTTCATGTGACACAGCCTTGTGTTAAAAAGCCTGGGCTGATATGGGTCATGGGTGGGATCACAGTAGTCACCTCCCATCAGTTACTTGTTACTTTGTTGCACAAATCCCCAAAGTTCATTCTTCTAGTTGGATAATTATCCAAATGAATGCTGTCTGCATGGAAAGATTGATCCATGTCTCAAGGATCAATCTTTCCATGTACATTCAAGACTTTTGACATTACTTAGGTTGAGGATTGCTATGAAATACGTACCCAGATTTGGTTTTGTGCTAATCATTAAGTAGCTACTAATGCCTGGATTCAGGGGTGCTGAGGAGTCAAGGAAGCTTCCTTTATCAGAAAAGATGTGATGAGTACACTTAAACTTATTTGTCCCGTTCCCGTTGAGCATGGCCTTCACCGAAAGCGCACTCTGAATCGTCATCCGCATCACGCACGGCGTTCGTTCCCCTTAGGCCACAGAAAGCAAATAGTGGGAAGAGGGAAGCTGTAATAAACCCCAAAAAGCACCTGATGTTATCTGTTCCCCCCTGGGAACTCCTGCAGCTCCCAGTACGTTTGTGTGCAGCTGAGTAGAAGAAAGGTAGCGGTGGGATTATTAGTGGAGAGAGGAGTTTAGGAGAGACATGAAAAGAGAACCAGTTCTTATTCCCATTCCCTTTTTTCCCATGCAGTTAAAAAGAGGGAATCGTTTAAACATGCTTCTGTCAAACACCTTTCATTGGTCTCTTTTTCTCAGCAAAGTTACCGGTGGTTTCATTCATAAGATGATCTTGAAGGTTGTTTCACTGTCACTGGGATATAGTTAAAGTATTTTGTAAAGGGTACCACTCAAGTGTAAAGATGCCTGGTAGGAAAAATAAGGCCCTTGCAGAAAAAGAGCAGCAGCCCATCAGATCTTGCTTTTTCAAACCAGGCAGGTTCCCCCATGGAAAGATTAATTACAGTCAGGTTTGGAAGAGAGCCTCGCTGTGGGTTTTTTTTTTTTTCTCCTAACATTAGAAAAGATAAAGGGGGTGATTAGTGTGCACAAAGCCTCTGATCAAACCAGCACTGAGGTTTGTGACAGGAGGTTCAAACACTTTATGGATCACTGGTGCTGACAGGTAGATCACACAAGCCTTAAACAGATGTTTAGTGAGAAGATGAATGTGTGAGATCTCAAACGTGCAGGGCTCCTTTGCCTGGCCATAATAGCCTGTGAAGCATTAAAAAAAACTTCCCCTTTTTTTAATATTTTTTTCTTTTTTCCCCTCAAGCTGCCCCACTAAAAAGGGAAAAAGGAAAGTACTAACAAGCTTGCATTGAATTTTGGATTTTTTTTTTTATTATTTTAAATTGAAATTAAAATGACCAAGTTCTTAAAGTTGTTAAACTTTTTCTTTAGGAAATTAAAGCTATTCTTCTGGGATGTATGACTATAATTTGCCCTCTCTGTATAAAACTGTTGCTGTGAGCCAATGGGTGTGCGTGCTCTAACGAGATGCATACGAGATGCTCGATTGGAACAGAGATGTGTTCAAATTAAATTACAAAGGTCTTTGTAGCAGAGAGCTTCAGAGGCAGGGATATGCTTTTTATGGGATATGGTACTCTCTGTAGGATACACTATATCAACACGATGGCTTGAAAATACAGTCATTACGTAAGGCTTGTTGAGCAAACTGTATTTACTAGACCCTTTGAAACATTTTGAGTTGTTGATAGGAAGGGAGGAAAATATTGCATCAGTGCCATTTATTATGAGAATTCACAAGTTCTGGGCATGATTTTTAGTATCTTCTCAAGTGAAATTATCTTTAGCCTTGTACTCTGTACTCTCAGAATCCTCTTATTTGGAGGCGCAAATGGCCTGCGTGGGGGACAAGTGGAGACCCTCCCTATCTAGCAATATATTAAGACCTTGGCAGAATGTCTGATGAGTGTCAGACACCTGGAGGGATCTATTCAATTTAGAAATGGGCTCAAGCCAAAAAATTCAGAACCCAGTCTCAGATTTGAACACTCCAAGAGTTCAAGGATTTTTTGGATAAAGGGTTTAAGCCACTCCATATAAATAATCAAATTACAGAAATTGGTCTGGGCACAGATTACAAGCACCCCTAAAATCTGAGAGTATTCTTTAAGGTTTGATTTAGTTGATCTGGAAAGCCCTGATCCAGGGTTTGAAATCTTTTGCCATCAACCTTGAAAGCAGTTGGTTCATAAATGTGGTGAGGGGTATTTTTTTCCTTTTCCCCCCATTTACTGGTTTTTAGTTCTTTTTAAAGAAATGCAGAAGAAAAGGTGTTTGTAAGCAACTTCCCAAATTATTTTTTGCCATCCACTAGTGTAGAGCTGCCTGTTTGAATGTTTCCAAGAAAGTATTGTTCTTATGTGACAACAGGTCAGAAAGACTCTGCATTAATTACACTAACATATGGTTATTAACAGATTCTAGCTCAGGGAGCAATACTTTACAATGTTATCTTCCACATAGTCAGATGTTAGCCATATTGTCAGTGCTGGCAGCTATTGTTTCACTCATTTACTTCACAGAGCTAATTACTCCCTAATAATAACTTTACCTTGGAGTTTTTCACTTGCTTGTGCCAGCAAACCTGTTCACACTACATATGCTAATTATTGGCACTTATTCATTATGTTAAGATAGCTTTAAGTTCAAGCTGTGCAGCCTGGCTTTCGGTATGGAGCCAGCTGGCTGCAAAGTTCCACCTTTTTTTTTTTTCCTTTTTTTTTCCTTTTTTTTTTTTTTTTTAAACTAAAGTCATTAAAAGTTTTAATATGGGTCTATCTTGTTCTCTTTACAAGATTCAGTCTTTCAGGAATTCGGGCGCTGAGTTGGCTACTCATGGACAATTGCAAGTTTATAAGGAGTTCCTGGTTTTCTTGAAATATTTCTCAGCACTTGCAGTGAGGTATTTCCTGTTAAGAGGATTGTGAATTCATTTGTAATTTGAACTACAAGGCCTTTTACCAAAATGGGTATTAATTTTCTTACTTTCCCCACCCAGGTCTAGCTCCTTGCCCATTTCATCACTCCTTACACTTTTCCACTGGGAGTCCCAAGGCCTTTTCAGCTCCTGGTGAGGATGCTTGTTGTTGATAGGGTTTCTCTACGCTTTCAGTGTCCAAGGGCCTAAACCTTCAATGAGCTTTGTAAGGATGGATTCACGATTTGTCCTGGGCTCAACATAAGTACAGTAAATCAGATCATACAGATTTGCAGCCTAAAACAGACAAATTTCATGGGATTTGGTCTATTGCGTATTTCCAGAATGCTCAGTGATCCTTTTTCACACCCTAGGATGGTGTATATTCTCATAAAACACAGAGAAATGTGGTGTCTTCTAAAGATAAAATACTGTCCTTGATTTGCATGAAGAATTTTATGAATACCAACTGAACATCTACATGGGAATCAAAGACAATCGATGGTTTATCCTTGGTAGTGTTGTCTGCAGTACAGGATATGACTCTTCAGAGTCCTGTGCAAATCAGCATAAATGCTTTTCCACTATCTGGTAAACTGGTCTGACATTTTGTGAAGTTCTTAAGAAATTATTTCTGTCCAAGATAAGGTGAACCCTATGTGAAATCCCATTCTTTTTTATCTGTAGAAAGAGGAGACTGAAATCTTCCATATGTAAGTATTAAGCTCATATTGGGGGGAAAAAAAAAAAAAGATTCATTTGTGCCTCCCTATAATTCTGTAAACTTTTGAGCTACCTTGACATTACATATAAAAGCTTTATTTTTAAGTTGTGGTCTTTCTAACTTGGTTAGGAAAAAAAGATGCATGTGGAAGATTGTCCTTTGAACATGTTATCTTCTTAGCGTGCATATTACATACATTAGGATTTCTCTCCACTGTAGTATCAAAGACAATATGGATGTACTAATGTAAGTAATATTATTTCATAATCAGGAAAGACTAAATCTCTCCTCTGCTTGTGTACATGTGCACTTCCAGTGTGAATATGAACTGGTTTTGAATACTTCAGTGAAGAATTTGGCCATAAAATAGATGAGAAAAAAGCAAGATACCTGAAACAGCAAGGAAAGATTTACTTGAAATAAAAATGTTCTTTAATGGAGCAAGCCATTTACTATCTCAGAGCGTTTGATTGGGTTCCATCCTGTATTAGAATCATCATATTACTGCAGTTCTGCCTCAGTATGGTTCTGGTGATGTCCATAAACAGTTTTCTGGTATTTCTTGGGCTAAAAAAACCAGAGTATTGTTTAGAAAAATACTGTAATTGTCACTATGTAGTATAACTTCCAGTCCACATTATAAAAAGGCCAGGATTTGGATGGTGTGGTGGTTGTGAAGTGATGGGGAACTCTGGAGGTGGTCATACAGAGAAGGCAGGAGAGGAAAAATGCCAAATTCATGTCCTGGAACACAGCTCATGCAGTCGGTGCTGCATTACACGAGTAAAGCATGGACAGTAAATCTAGCAGTGGTCTGCTAGGTCAGAGGTTGCTCTTCATATGGGAAGAAACCACAGATGATATCTAAAAGCTTACTCTCAGTGGCAGCAGCCACGGAGCTGACTGGTGTACTGTCTGGTGAAATTCCAGCTCTCTTGAAAAGATGGAAGAATGGGGTGTTGTATCTGCTAAACCAATCGTATGGGAATGAAAGAAACTGTGAGTATGTTTCGAGAAGGTTTGAACCAGAACCTTTAAATGGTGGTACTTGTTTGGGAGCTGACCTTTGCTTGCTGTTATAAAAGGCTGGGTCTAAATTCCAGACCTGAATTAGTTGTGGATGTTTGGGTTGAGACCTGAATTTTGTGGTTTAGACATGTATTAAGAGAACCTGCTATCACTGCTCAGACACCGCTCAGTTTCTACCTCAGTGGCTTTCTGCTTTCTTGATAGACTTAAAAGACTACCAAAATAGCTGTACCACCTAGCAGCAAAATACAGACCTTTTGGGCAAGGAACTGAAGTGGGATATGGCTGAAAAACCTGTGCTGGGAAGCTCTTTTAACACTGCTGGGCTGAAGCTGGGAATCCTGCTCTAAGAGCAATGTAAAGGGGAACCCAGAGAAGAGCCTGTGTGGGCAGTTGGGTTGATCTTCAAGTTAGTTTTCCAGGATTAAATGTGGTATTTCAGGCCAGGTAAATGAAGATAGAGGAAAGTTCACCATTCTGGCCTTTCCATCCTAACTGCTCCTTTGGTGTGCCTGTATTTAAATTTGTATTTCCATGACCTTCCCCTAACTAGAAGCATGACAACTAGTTACTGAATCCACTGGAGGTGAGACCAAATGGGAATCTCTGGAGGTAATGTTAGTATCGGTGTCCATCTGACTGGTGAGTGTGAGAAAAAGAGGAAGGTTACAGGTCATTTTATCAGCTGCTTTTATGTCTGGCAAAGTGGGGACTATCTGCCAGAGGCGATCAGGACAGACAGAAAAAACCCAACTGAATATCAATTAAGAAAAGACTACCAGAAAAAAAATGCTGTGACAAAACTCTTATGAACTTGTTTATATTTTTAGGACTGTTTCATCAAGGAAACAGTGAGAGAACACTTATTGTTTCATTTTGTTTTTCAATAAAAACTTCTCAGATATTTGGCACTCCTTAAGATCTGCTGGAGCCTGACGGACTGTTCTGACGTTCTTAATGCACCTGAGAGTTACTTCCCAAACATGCCTTGCCTTTATGCTAGATCTTGCCAAGATCTTTTGGATAAACCTCATTTGAAGTTTCTAGGACACGGCAATGTGGCATGAAGGAGCCCTAGAAGAATTTTCAAAATATGATTAGCCCCTACTTCTAAATCCCATATCACAAAGTGATCTTGGTCAAATCACCTGTAATTCAGCTGAAAGTATGTTCTTTAGACAGCTGACCGCCTGTAAAGACTTTGGAGATAGACAACCTCTCATGACTTGAGAGGAGGGTCCAGAGGAGACCACAAAGATGATAAAGGGGCTGGAGCACCTTTCCTATGAGGACAGGCTGAGAGAGTTGGGGCTGTTCAGCCTGGAGAAGAGGAGGCTCCGGGGAGACCTTCTAGCGGTCTGCCAGTACCTCAAGGGGGCCTACAAGAAAGATGGGGAGAGGCTGTTCAGTAGGGCCTGTTGTGACAGGACAAGGGGTAATGGTTTTAAAATAGAGGAAGGGAGATTTAGATTGGATATTAGAAAAAAGTTCTTTACTATAAGAGTGGTGGAGCACTGGAACAGGTTGCCCAGGGAGGTGGTGGATGCCCCATCCCTGGAGACGTTCAAGGCCAGGTTGGATGAGGCCCTGAGCAACGTGATCTAGTTGGGGGTGTCCCTGCTTCTTGCAGGGGTGTTGGACTAGATGACCTCTGGGAGTCCCTTCCAACTCTAATCATTCTATGATTCTATGATTCCATGATTCTATGACATGGGGAGAACTAGTTGTAAAGTATCTAATCTAGGTAGGTATCTGTGCTTTGAACCATGTACTTTCAATTCTTGGGTTTACAACAACAAACCAATCTTGGTCCTAACTATGGACAGCCTGTCTGTATTCTTGTGCATAATGCACGTGGGAGAGCAGTAAATACACACTGGACTGATGCAGTGGGGAGGTTTTGTGTGCAAGTAGCACATAGAGACATGTGCTACTTGCTGCTTCTGCATTATGCTTGATATCTTCAACTAATAGCAAGAAACACTTTATGCTGCCTTATGCTGTAATGTATTGTATGAAAGCAGCATATTTTAAAAAATCTGTTTAAATATGTTTTGGAGTGTTTTAGAAGAATTATTGGTACATGTTTTTGAGAGCCCCTGCCTATAAAACAGCTTCATAGATTCACAGATCAGTAGGGGTTGGAAGGGACCTCTGGAGATCATCTAGTCCAACCCCCCTGCCAGAGCAGGATCACCTACAGCAAGTTGCACAGGATCACATCCAGGTGGGTTTTACATTATCTCCGGAGAATGAGACTCCATAGTCCCCCCTGGGAAGTCAAATAAATTTAAAGACTCACCTGAAATAACTTCTCCATAAATAACTTTATGATTGGGGTCTCAAATATGGAGTTGTTTCAAGGCTACACACAAGTGTTGTGGGCCACACTAGGAAACTGTGAGTCCTCCACTCCTGTTCATAAAAAAACTCCTTAGCCCTCAAGTGTTTCAGAGCAGAGAAACTGCAAAGCCCAGAGGATGGGGAATATGGCAGCTGAGTGATACAGTGGGAAAAGTTGGGAAGGAAAAGGCATGTGTCCCTCAAATGGCTACAGAGAAAATAACACTTCTGAGAGATTCAGGGTTAGAGGATTCGGTCCCTGTTCAGACAGGAGGGTGTATGCTGTGCAAGTGAAGCTGTCAGAGGTGTGTGAGAAATACTGTTTACATTCTGTTTGAAATTCTCCCTTGGGTATCACCATCTCTTCTATGGTGCATGCCTATATGCTTGCATATGTGTGTGGACTCCTGCGTGTGGGGCATCTGTTTCGTGGGTACTGTGTGTATATATATATATGTGTAAATATCAGTACATGTGCACATACACACACATTTACATTTTAAAATAAATACCAGAAATGAGATTTATAGATAGCTTTCCTCATTTGCTTGTGTGGCGTGTGAGACGTGTGCACACACATCTACTGGAAAAATGTGTATGTTTATAGTTCTGTAGGGGCACAGATGATGCGTGTGTGTATACAGGCACAGGCAAACATACACTCCCATCGTGATGCATTACATGCACTTGGATCTCTAGGACTCACAGCTGATTTTGGTTGGAACATCAGCATAAACTTCTTGTCAAAATCATTAGCTTAGAGTTATTCTTGCATTGTTCTGAGTACATATCTAGTGTCTTTCTTGCCTGAAGCAGATCATAATGGTGATTCTCCCCCTGTATTGTTCACTGGTGAGGCCTCACCTCGAGTATTGTGTTCAGTTTTGGGACCCTCACTTCA
>VXBZ01012453.1:953489-1015288 GCA_013399135.1 Heliornis fulica | reverse complement strand
TGGACTGGATGATCTTAGGGGTCATTTCCAGCCTTAAAAATTCTATGATTTTATGACTCATTCTACTGGTTGGGTCTGAGGTTAGTTAGGTCCCTGGAAAAACCCAGGCATGCAGGTAGACCAGGCCATGGGTACGCTCTGCTGGTCCTTCCCCATGAATTGGCCATTTCGAGCCGTGACACACATGTGCAGTTGAGGGCAGAGCCAAACCACAGCAGAGCTTGCAGAAGGTTTCCAAGCAAAGCGTATGCATTGCAGCGCTCCTGACGTTAAAATAAAGGTATCTCGACCGTTTGATTAACTGGAGATGCTCCTTCGTGATTGCTTAATGACACGGTGGGAGTTTGAAGCTTGTCATTAGTCTCAAAAATACCTTCTGAGTGCTGCTTGGCCCTGAGGTGACTAAGCACCGTCTTGTCGCCTGAGCCTGGGTCTGCCTGGACGCACTGTTCAAGTCGTTGCGTCAGGACATGGTGCCGGGCAGCCCTAGGGGACCCTACAAGAGGCATTAGCAGGCGGGAACGTGAAATAAGCACGGCCTCAGCGGAATCGTGGCCAAACGGTCTGCAGAAGGAGTGTCTGTGTGTGGAGCCTGAGCGTCCAGCTGTTCGGAGGAGGATTACCGGGGCTTTAATGGAGAGCACAGATGGAATCAGTACTATTGTCCGGAGTATTCTGGGGCAGAGGCTAAAGTGTGAAGGATGATCAGTGGAGAGCTGATTGGAAAGGGGGGAGGTGTGGCAGGGAGAGGAATAAAAAAAAGGTAAGAAAGAAGGGGAGAAAAATATCCCCTTGTTCTCTAAAAGGCAAAAAGAATGGTGCTGTCCAATGGTGAGATTGTGGAGGAACTAGTTCGGAAAGCTTGCTTTCATGGTTAGCAGGCATTGTAAAGATGGCACAGGTCATGTGTTGTGTGCAGCTGTTTAGAGGTTCTTACAGAACTGTTAGAGACTTAGCAAGGCCCATTATTCAAGGCACTAAGGCAGTTTTACTGGATATGGACTACTGCAATTGTATAAGCTGTCCATTGTGTGAGTACTAATTTAGAGTGCTGCCATAAGCCAGCCATACAATCCATGCTTCCCATGAATGAATGAGTCATCTTGATGAAAAGGCTCAGAGCACACAGCTCTGACTTTTAGTCTTAAAGGGCCCTGATGTGTTCAGGCTGGATCTCACTTTAATGAACAAACTCGCTGGCAAAATATTTTGGGTTCCCACTGCTGAAAGAATCCTTTTCTTTTTGGAGAAAGGCATCATGCCCAAAGACTTGAGGTAGGTTTTCATTTGCTGTATGGCGTGTTAGACACATTTGTAGGTGCTGATTTCTTATGGGATATTAAAGTGTTACTAACGTGCTTGTATAAACATAACAGGTTTCAAGGCCACTCAGTAAGCCAGAAATTTATGTCCTAAATCATTCCTTTAGGTGCCAAGGAGCCCCATGATTGTTTTATTCAGAACTGTTTGGCTGCAGGAATGCAGCTGTTTTTCATTAATGATGTCCATGCACATACACAACCAACGTGTTGTGGCGTAGCGCTGCTGTCTTTTTATTTCTCTGCCTGAAAAGAGAACAGTGTTAGACCTCTAATGTAGTTGCAACATTGTTTGGTGAAGGAATTTGCTACCTGTATGGCTTAGGGTCAGATCTGAAGAGAGGATTTCCCCTCCCATAGCAGGACTGTGAGAGCCTTTGGGGACACCTGAACTGGGGATGCAAGAGCGCCTCCCCAGTTCATAGGCAGATCCTCATCCAGCCATCGCTGAGATGGACCCTCAAAGAGCCTTAGTTCAGATAGGAACTCTGAATCTTTGTGGGCATCTAACACCTGATGATGTGATCTGAGAGTTTTCTGTATTTCTCCAGTGAATGCTCTGAAGCTGCTCCAGTCTGAGCACCTAAGCGCTTAGCTCCTGCCCGAGACTCAGGGCGATGCAGAAGCAAGGCAGGGCAGCAGTGGCATCACCTGAAGGGCTCAAGGAGCCAGCTGGTGCACAAAGCACCCTGACAATATTGCAAAGTGTAGCTGTTTCCTTTCCAACACAGAGCAATTAAAGAAGGGACAGTCCTTTTGTGTGTGTGTGTGTGCAGTAGCCTGGTGAAAGCTTAGCAGTTGCCTAAGGAATGGAAAGAACTGGGTTGGGGCTTCTGTTTCCTTAGAGCAATTCACATTGTGTCTCCCACATCTCAGGAGAGACAAGGCATTTCTCCACATCTGCTGAAACAGGGCTTCAAGCGAAGAGAGACATACTGTTCATGTCATAAAGGGAGCAAAGAAAGAAATGTCATAGTTCAGTATCCTGCTGATGATGACATTTGAGCCTGTGTTCTGCTCCATAGATGCCTTGTGGTAGGTTTGGGGTTGTTTTAATTAAAGTTATTCTTTCTTAATTTAAGTTATTTCTGCCCAGTACCATTGGGGGCAATTTGTATTGACTTCAACAGAGCAAGGACTCAACAGAAGTTCCTATAGGTCAAATTTTGCCCTGAAGAAAATAATGATTGTTACACAGTCCCTTGTCTGAACTGAATACTACTTAAATGCTAAAGGCATTAAAAAAAATCAGATATTATTACATGCTTTCATCATGTTTACTGCTGGCTTTCTTTTTTGATCTCTCTTACTATCAAACTAAGTTTATTGAGTCTGCTTTGTTTAATTAGTTTAATGTTACTTGTTCAGCAGCATTGCCAGAGTTCTACCTTTAAGATTCACAGCTCAGAATGAAGATATTCCCTGTGACTGGCAAGATAAAACAAAAACAAAAGTGCAAAAGGAGTTATTAAAATGCTTATATTTGCTTAGGTAAAATGCTTCCAGAACTGAAATTTGGAGCAGAAATATGTAAGAATCCTGATACTTTGTTAATTAAAACCTGTTCTTACTGAAGGGTCAGACCTTTCATCTGATTTCTTGTGAATCAGGTCTTGCAATGCAAAGCATGTTAGTACCTAAATTAAAAAACAAAAAACAAAACCACCCAAATAACACAAAGCAAGTGTCCACTTTGAGTAAATGTTTTAAAAATTGTGTATCTGGCAAAGATATTGGGGATTTTAAATAAATCCACACATCCTCAGTCATGCCAGTGAGTGACTGAATGCAACTTGAGGGCTTTTCCCATTTTGCCTTCAACCAAACTCAGCAGCATCAAGTGCCGTCATCCATGCTGACGTATGATATCATGAGAGCCATGAGGTCCATCATTCCACAATGATACATCT
This sequence comes from Heliornis fulica, assembly GCA_013399135.1. Lineage (NCBI taxonomy): Eukaryota > Metazoa > Chordata > Aves > Gruiformes > Heliornithidae > Heliornis > Heliornis fulica. Next base: position 1,012,059 of record VXBZ01012453.1, on the reverse strand, counting down.
TATTGCTGATTGGCATTTGTGAACCTTAATAAGCCCCTGGTTTTCAGTTGCACCTGGCATCCCGTCCCAGAGACCGTGTTCTGGATTAAAATTTTGTTCTCTTGTCTTGGGTGGTGCTAGAAGAGATCTCAGGAATGCTTTATGGCCAGCAGTGTTTCTGTATCAACAGTGCTGGGAATAAATTAGCTGATCAGAAAAAAATCCTTCTAGTTGCTAAAGGGGAATGGGTGGCTGAAAAGCCACGGTTTATGCTTAGAATGGAGTAGGTGGATAACATCACTGTAGTATTTTCAGAGCTTTTTACAGTCCTTCATTTGGTTCTTCTTTCCCAGACACATCACATCTACCTTTCTCTTTAGTATGCAAATGCACAATTAAAAGCATTCAACAGATAGAGATGAATAAACTAATCCAGTGTGCTGCTAGTAAATTATTTTCATAAACTGGGAGTATGTGGAAGTACCTCAAAGAGCAAAGAGATGCTGGAAAGTTGCAATAGATAAGAATCTACTGACTGCCTTTATGTAAGACAATAGATCTTGTGAATATTCTGCTTCCTCTCCAGGCAGTGAGCTAGTATGGTTAACCAAAATTGTTGAGTAATTGTTCTGTGGTTGAGAACAAAATGCTGAATTAAACTGTTCCCAGCACAATAATTGTGTGATTACAGCATTTATGTTGCTGGCCAAAAGAACAGTCATTAGGTTTGGAAGACTTAGCAAAACCACAGGCACAGGAAAAAAAAATGCAAATCACATGTAAATTGTCCTCTAATACCTATACTGGCTTAAAAATTGAACTAGGAGTATGGTATGTGTATATTTAAAGGCAGTAAAGCCAGAAAGAAATGATTGTACATTCAAGAACTACTTCAGGCTAGGAAGAAAACACCCAAAGATTATTCATTTTCATTATGTTGTACTTTTCCCCCTCTTGTGAGATCCTGCACTTCATATATCACGCGTGTATTCTGCTTTGTGAATGGTATTGCATTTCCCACCCTGCATACCAATCAGATCCTGTCTGGGAGTTGTAAGGTAGGTAGGACTCCCACACCTAACTAAATCTTGGGCCAAGTTGATTCAAAGAGCAGTGTTCGGGGGAGGCAGGCAGCAAATGTTTATCTGATTGCTGTAATCCACCAGCAAAATTAAAAACTGATTTATGATGATGGGTGCTCTTGTGAGGTAGACAATTTTCTTCTCCACTGCATGGACCATATCTTGAAGTGCCAAAGAAACAATAAGATTTGGTCTGGGTTTTTGTTTGTTTATTCTTTTCCTCATGTGTTTAATAATAGCAAAGGTGGAGGAGGAAGGCAAGAACTCAAGGAGGCAGAAAAGAAAAAAAAAAACAACCCCAAAATGTTTAGGGCAATTAACATTTTTGTGTCTGTAATTCAGTGCAGTAACACGTTGCAAGATTAGGGTAGCTGGCTACCTGTCCGTCCAAAAACCAGAGGATGAGATGTCTGAACTTAATCACTGGATCCACAGTTAATTGTGCTTTAACTGTATTACTGTCACCAAGTTGTAGGCATAAAATGAGACACTATCTTTAGTCCTATTCAAATAATGTTTCCAAATAAAACTTGTGAAAAGCATTTTCACATCAGAATTTTGGTAACAAGGGGGAAAAAAAGTATCAGGACATGAATGGAAGAGTGGATACTTATCTATTTAAATGGTCTTTCTTCTGCAACTTGAATCCTTTTCACTTTTTAAATCAAACTTTTGATGGTAAAACTAAACTCTATTGACTCACGGTTCCACTGGCAAAAGGGACAATCGGGAACAAGTCTGAACAGCTGGAAGACTGAAGAGAGATCTTTATTGTGCATTTTCCTGGGCAGTAATTAGAGGCTATCCAATACTATAAATACTGTGTTTTCCACAGAGGTTTCTACTAGCATTTAGTCCTGGTTTTCCTGGCCATTTGTCCATCACATTTAAGTTAGTAGGGGTTTTTAAGATCATGTAGAAGGCAATAAAACTCTGTGTGTATATATATATATTTATATATATATATAAATAATATTTTCTTTAGGAAAGAATTTTATTGAGTTGTTGTAGCAGCTAGTGCTCTGAAACTGAAGTCACTGGAGACCAGACATATATGGAAACATCTATGAGATTTAATAATAATAAAATTGGAGAAAAGAGGGGGCATTCAAAGCATTTAATCAGTGGATTTAAATCTTAAGATTTTCTGATCAGACCCATTCTCCCAAAGTCTACACTGATGATGCTGCAAAGAATGTTTCTTAGCCTGTAGTGTATTAGATTGTGTACAATCTTATTAACTAATGTCCCTCAACCTTTCAATGTAAAGAAAGCAAGAGAAAAGATAGAGATTTTAGCGCAGAATTTGTTTTCTGAGTCCCTTGTTTCTGTATTTTCTCTCTTTCTAGATAGTATGATTTTAAGTGGATGACTTTGATAGGACTTTCATGTTTGTTTATACCATTGCACTGTTCAGCAGCCGAATGGGTTTTGAATTTCTGCCCACTGCCTGATATTAAATAACCCCTGTTTCTTGCCCACCGCCTACACGCTAAAATTGTTGTGTTTGTTTTAATTAATGATACTCCACTTGTCAAAGAGATAGTGAAAAATACATCTTGAAGCTTTAGGGTTTTGTTTGAAGGAGTAAGCCTTCCTCTCTATATAGTAATATTACCTTAAATCATCTCAAGGAAATTGGCACCAAAAAACCCCCAAACTAAACTAAGAAACAGTTGCTGTAAGGCAGAATTCCAATGATGTCCTTGTCTTCTCTGTCAGCTAATTTGAGTAAGCAGGATTTCTGCATTAAGGGTTATGAAAGTACAATTGTTTCATATCAGTTGATGAGACTTAAATATTTTACTGTAATTATGTATAGCATCGTTAAAACCAGTGTGTCATGGTGACTCATTGTGAGTGGCGGTGGAAGAGACAAAATAGGAGGCCAGATTGTTCCAATACTCCATACAAGAGAGGGAGGTATCACTTCAGGAACACAGGAAAGCTTTAGGGAGCCATCACTTCCCATGGTACCTACCATGCCTGCCGCGGTGGGGATGAAGGAAGACCAGGATGGGAGATTGGTCCTACCTTGCAAACTTCGTACATGCCACTGAAGTACCACAGTATACCCAGTTCCTTCATATTTCATCCTCTTACTGTGTGATCCATCATTTCATCAAGCAGTTTTTGGACAATGGAGTGAGTACTACTCTTGAGTCACAGCTTTTCTCCAGGAGTGCCTCAGGAGCATTAATAAAATAACAAGTCTCTTCAAAAGAAGGCAGTCCACTACTAGTGGTTTAGGCCTTAGATAGTGATCTGTTCATGAATTTGGAGTTTGCTGTTGTGTCAAGAAGGAGGTCATGGCACTTGCCGCTTTCTATACAGACGTTTCCATATTAGAACTGTTTTCCATGTTTCAGAGGTTAAAAGAATCTCTTTTTTTGCATCAGTAGACAGGAAAAATATTACTGCAATTTATACATCAAAATGATTAGTTACTGATGTTTGAAAATGTTATAGAAAAATCAACAATGGGTAAAGGGGGAGGTGTACTTGCTGACCTTAGCACAGATGCCTCTGAATAACTTTATATGACAAAAAATACCAGGCAGCCTTACTTGGGTATAATGGCATCAGCCTTGCTCTTGCCACCTGTTGCTTGATCTTTTTGGAGAGAAGGCACTAAAGAAATCTTTAGTGAGTAGCTCCATACACCAAAAGCTGCATCACTTCAGTCTGCTTAGGAGTAAGAACAACAATTAGAACAAATGTTTCTTTACCTAGACTGCATTCTCAACTTGAAAACCCTCTTGGGCGGGTTGATAGCCAAGCATTCTATGGTCTCGTTTGCATCCTTTGCATGAAAACATACACAACAATATTTTGGTGTCAGGCTAAGCCCAAAGGCACCTCGAAAGAGCTGAAGAAGTAGCAGAGTGGGGCATCCTAGCTCACAAAGAGCTGACACAGGCCTTCCTATTTACTCTCCCCTGCTTCCTCTGCAGCAGTAGTTAATATCAGCCTTTCCTTCCAGAGCTCTTTTGACAGAATTCCATGACATTGCTCCACCAAGACTTTTGATCTGGTAAAATGTGAGCATTGGGCATACCCAAAATGTGACTTTGGAAAGAGAGCTGAGTTATTACATGCACACAAACCTCAGCTACTTCAGCCTCTTGGAGCAGAATGTGGAAAATCAGAAGGAAAAATTAGACTTCTAGAAGGCTGCTACAAATGATGACAAGGGAAATGTACTTGCTTTTGTCTCTGATTCTTTGTTATGTACAAAAATCCATGTAGCTCATTATAATTTCAATAACTATCAGTATATAATAGATCTACTAACTATAGAAAAGAGTACACATGTGCAGCTGAAGAAATGATCCTACATGCTGTCTTCTAAAACACATCAGGACATCTCACACCTGTTTTCTTTTCACTGACAAATGTTTCACTGGGTAGCTTACTGCTAGAGTAATCAGCACTGGTCCAGACCTCACAGGGAAAAGCATTAACCAAGCATCTGGGAGCTGTGAGCTCCATCATACATTGTGAGGTGGCATCTGTCATTAATATAAGTTCGTAGATACTCCAGTTTGAAGGGAGTGACTTTACAGATTGACTCTCATTACATGATAGTTGTATTTAGGAGCAAGTTGCTGTTGGCCAGCAAAAATGCAAGCAGAGATTTACAATGTAAATCAGCATTTCTGACAGCCTCTGGTTTGTGGCAGGTTTCCACTGTAGTCCTGGCTGATTCTAGGAGGGGTGCTAAGAAGGTGTCTAAGTGCTTGGGAGCGATGGCATGAGGAACAGGGTATTTGTGTGAATGTTAAAGAAGGTGAAATGATTCGGTTTGGCCAAACACTGGTCATCATACCTCAAAAGCCCACGTTGTGTCCTCTGCTAACTTTGACCTCTGTGTGAAACAAATGGCTCAATCAACCAAACAATAGATCTGTTCCTACTATGAAAAGCAAAAGAGAAATTATTTTGAGTTTCGCTCTTGGGCTTGGATTAGGAAGGGCTTTATTGAGAGTGCACTTCAGTCTTCACATGCTTCTGCTACCTGAATTACAGTAGCTTGCTTTGAAAGTCTTGGTTTTGCCAAAGGACCCCCCACACTGGGGTGTTACTGAGTGTGGAGCAGCCATTCCTGCATGAACTCTTGGGCTTTTGACTTAAACCATCTGCATGTTGGAATGAATGCTGGTTTATGTCCTTTTTATTTCAAGTAGTCTCTTCCTTTTCAGTTAGGCTATTTGTTCAGATGCCTTTGTGGCAGAATTGCCCGGTAGATAACATACAGAGTGACACAAGCATGAATGCTTCTTGTTAGATGTCATCCCAAATGGGACAAAGTCATCTTACTGCTTTTCCCTCCTCTGTATATTTTTCCTTACCAAATCAAATATGAAAGAAGTGCTCTGAAGTTCTTTATTTTAGTTACATAAATGAATAAGTAATACTGTTTTTACTTTAAAAGTATCCAAAACAACGTTCCTTAATGCAGAAGGTCCTTTTGGCTTATGTCCTTCAAAATGCTGGTGGAGGTGTTTGTCTCTCAGCAGTGCACTTTGTTCTGTAGAATGAAGCAGAGGAGGGAAGCCTCTGGAAGTGACTGACATGGAAACAGCTACTTACTGTCTGTGCTATGTGGCAGTTTAAGACACTTCTCTGCATTTCAGTTAAAAAAGCTAAGCATGTGTTCATTTGGTAGTACTTCGGGACTTCATGATGAGGTGAATTTGAGATGGATGCTGGTAGTGCCTCCTGGATTCTTTTTGCAGGACTGAGCAAACACAGAAAGTTTCCAGCCTGAAAAGCCTTGCTTTTTTAAAATGAAAAATGTTTATGTAATTCTCTTGAGATGTGTTTCAGTTTCTCTGAAGGTTTGCTCCTTGTATTATCTGTGAGCCAAATCACATATGTACCAGCTATTACCTGTTAAGCATTGTCTCCATATTCCATCAACTACCATTCTGCATAGAGCTCTCCTCTGCTAGGTTGTGATGGAGGGGTGGCTCTCTAGATAGACTTTTTAATTCTTCTTAAAAGATTGCCACTCTGAGAGCACGTTTTCCTATGATCCGCGTCACTGTTTGCAGACCGTGGTGACCAGTGAGGTGCTGCTGTCGAGTGAACAGAGGTGTTCAGACAGGATGAATTTTTCTAAGTACTGGTATGAATAGTGTAACCCTTCTGTGTGGCAAAGGGAATAATAATATTTAAAGCCAAAACTATCTATGGCAAAAGAATTTTCTCGTAGAGATTAGGAAGAAAAAACCTTCACCAAATCCTTTGCCAGGATCCCTTGCACCAGTGTCTGGCTGGGGAGTGAGCTTCTCCTCAGCAGTAAAAGCAAAGAGTTAGGTCAGAATGGGGTAGAATGGGTGTGCTGTCTGTCCTGTTGGTGTCTTCCTCTCAGCATCTCTGCTTCTTGGCATCCACTTTCTGGTTTGCATCTTAAGCACTCACCAAGCACCCCATAAAAAAGCCACCTCAAACTCAGTAGGAGACCGATCGTTGCATTACCCGGATAGGCAAGGCTCCCTTTAGGACACACTTATGTCATTCTGGGGAACTGATGCAGGGAAGAGAATGAGGACAACAACATTTTCTTTTCTTATTTTAAACGTCAATGTAAGGAAAAATAGCAGATTGTAGTTATATGAGGATATATATTTTTATTTCCCTTAAGATAGACGTGGGGGGGTGTGAGGGAGAGAGAAAGAGATGGCCAACACGTATGCTAATTAAAGAATCCGGTCCTTCAGCATAGTGTGTGCCACCATGAGCCAAGTGTTTCTGGAGGAAGGGGGACCAATGCAATTAAACATGTCATGTTTGAAGGACAGATTTATGTTATTGCATGTTAAATGTACATTAAATTCTTTCATATGCAGTAGAAGAGATGCTTAACTTATAAACAAGTCTCAGGCAAGAAGACATTCATACAAGAGTTGGAAGTTAAAAAGAATCATTCATGCACATCCACTGGTCTAGGAATGTAAAATATGAACTTCTCTGAGATGGCTGAGAATAACTCAAAAATTAGCCACACTTCTACATGAAGGAGCCATGTAAGAGATCATTGCAGCAAAGGTGCTCATACAGCTCTTGAAGTGCATCTTCTAAACAGCTGGAGAGTCAAGTATTGCTCGGATTTTTGTCAGTTTGTAGAGCAGGGAGTGTTGCTTTATTCATGCTAAGTAATCTGTTACACCATCACCAGTCTCACCAAAACAGATGGAATTGCTTCCAAAGGAATAGAGATGGGTGGAAGATTGGTATTCGCCCCTCAGTGAAAAGTGTTATATGTGAATGCCGGGAAATGTATTGAAATATTTATCTTGGCGGGAGGAAAACTTACATAAAAGTTTATGCTAATAAACATGTAATGATCAGCTGCGGAAATGAAATTGGTGGGAGTTTATAAAGATAAAATAAATAGAGCTAACAGCAGCTGCAACATTAGGGGCTTAGATTTGTTGAAAGTAACGGGTTTATGTTACTTGAGAAATATTATAAGCCTGCTAGATTAGGCAACAGCTATGTGAGGGGGGAAATTGTGAACTTTTTAATTAAAGACTGTGTCAGGATGTATGGGCATAAAGGACTAAAACAAGGTCAGTCATTCCATCCTGATTCTGGCATTTCCTAAGCCTCCAGTGCCTAACTTTGCAACCATCATGTTTCCTTAAACTGTTTTGTCTTTGTAGCTATTTATACAGTGACCCAAAGCACACGTGACATTTGACAGAAAATAAGAGTAGAGCTGTAGTTGTCAAGTGTTTGCAGCCTAAATTTATAGAAGTCACAGCAGGAGCTAGTAACAAACAGTAGGGGTAACTGTTAAAAACATCCTGCTTACCGCTTAGGTAGCTGTGGTAACCATAGTATGTTCCTAAAAGTAGGTAGGAGACCAAAATTTAGGTGGAGATACTACAATTATAATGAAGCTGGGAATGTTGGGAATCTAGCTGTGGCTACACTGAATGCACATCTTTGTGTGGTTGTTTTGTTACGGTCAAGTCATAAAGGACATGCACAGATTTATGAAGATGCTGGCCCAGGCTTCAACAAGTTCAGTCAGTTCCAAGTTTATTAACCAATTGCATTTGATAAGGAGAAGTCATTTAAGGGCAGATTTCTCAAAGGCACTGAAACAAAGGTACAGTGAGGCACTTCCCAAAGTTAAAAATCTCTATGGGCAACTCTGGATACCTCAGTTTCCCACTTGCAACAGTAGATAGACTTATTAGTTGGTTGTCACGTGCTCATACTGTTTTTTTTTCCGTTGGTAAGTTCTTCAAAGCTAGTCCCTGTTGTGGATTTTCAGTGGCAAGTATGAAGAGTTCCTGATTTTGGTTTGAGCACTAGGTGAAACTTGGTTGTCATTTCTTCTGCTCCTGAAATCCTTTGCTGTTACAGAAGATGGCTTGCTGTCCTTGTTACAAATTAGAGAACCTTTACTTTCATGGCCTGTATAGACCTGCTTCTTTAAGGGGAGTATTTCTCATAAACTATGACTCAAGTGGTTTAACTTCCTTCATTTCATCGCAGTCCACACTCTTGCCCCGAAATTATTTGTCAGAGATGAGTGGCAGGATGAATGTCTTGATTAGTGAATTGATTTGATAGAATATTACAGCTTTCATGACATTCAATTAGGGGTTTCTTTGTTATTTTATGTGTGTCGTGTACCTTTCCTGTGCATAACATGCCAATACAGTTTTATCTTGCAGAATAAGAGTACTTGTGGTTAATCCAATGTACGGGGACAGCATTCAATTTAAAAGAAAGATCAGGGAGCTGAATGATGGGTTGGCATCGTGGCAATAGTACGTGTAGAAACAGGTCCTTAGAAGGTGTCTGTATCAGGCCCTGTGCCAGTACCAACCAGACTGATATCCTAAGGGAGACAAGGAGTTACAAGGTGAAATTGTAGCCCCCAAATCCATTGGGCATTTTGTGAGGATTTAAACTGCAGTCTTTACCTTTAGGTAATTACAACTAAGAAGAAGTGATCACATGAAGAGATTGGCAAGTGAAGAATCTTGACAGCTATATGCATTTTTAGATTGTTCAAGATGTATTTCCTTTTATGGATGCATATATGTCCATTAGCAGAACAAATTGAAAGGCCTGAAAAATAGCTCTGATTTGCAGCCCATTAAATTCAAATTGGAAGTGCTGTATCAAGAAGTTCACGTCAAGAAAACATTGGAAAGGATGTAAACTTTATCACGAAAAACATTTGAGAGATGTAACTGACGCAGTAATAGCCTTAAAAAGAAGGCGGGGGGGTGGGGAGAGAGGAGAGGAAAATACACTTTGTGTGAAACTCAGAAGGAGGGCTTGTGTTCTGTGCCACTTGAAACTGTTGTATCCTAGCAATTCTAGGTAATAATAACAAACACAACAAAAGTTAAGATGTAGTAGTTAAATGAGCCATAAAAATGAAGAATCCGTAATTTGCATTGTAATGTGTCAGGTAACCGGATTAAAATAAACTAATGTTTGCACTTATTTGTATTTGGGAGAAAATGAAGTGTAGCTGTTTGAGTGGTGCTACATACATTCCATCCTGGAATGAAAATCACATTGTTTTGACTGCGTTATTTCTGTATCCATGCAAACCATCCTCATCACTCTATAGTTCTTACCTCTTTAACACAACCAGGGTTGTGTCACTTGAAATTAGTGGGTATAAGGCCCCTTGGAGAGATAAAGAGGAGCAAGGGTTTGAAACACTGAAATGCATCAGTCAGATTTAAGAAGAAAGGGCATTTTCCTGGTAAATGTTTTCCTAAATGGGAAATTTTCAGTGTGGTGTTTTGCTCGTGTATTTGGCAGTCACTTGGAATCAAGTGCAGACTTGTGCTACATTGTGGGCTTGGCAATGACAATTTGTGTGTGTGTGGTGCTTTAGTTATATTAGCCCTGGAGGCAGAGTTAACACTTGCAGTGGGACAAGAGTATTTGCAGTCATCAGAGAACTTTGCAGTCAGCTTCAATAACATCACTCCATTTTTTTCACTTTTTTTTTAACATTTTTTTTGGCAGCAAAGCTCTTAGTAGAACCATCTGTCTTTCTATTAGTGTTTTTGAGTCCTGTTTTGAAGCTTCTTTGCTTGGCAAAGTCACTTTCATCCTTGGAAACCATTTAAAAAAAAAGTTCTGTGGCTTTTTGCCGAAGAAGAGTACTATGCAAAAATTCCACACGGCTGTTCATTTTTGTTCTAAAAGAATGCAGCTACTTTGTCTTTGTCTTAAAAAAAAAACCCCTCACACCCCAAACAAAACAAACAAAAAATAAAGGCATGAAGAAAAGGCAGATATTGGGCAGTTTTAGGGTGATTGAGTGGGTTAGAGAATAAATCATATTTTATATGTTGGGTTTTTTCTCCATCAGTCCAGTTATAAGTGTGTATGTCACCTTCTAGTTAAAAGAATCAGTGTAGAAAGAAGAACACTGAAGTAACAAAAAATGGATAGGTTAGCTCAGTGAATAGACCTACATCTACTCTAGCTTCAGTCCCAACCTTAATCTCCCAGTGAATGAGTTTCCACCCAAAACTCTTCTGAACTCCGTCCTTGCAAACTGTTTCGGACTATAGAGACGCAGTCAGCACAGACACACAGAGGTGCTGACAGTTCCTGGCATAAATGAAGAGGTTCCCTTCCCAAATTTCACATTGCTCTTCTGCCTTGTAGTGGTGTTGGGCGAACCAGAACATCTCCTGGATCTTCAGGAGATTAAAATAAAATGAAGTCAAGATGCTGTGGTCTGAACCAAGGAGCTGGCACAGGTTCTTTTTTTGCCAGTTCTGCTGTGTGGGCAGTAGCAAAGGGAGTAACACCTTCTTATGCCACTGGTCCAAAACAGTTGTCTATCAACATGCTATTTCTTGTTTCTTAAGACCACAAACTAAATTTTTGTCTTTGATTATATATCTGTACCTCAGATGCCTTAGCTTTACAGTGCCATTAAAGACCTAGATGACCCCTCTTAAAAACTGAGTCAGTCTGCCTTTACTGACAGAGCAGAGGTTTTAATTAAAACCAGTCTTTTAAATAAAACCATTTACCATTTTGATGGCAAAGAAACTCATCATTTTTCATCTGTGTGAAGTAAAAAGACCATGTCCATTTCTAGTGATGAACAGCTCTGACAGAGCTGGGTAAAAGCAATAGCATCGGACGTTATGCCATGGCCAACTGCCAGTTGTAATGACTAATTTCTGCATGTCTTAAGTCCCCTGCAGTATCCACTTACAATATAATATTTTCCATTTCCTGACTTGCATGGTTGCTTACAGTTGCTGTGTGAAGTTGAAGAGCTGGCGCTTCAGACATAGCTGTGTTTTACTTGCGACTAAAGTGTCTGAGCCTTTTTTCTTACCATCTCAGAGGCGTTATCCTTTCACATGTATCAGGAAGCGTATGTGTATGGGCAGAGAAATAGTACTGACTGTGCTGTACGCTACTTAGGCACATATTTGTACTTCCCTGTGTGTGTGTGTCTTTGTGTTTGGGCTCAGTCGGGGTGAGAGCTACTGTCTGTCTGAGATGTAGATGTTTTTACGTGGTGAAGTAAAAGAGCCGCCCCGCAGTCAGAAGAGAAGTGAGGTGGTGTGGACTGTGGGATGGGAAATAATTAGCAGGGACTTAGGGATGCTTCAGCGGAATCTTTCGATTTATTTTGGATTGATGTAATTCATAAAGGGGCTGGAGCACCTTTCCTATGAGGACAGGCTGAGAGAGTTGGGGCTGTTGAGCCTGGAGAAGAGGAGGCTCCGGGGGGACCTTCGAGCGGTCTGCCAGTACCTCAAGGGGGCCTACAAGAAAGATGGGAAGAGGCTGTTCAGTAGGGCCTGTTGTGACAGGACAAGGGGTGATGGTTTCAAAATAGAGGGAGGGAGATTTAGATTGGATATTAGAAAAAAAGTTCTTTCCTGTAAGAGTGGTGGAGCACTGGAACAGGTTGCCCAGAGAGGTGGTGGATGCCCCTGCATCCCTGGAGACGTTCAAGGCCAGGTTGGATGAGGCCCTGAGCAACGTGATCTAGTTGGGGGTGTCCCTGCTTCTTGCAGGGGGTTGGACTAGATGACCTCTGGGAGTCGCTTCTAACCCTAATCATTCTATGATTCTATGATTCTATATGAAGTGCTTTGGTAATTAAGATGAGGCTGAAGAGTGGGTGCTACTGGAACACCCCATTGTGGAGGAGCATATTCAAACCTGACCTCCCAGGTCAGAAGTAGGAGAAAGCATGTGAGCAGACGTTTTCCCCCAAAAAAATTCCGTGTTTGATTTTCCCTCTCCTGTTCAGCAGGTCCAGGGTCAGCTGCCTCCATTAATGATTCCCGTATTCCCTCCAGACCAACGAACCCTAGCAGCAGCTGCACAGCAAGGATTCCTTCTTCCTCCTGGTTTCAGCTACAAAGCGGGATGCAGTAAGTCCTGTAGATGTTTTTAGCCGGAAGTGGGTATAGGGCACAATTCCATGCCAATCCCTTTATAAAAAGTATCACCTCTCTTGCCAGATGGACAAAGGCATTAACTTGCACAGATGAGTGTGAAATAGAGAATTAGTGGATGTTGTGTGAGGAAAGATTGTCAGAGATGAAAATATTCCACACGACAAGTGGATGTGGGCACCTTCTTTCTGACAGACCTTTTTGACAAGCGAGCATGCTCATGACCACACATACGTGCATGCATCTGAGGAGAAGCTAGCTGAAATTTCCCAATAAATTTCAACACTGTTGCAAGAAAACACAGGCTTTTTTTTCCTTAAGCAGCCTGCTTGCTATTTGTGAACGGAGGGCCTATTCTAGTCTCTTTCTTCACACAGAACTCACGTTAATCTCAACGGGGGTTCTGCACAGAGATCAAAGATAGCATATGCCTTTCAGTTTGATGAACTAACACAAGCTATGAGTGTATTTGTGAGAGCCTAACACTAAAAAATACAGCATCTACATTTTTTAATCTTTGAAAGATTTGTATTGTTCTTTATACTCCCCATATTTTTTTTTAATTTTTATTTAAGCCTTCTATAGGATTTCATGTTCCTGTCAACAGGATGATACCAAATAGAAGTTAAAGAATAATCAAGGAACTCCATTTCCATTGAGACTTAGCTAGAGCATGAATTTCATAGACTTCTTTTCATGCCTTGTGCTTGTCTAACTCTTCTGACATGAATTTCCTTCTGAGGACTTGCTTGCTCAACCATTCTCTGTCTCTAGCATGGGTGTTTAGCTTTATTATAGCCGTGTCAGTGTATCCATCTGTATCACTGAGTAACTCATGAATTCATCAGTTGTTTTGAGTTATTCAGGACTTGCCACTACTGCAGTTTCATAAAATGAGAACATAAAAAGTTTCCATAGGTTAAACTTGATTAGCCCACAGTTTCTGATCTCTTTCAGTTTCTATAAACTCAAGTTTCTTTGGCCACTAATTCCTTTCCCCAGTATTGTACAGACTGGGACCACTACTGAAAATGACTGTTCAAAGAACTCCACATCCCTCTGCAGCTGCAGTGCCAAAGCAAAGGCTCCTTCAGTTCTTCCAGTGATTTCACACTCTGTCTCTCTCAAATGGGAGAAGCAGTGAGTCACATTACTGGATGTTTAACTGAAAGCCACACTTGAATATGAATGCTACCGTAACTGTAGGCCTGGAAAAGGTCAGGAAAGCAGCACCCTGTTAGCTATATCTGACAGATTAAATTAGTTCCATGTTAATGAAGTCTGGTTTGGATAGCAAGAGCTGAGGCTGGGGTTTTTTTTCCTTCTTTTTATTGCATGTACATTAACTGTAGATCAAGCCTATAGTTCCTCACATCCATGAAGTACATGTGACATCACATGTTTGCATAACCTTGAAAATGAAGAAGAAAAAAGAGCAAAGTTGCTGCTGCTTCTGGCAGTGAGGCTTGGAATTAACAGTATGCCAAGGTCTAGGGCTGAGCAGAAGCCAGTGGAAAAAGACAGCTCTGTGTTTGGTGATTCCCTGGCATGTTTGACTGAATTTTACTGAGAAGCTGAGGAAAAGTGATAAGTAGTCCAAAGGATTTTTTTTTCTTTTTACTCACAGTTTAGTGTAAACAAAAAAAGCATATACGGATTTAGCTACACCTAGAAAGCTTGTAGCAATGAAAAATGTAGCTGTCTCAAAACTACAACATGTTCACATCAAGTAATGTTTCTGACAGGCCATTAAAACATTTCTCCCACTTTCCTGCTTGCCCTTCTGTGTAGCAGTCAAAGTTGTGGTAGATTGTAAACCAAAGAGCTTTGGGTAAAGTTTTCTAAAGTACCATGGTGATGTAGGAGACATAACTAACTCTCCATTTGAAGAGTGACAAAGGCAATAGGATCCAAGTCTCAGGGATATTTAGTAAATGTTTGTACTGTTACCTTTGTACAGTCACCTGTGCTAGCTTGAACTGAGCTAAAGCAGGTACCAATATCCCACTGCAGCAGAGAACATACAGCAGATTAATTTGCCCAACTTTTCTGTGTGTTGAATGCTTCACTGAGTCTGCCTTTGGATGCAAGGCTTTCCTGTGAACTGATGAAGATCCCACTACCAGCATCTTTACCTGACTGCTGTTGCATGTCTTAAATTTGGCTTAGGTACTTTACAGGAATGGAACTTCACTTCTACATTTCCCTGTTCCTTTTGGAAAACATGCTTTTTTTTTTTTTTTCTGGACTGATAGATTTTCAGAATTATTTTGTATGGCTGATTGACAGGAATTCTCCAGTGGTGATTCTGTTATTTACTAGCATTAGCCTGCACATAGGAACAATAAAAATCTCCATGGGACAATTTAGTTCCAGTCACAAATAAAAAATGTATATGGAAATTTTCATATACTTTTTCTCAGTAAAAGAGAGGTTTGAAAATCTGGTGGAAGAGGGAATTGCTGTCACAACTGATAATTTTGTAACTAATTGTGATTATGGATATACAACTGGGGACACCTTCAAAGTGACATTTATACTGTTCGGTGCCCGGCCCCTTTGACAAGTCACCTCTCCCAAAGAGTGTCTCAAGTGCAGCATCACTTCAGCTAAGGCACTGCTGACTCTAGGTAGGTGTGGTGGTGGTCAAACCTCATGGGTGGGTTGCTTGCCACCTGCTGTCTGCAGGCCAGGTAGTGGAATAGACGACTGCCTCCAGTTGCTCATCACTGCGCCTCTAACTTCTGACATACTGGCCAAGCTTCTTGGTTGAGCACTCCCTAGCTTGCTTCCATCCAGGCTGGGATAGCAAGGATTTCCTGTTAAAATTGCCTAAACTGAGCTGGCTCATTTTAATGGCAGTGTGTTGAGAAGTGATGAAACAAGCAGCCTGGTCAGGGTGGTAACTTTTGGCAGGGGCTGTGGTTGGAGATAGTGGCCTCCTCAGCCAGCACAGCTGCAGCTTGTGAGCAAGCCTTGAGGTCAGTGAGACAAAAAAGTGTGAATACTTAGTTATACTGCTGTTTTTCTTTCATTCAGCATAGATAATGAATCCAAGCTAACTTACTCAATGCTTTCTGATTGACCTGCCAGTGTTAGAGCAACAGAGGGTCAAATAGAATCATAGAATCGTAGAATTGCATGTCTCCTGGTGGTTTCAGACAGTGTGTAGGGTAGGATTCCTCAGACAGTGTTTCCCAGTGGACCAGTGACTTGTCCAGAGAAAGATTGTGGAAGGGAAGAGCACTGATTTCTCTACAGATACAAACATACTTCCTTTTCTGAGGATTTTAATGTAGATAACACAAAAGTATCCGTAACAGCTCATTGCAGGGGCCCATTTAGATTCAGCTCGTGGCAGATACCTAAAGAAGAGTGCAAGAACAAGAAAAGGGTATACTGATACTTTATGCCCTTATACCTTGCCAGGTTCCACTGGTTGGTGACTCGGGGACCTTCTGACCCAGTGGTGGCATTACTGTGTGAGAGCTATTCTGTCTATTACAGACAGAGCTTTCTCTGCTTGGGTTCCTACCTGATCTCAAACATCCTAGGCTGAAATGCTCTAAAGAGTACAATAATATCAATCTCCGACATGAACAGAGCAAATTATTCACTTAAACTTCTCCAAATATTTTGCAAAATTGAGTAAATACAGGGAGGAGAGGGGTAAATATTTTCTCCATGGTTACATGGCAGGTCGTGGTCTTTGGCTTCCAATTTGATGTAGTAAATTTCCTTTTCTTTCTTTTTCTCCATAGCACATCATGCTTGGGAGTGTCTTGGTTTTTCATTTTGTTTTGTTTTTTAAACAGATGGTTTGCATTACATAAGGGACAATTTACACAAGTTGACACTTCCCCTTTTTTCTCTATGGCATATTGTGTGGTGGTAAAGTTGGCAGAGAAAAAGGGAGGAACTTCTATTAGGATTACATTTCTATTTGAGAAAAAGACTCATGATCTATGGTTCCAATTGATTTTTAACCTCCACACCTAGATATAATTGCATGGTGTGTAAAACACTTAATATTACCATTTACAATCAAAGCATTTTTTCATATCAGAAAAATAAGTTGGCAGTATGTGATAGACTATATTGTCTACAATTAGCAAGAAAAATACTGGTTACCTACTTATTTGGTACATACTTGGTTATCCCTTTTCTGTGTGCTCTTTGGAGTTTAAGTATTTTATTTTGATGCAAAACTCTTTATATGTATTTTATATATATATAGTGTGTGTGTAATATTTATCTAGATGCATAATGCAAATCACTTTTTATGAAGAGCTGATGTTTCAAAGTTAGCTAAGTGCCATGTGGCGTGAGCAGATGTTAGGAGTTAACCCCAGTACCCTAAGTATATTAATTGGGTTTAGCAGCAGGTGAGCTCCTTCCATTTCAGCTGATGTTGAAACCAGCCAGAGCCTGATTCTGGCATTTCTCAAACCATGCCATAGCTTCTCCCACATTTAAACTAAGCAGATTGGCTCAGGGCAATTAACCCTTCTCTTTTTATTGTCAGCCAGCATTCCTTAACCCTATCATTTGTTACTTCTATTACTAGTTCACGTTCTCTGGTGATACTTGCTGGATAATATACACGACTCGCAGCGTTTCAGCAACGGCGAGTGAAATGTCAGCTGTGCTGAGGTCTCAGGAGCACTTGCTGTTGACTTCACTGAAGTCAGATTTCACACCAGATGATAGAGATCTGCTAGGGCCACTCTTAGAAATAATTAGAATTTATTTAGAGCTAATTAATATTTTTGAAGTGCTTTGGAAGTATAAAAGCAGTGTAAGTGATAGAAAATAAGTTTGGTATTGTGCCCTTTGAAAACTGCATAGTTCCACCTCGGATGAAGCTGCTCTTCAGTTGTAGGTAGTGTGATCCTTTTATTAATGCACATATGTATAGATTTGTATGTGGAATATTAAGGCATAGTTTTCTTTCCCGTGTAGGAGATAGGGAATGGAATAAAGATTTGGGAGAGTGGAAGGGGCTGCTTCATGGGTAAAGGCAGGAGTTAGGCTGGGGATAGTGGTAGATCTTCAACCACTGCAAGGGGCACAGTGCCCCGGGACAGGATGCTTCCCCATGCTTTCTCTGGGGGTCTGTGTTTGCAGCAGTGTTTACAATTACCTTTCTGTTAAAAGACACAAAATAGCCCAGACTTTGCAAAGAAGGTTGGTCCTCCCAGACTAACAGCACCAAGATTCACTTTGGGAGCTGGGCTCCATTGCTTCTTTAAGTATTTGGTGATCGTGGTAGAAAGGAATTAAAATGGTGACCAGCCACCTTTCGACAGTGTGGTGTATTGTATCGGTCCTGAGGCTTCAGTATGATTGGAGCTGTTGAATTCCAGATAGTTTTTTCTCTGGAAGATGAACAGCAACACATTTTCTTTTCCAAACTGAAGTGTGCAAGAAATTCAATTTTATGGATGCTTTTAGGATTTGCTTTTTGCTTTTTTTTTTCCTTTCCTTTCCTCAGGAAACAATAGCTACAAAGTCTTTATTTGTGGAAGTGGGATTTGCCCTAAATAGATTTTCCAGGTTATTCACAAATTCTCAGGAAAGCTTCTAGGTAGCCTCTTACTTGCTGGTACCTGTGTTATTTTAATGGAAATATGCCAAATTCTGGAAACAAGAATTGTTTTTCTTTGCCCACTCCTCCTCTCCCCTGTGGATAATTTGTTGTAACAAATCATATTGTGTTCCCAGTCAGATGTCATCAACATGAGGTTTTCTGAAAGCACTTTAATCACTATTTCAACCATATCCAATTAGTGGGGGAAAGTCTGAATATACAATAGGTACATTGTATGTGTCTTACATATCAGCTCGTTGCCGCTGAAAGCGTTCTAAATAAAATAATGCACACAAAGTTATTGATGAAATATCTAATTACTTTTTTAAACCAGCAAAAATGCATGAGATGAACAAGCCAGGCCTAATAACATTAATATATGCTGAATTTACCGTTCGTCTATATTCCGAACAATAATTCCAATGTCCGATAAAAATGAAACTCCCAGTTAATTGGTTTCTCATACAGTACAATAAAATTAATGTTTAGGAGTTAAATAGCATAAACTTCCTGGGGGAAATTTGCTGATGTATCTCTTGTTTTTCAGTCAGTCACATGTTTCATTGTTTAATGGAGTATCATGTGGACTGTCTTACAGTTTTTCTTGTGCTCAGTGTCCACGTGTCTGACTTCTAAAGAGACTGAGCGCTAATTTCTGATTCAACTGTGTCAGCTGCATCAGCTGACATGCAGGTCATTGACAATCATCACATCACAAGAAAAAAATATTGACATTGCTATGCTTTTATCAGAAGGACAAAAATAGGAACCATGTGTTGTGAGGACCAGATACTGTAACTTCTTTATAAAGATGCTAGTCATCTTTCAGGGCCACTGTTTATGCCTTGGAAAAGAATGAGCATATGACTAAACCCTCATGTTCCCCCCAGGATAAGAAAAGAGTAATAGCATTGTGGATAGAAACAGCAAGAAGGAGGAATTTTTGGTAACAACTTTGCCTTTTAGCATACGTGAGAATGTGTCACTTCTGCAATGCTGAAAATGCAATGGAGGGCATCAAGACTGCAAAAAATAACAACTCAAGACTGTTTCTAACTGAAAGAATCCCATAGCCCCTGATCTCACAATAGTGCTAATAAAATACTCAACGAGACAGGTGAAGTAATGGGGTCCTGTGAAAACAGGCTGATAGTTTCAGTTCAGTTTCCAGGCCATAAAAGCTGTCTGGCATCACAGCACCAAATGAAAGTCCTGATTTTTAAATTCATGAGTATATACAAATCTCTGCAGAAATACATTGGCTTTCCTTGGTACTGAGAGCTTCTGAATAACTGTCATTTGTTCAACAGGTGTATTAACAAAAAAAAAAACACAAAACAAAACAAAAAGGCCCCCTGAAAATCTTAGTATTGGTCTGGTTGGAAGGAATCTCAGAAGGTCTGTAGTCCAACCTCTTTCTCCAAGCAGGATCATCTAGGAGATTGGACCAAGTTACTCGGGGCTTTATTCAGTCAGGGCTAGAAAACCTTTTAGGACAGAGACAGCACAACCCTGTTTCAACATCTGGATGTCTTCATGGGGAAAATCTGATCCTCTTTTATTTCACTTTATGTCCTTCTATCTTCCAGCCTAGCACTACCATGAGGAGCCTGGCCCTCTTGTTGATCCCCTCCTCACAGGAACTTCAAGGCTGTTTTGGGGTCCCTCCAAAGCAGTATTTTCCGTAGACTGAATTGTTTCCCTAAAATACAAAATCAGCTAATCCCATGTAGGCAGCACTTAGTAAAAGATGTCGAGACATATCCTCAAAGAAAGTAAAGGAGCCAGTTTGGTTTTCTTTTTTGGAAGCCACTGATTGTAACTTCTTCATACTCTTCTTATTTATCTAAATCCTTAATGCCTAGAGACAGAAATCAGGGAATACTACTTCTGTCTTTCACAGCCTTCCATGATTCTTACTACATGTCTACCATCACACCAAAAAAAGTGAAGGCAAATGGTGATGAGGGTGAGAATGAGTGAGTGGTGAAAAGAGATGCAGTGGCTTACCTGTCAGCCATCAGCTGTGATTATTCATTGTAAATACACTTAAGTGATAAATTGAGTGTAAAATTATTTTCTAGAGCTTGTCAAAAATGGGTGAAAGATGATGTAGAATTCCTTTTCGTTCAGCACAATCTAATATACAGAAATGTTTATTCTGATATTTTTCATGGAGTTTAGTTTAGCATTCTGGCTTTGGAAATTATAATTTAATAATTTCTTTTTGTTTCCTACACTTTATATTCTTTACACTGTTATCTTTTTTTCTTCTTCCACGACCTCCAACTTTTTTACTTGCTCTCCCTGAAAGACAGGTAGGAAGAAAACAGTAAGTTTCTTTTAAAAAACCATAGGAAATAAAACCCCTACTTCTCTTCTTCTGGTATCTTTGTGAGGTTTTTTAAGAAGAAAATTTCAGGGGAAAAAAAATCAGTGTTCTATTGTTTCATATAATCAGGTTCAACTTTAAAATCCTGTCAAAACATTATAATTTAACATTAGCATGTAACTTGATTTATATAGCAAGTAAGACAATTGTGCCTGCTCTGAAGAGCTTGCAGCTTGTCAGGAGACAAGACAAGACACTAGGGGGGATTACACCATGAAGGAGAATAAATGAGATGAGTGACAGAAAATGGAATACAAAAAACATCGCATGAGTTTAGGTGAATGGTGCAACACACATAATGTTAGCTCCTAGGCATTCTTTTCTCTTTTTTTTTTAATAAAAGTCTTTTTTAACTTAATTTCACTTACCTTTGATAAAATTTTGCAAAACATATCAATGGTTTAAGAGCCACTGTTGTATTTCCACAAGTTTACAATCATTTAATATCCATGAGCTCACAGCTAGTCAGTTGAAAATCAAGTTCCTAAACACACAGGGTTGTTATTTTGCGTTCTGGGACAGGATGTCCACTTGGCTCTGCACCACAATTTACTTTAGCAGAAAAGTGTTTTCACTGGAGGATGATAGGGAGAGTTCATAGAAAGAGTGGTTTAAAAGTGAATGTACTTCATGAAAAATCCTCTTGTAAGCAAGATCTTGGAAGATTATTTTGGGCAAGGATGAAGGTGTGATTTGAAATTGAAAGAAGTTGCAGTGAATAAATTATCAGGAAAGAGGTTCTGGGTATGCTTGTGGAAGACGGACCAAAAGAAGTATAGAGAAATAAAGAATTAGCACAGAAATGAGGGTTCAGCGTTGTCTTCTTCCCTGAGCCACCAGTGTTCACCTTTGGTCACAGTGTGCACTGACACCTCTGACATATAACCCACCATCTACCCCGGGCTGATGTAGCCCTTCACTTCTTTCCATATCACCAGTACACACGTCCTGTGCTCTGTGTTTATGTTGTCACTCTTGAGTATCTCTGTTCTTCACAGTGATGGCACCAGGTAGCTGGGAAATAAATATACGTTAGAGAAGAACATGTCAGTTACCAAAATATTTTTATGGTGTTCTTAAAATAAAAACTTCAGCCTTTGACCTGCTTCAGATTTTATTATACAGTGTACTGAAGAAAAGCAACATCAACAAAAACTTCTTTCTGATGCTTCGTTTGTAAGAAAAGTCCACTCATAAGGAGAGACAGTTTGGAACATGAAAGGTGTGCACAAAATGTTTCTTTTGGTACCTGGAAGATGTCAGGAGGAACATTGCTGCCTGCATGCATTAGTAGATCAATCGTGAATTGTGATATGATTTAGTTGTTTGTGAATGTGTTTTGAATAGCCTGGGAAATTCTGACTTCTAATAATTGTATATCTTGCCTCACATTCCTGAAATGTTCCCAGAGCTTGGGGGAAAAAAATGTAGTGAATTTTTACATCTAACCATAATGTATTTACTGAAGAAGTAATTAAATAGTTAAAATATTAATTTCCCAGATTTCAGAATTAACTAAAACAGTTCAGGCGAAACCCTCAGCCTAATGTGGGAATGAATGTAAGGGCAATAGAGTGACATGTCATGTCCTAGAGTATATCAGCACAGAGCAATCAGGTAGTTAGTTATCAGAGGAGACTTGAAACCTTTGTTAGTATTTTGGGGGGTGTAGCTACTCTGGCACTGTGTGGCTTGAGTAAGTATACAAGTGCTTGGCCTCGTCATTGATAGAGGCCCTGGATCTTGCCCTGGGAAGGCCACTGCGGGAAGAATTCTCTGTGGGTTTTAATCCTGGCTCTTCCACTGGCGTGTTGTGTGGCCCAGGGCACGGCATGGGGTTTGAGTGTCTTCCTCACTCTTTTGTGTCTTGACTCATGTGGGCATTAAGCTCCTCCAGACAGAGGAGATCTTTTCTTAGGCATTTGTACCCGGACAAGCACAGCGGATGGCTAACCCAGATGGTGTCTTTGCTCATTATTGTACCTTTCTCCAACTTCTTTCCTGCTGCTGTCATGTCTGTACCATGGGAGCAGTAATGTAGTTGTAGATGTAGATGAGTAGCACTTGTGAAAGAGTCACCCCAGACAGGGCGTACTCTTCTTCAGAAAAAGAATTAGCAAACCCCTACAATAAGCACAGGACAGCAGAGGGTATAAGCAAAGACTAATGATGCAAAGATTCACGGGAGCCTCACAGTTTTCTTTCTTCATTTTCTTTGTTAAAACTACATTTGGAGATCTGGAAAAATATAAAACCCTTTAAAGAGAGAACTAACAAAATAACCCAACCTGGCAGACAGGAGAGCCTAGCTCTGCACATTTGTGGTCTGTTTTGAGGGTGAATTTGAGTTTCAACTTAGAACTATGAAAACTTACGGTAGCATGTATTGGTGTAGTGGTTGCTTTCTAGCATGATGGCCTGCAGAGTCCCACAGGCATTATTACCTACACCACCAAAGCCAGTGGTTGTGACCATGCCCATGTCTGTGGGGTATGCACGTGGCCAGAGGGACTTCTGCATGTTCTTCTTTCACAAGCATCAGCTTGATATATCTACCAAATGAACCATAAAGAATAGGAATTACCACAACAGATGAGGGTATGAGAATCTGCCTGGCTGTTGAGGGAGGTGAGAATAGTGGAATTTATGAATTAGTATGAGGTTGTGGGAAGATGGGCTGAGGCTTGTACATGTGCCTGGAGAGATGAAGAATGTGGGACAGTGCATAGAAGTTAATCTTTTAATGTGTATGTTTTAGTACAGGTCTTTTGTAGCTGAAAATTTTAATGGACTGTAAAATCAACATCCTAGTGAGCATCTTTTTCTTTGTTCTGTTCATTGCAGTTGAGAAATTAATCATATTAAATAGTTCCACTGATGGTTCTTGAACAAAATGTCCTCTTCTAGAGAGGAGTCTTTCAGAATGATACTGGGATTAGCATTTGAGCTGCTAGTGGTGAGGAAGCGGCAAAACACCATTGACCCTGAGTCTTTGACCATCATCTCTTTCTTCTGTATGTGTTCACATCTTTAAGTCACATTGCTTGGGTCACAGGGTAACTCCCCATAAAATTTCAAGTGAGATAAAAGTTTTGGTTAATTCATGATTTGAAACTTGAAAGTGGATGTCTCAATTAAGCACTGGAAAATTGGAAAATGTGAAACAATGGCATCCTCTGGGGAAAAAAAAATAATCCAAGCAAGTCAGGAAACTTTGCAATAAATCAGTAAATAGAGAAGTTGTGACCTGATGCTGGTGCAAAAAAATGGGGATGCCAGGGTGGACATTTGGATTCCCATTGCTTGGCTGTCCAGCTTTGAAAGACTGTAAGGCTTCAGTCAACAAAAAAATCATTTAAGATGTTCTTAAATATAAGCAGGCCTACTTGTTGACATTAAATACATTTTAAGATGCTTCTTCCAGACCCCTTTTTTTTTGGTCCTCCATTTCTAGAAGTTACAGTATTTAATTCCTAACAGGAGATCAAAATCCTTAAATTAAAAAATCTCTGTAAAGTAGGTTGCATTAAAAAATGGAAAAATAAACATTAGCAGTTTTCCTGAACTTGTATACTCCGACACAGCTTATTTCTAACATTTGAAAAACATGAGATAAATTTCTTTCCCTTTGTTCTCTGTTTCCTGTAACTTAGACGTGATACCACTATAAACTTTAATTCAGTAACTAATAATAATTGTACAAAACTGCCTGCATTGCCTTCATAATTTGTCTTTTTTTCACCAGTTCACTCAAAAAAGCACAGAAAAGGGGAAAAAATTTTAATCTTCCTCTCTAATAAAATATACAGGAACATTAGAGTTCCCTGATAAACTGTTCTGCCTTTTCCATAGTCTCATTTCAAGTGACTGTTTCAATCCTACGGAAATCATGCATACTACCAGAACACCCATACCTACAGAAATGCTCTGGTGATCCTTATTTGAGTGGAAAGTGCTTAAGCATTGTATCATTTGGAGAAGTGATACAATACATATAGCCTTTTTTTTTAAAACCATTTTTCTTAATAGTTTCTTTGGTGGACTAGTATGAACTTTAATCAGGTATGTAAGGGTTACCAAAAGGGAGTACTCTCTAACATTTATGGCTCCATCTTAATTTTTGCCATCTCAGGTAATTTTCCTTTATAAACTCCTTCAAATTTTTCTTCGACCTTTCCTGGGTCCCTTTATCTCATTCAGCACAATGCAGTTTTACCAAAACTGAAGTAGTTTTCCTTCAGCACCAGATTGAATCTCAAGTCGTGAAGTGGAGCAGGGGCAGGGATTTTGGAGGCCTGTATCTGATTTTACTTAACCTCTCATGTCTTTTTCTGTTGTAAAACCAAACCATGAAACTAAAGCTACATATTTTTTGTTGTTTGTTTTTTTTTCTCACCTAAACGAGAACACGGTAACCAAGGGAGTGCTGTTTCTGATCTGTATGAGGAGGCTCAGTTTACTAACAGTGATTGGAGTTTGGTTAACTTCATATTCTGGACAAGCTTCTAAATTTGTCCCCTTCTAATTCTGAGATCTTATCAAGGTTGTACTGTTTTCCTTTGCTTCTCCTCCACCCCCATCTTCTTTCTTTCTTTTTTTTTTCTCTTCTTTTTTTTTTTTTTTGAAGTGCAGCCTTCTGATCAATGTGCACTTTTTTTTTTTTTCCATTTCCCTAAATACATCATGAAAAAGGATGAGGTTTCCGCCTTAATTGCTTGTGCCTTTTATTCACATTCCTCTCTCAGCCAGAATTGTGAAAAGAGTGTTAGTAAAAGGCTGCACAATAGAGCTTTTCATTAGGCCTCAACAAGGCACACAAAGGAAGGCTTTTGGAAAGAGTGAATGCAGGACTTTAATTTGCAGGTGGAGAGTAGATAAAAGGTGCTGACGCCTCTATTATTCTCTTACTTAGGTGACCCTTACCCCGTTCAGCTGATCCCAACTACCATGGCAGCTGCTGCCGCAGCAACACCAGGCTTAGGCCCACTCCAACTGCAGGTAAGTCCGAAGACAATGCGGAAGAGGCAAAGGTTAAGTAAATACGAAACACAGTTCTCTCCTCCATTCGAACACAATGCAATTAACAGCGGGTTTGGTCTGCTCTCTTGGTGTAGAAATTTGCACCCCAAGCGAAATAATCATCGAATCATAGTTTTTTTCCTCCACTTTTTTTTTATTTTTGCATTCAGGGGAACTTTCTGTTATGGTTTTTGTGCCTTTATTGTCAATCGAACTACTTTTTGGTGTGTACTACAGATTTCCATGGAGCGGTACGTTCGCTTGTCTTTCCCATTGGGCAGTGTGGTACTGGATGGATGAGTGTAAACCAGCAAAGGAAACTCATTGCCAGACAGAAGGGCTCTGTCCTGAGGAGCACTCTTACTGCTTCATTCAAAGTCACTTAGCATGATTAGGTCCTTTTAGGCTATAAGCCCTTCAGAGCAATGGCTGGCTCCTCCTATGGTGTTTTATGGTACCCAGCACATGTTAGGCACTGCTGTAGTGCAGATAATTAGTGATTCTAGTAATTTAACATAAGCAATTAGAAAACAGGTGGAAAGGTACTAAATAATTTAAACTTTTTTGAGCTACATTAAAATGTTGGCCGGTTAGGCAGATGTCTCTGATCCAAAAACTCCAAACTTTGAAGGTGTTAGGGTGTCTGTGGCACCTAATGGTAGCGGTGCAAATGTTCCTCAGGTATTCTGATCAGCCCCAAAACCCTTGTCAATTCATTGGAATTAAGAAAATATGATGTCCCTCTCCACAGTTTGGACTCTGTTACCTACCATGTCTACTTTGCTGGTGGGCTGAGGCAGGGTAAAATTTGGGATTAAAATGAAACCAAGACCCAAATAATCTCTAGTTCTGTAAAATCCAGATTGACACCCTTTTTTTAGGAACCAAAACCAAAAAAGATCCCATACTCTCCATTGCTAATTTGTCTCGCTGCTCATTATTATTTGCCAAGTTACATGGAACAGCAGAGCTTTATACCTGCTTGGAAGAGCTCAGCATTATAAACAGTATGTGGAAAATGCATTCTCAAACTCAGTTTGGCCAGCATCAGTATGAAGTAGATGCTCCACAGCATCAGATATTTCAGTTGTTTGGCCAGCACACTAGAGCGTGGGACATTGTCCTGGGGAAATTTTTTAAATTATTATTTATTTATTTTAAATTTTAACACAGCTGGCGGAAGTTAGCTGAGTTTCACAGAAATAGCTGCCAGTGTGTAAGCTGACACATTCCATGCACCACAGAGGTTAATACATTCATTCCTATTGTGCCTTTGTATGAAAAGCTACACTGTCGGTGTGTTAGTTTGTGATGCTGTGAGTTACAAATACTGTAGGCGGCTTAGGAATCATGGGAGCCATAAAAGTCATCCCTCTGAAATGAATTTTGAGAAGTAACGTCAGTACTGATAAAGTGCTTATAATAGCCAAACACACATGAACACACATATGGAAGAAAGAGAGGGGGGGAAGGAAAAAAAAAAACCCAAACCTGGAGCTCGCTAGCAGTGAGAAAATAAGAAGTCTAATTCTTACTTTTGTGGTCAAGTTAGTCCTAAAATAATTCATAATTGCTCCAGGAAGTTGTGAGGGTGGTTTACTTTCATTTCAGGACCAGCTTTGGGCCATATCTTTTCATGTAGTGGACTGAAGAATTATGATTAATTCTTTGTCACAGTGACAGTTTCCTTATAAAAAGGTGGGTTTTGTGCAAATGCAACTGACTTCATAAATATCTTAAGATGAGTTTAAATTGTGGAAAATTTGGAAACCTCAAAGGCCTCTTGCTTAAGTTTAACAAGACCATTAAAATGAAGGCATTGATCAAATTCACCTATGTTGTTTTGCTGCTTGTTGTTTAGTCTGGAACTAAAGGGAGAGTTTGGCAGCCAGTCAGTGGGAGAAGTTCAAATTACTAACTCTGTAGGCTCCTTCAAACCTTCCAGACTTGCTCTCTAAGGGTATGTATATGCTGGAAAAAAAAAAAGTTGTCTTTAAGTCTTAGTGATTTTTATCTATGGGTGCAACATATGTAAATGAAATTTGGACATGGTTCATGTTCGTGGTGCCATTTGAAAGAGTCAGAGAGGCTTTATGGAGGTTCTGTGATAGAGTATTCAGAACAGACTCCCACCCATGCTAACGTGAGTGGAGCTGAATCTAGCATAGCTACTAGCCTAGAAGGATTGTGGCTTCCAAACTCTGTTTAAATCCAGTTTTAGCTCAGTGATGACTGTTTCTTCAGTCAGGAAACATTCATGATGTTTGTCATGAAGAACTGGTTCAAAATGACCTTTAAATGGCATGTTTGGACGTGCACCCATGACAGTCTCTTTCAAGGAGCAACTCTTAATTCAGACATTCCCCTGCATTACATGAAACCATCATGTTCCCTACAAACTCTTTGTCCTCTGGTCATTAGATAGCAGAAGGTCAGAAAAGTTCCTTCTTTTCCTCTGTTTCTATCCTCCCTATCACTCTTCTTTCAGTCTTTGTGTATGAGAAGCAGTAGTGTTCAGGGGAGATCAAAGAACCTGACACAATGCTCAGTTTGTTGCTCCCAGCAGAATTTGGTAAACAACGTTGTCTTAGTGAAGACAAAGCCAAGGAATTTTTCCTGTTTGTTTATGTAGTGATAAGCATGTCCTTGTTATTTCATTAGAGAATTTTAAGTCAGGGCATGTCTTTAGTAGTGTACTATGAGATCAACAGGAAGTACTTTTTTATCCCTGGTTGTCAAAATCGAATTTTCTTTTCCTAAATGAAATGCACAATGTATTTTAGAAGAGCAGCTCACTCCTGATAGTTTTCCTATGGTAAAGATACTCAGTGAGAATGTAACCTTTCATTTGAAATGCCCTGTTGATGCTCACTGACAGGTTTGTAATCTGAAGCCCTCCATTTCTCTCCTGTCTTTGAGTCAGATCTGGAATATGCAGATTCCATCGTGTGATATCCACTACAATTAGCCATATGTGATTGTGGATACTGGAAATAAAGGCAGAGAAACTAATGACTCAATAAGAATAGAAACTAAAACTTGCATTGATTGATGTCAGGAAAGGAGTAGATGGATGGGGCCATGTTGGAGAAGGTGGAGCTAAGGCATTGCATACTTGAACATGTCCTCCAGCAAAGAGCTGTACTGCCACACTCCTTAAATGAACATGATGCTTTCCCGTGTGGTTCAGCAGGGGAGGGAATTAAATTCCTCCATCTTGAGGATCTTACATTCAAAGCTGTAAGCATAGATTATATCATGTAACTAGTTTTACACAAAGTAAATGGAAGTGAATATTCTAATACCAGTAATCTTGGCCATACCTAGTATGAAAAATGTTTCCATAAGTCTGAGAAAATTCAGTATAAAATTATATCTGGTGGTTTCTTTTTTGAGAAAAAATAATTCCTGAGTGCTTTCTGAGCATTGGGAGACAAAGGACCTGGTTCCCTGATCTGAAAATTGAGAGAAATCTGCATCATTGGGGGTGCAAATAGTTCATATTTCCCAGATTGCTTGTTTGATAACCAAATTGTGACAACAACTGATTAATTGGCAGTAATACAAATGCTGTATACACCCATAACTATACTGAATGATAATGCTGGATGTATAATGACAGCTGCCCTTGTAGTGTTACTGTATGGACATTTTGTGTTCTGTCAAAACACTGTAACAGTCTGATGTAATGCAGGCTTCCTGCAAATATCTGTTCTTGGAAGAACACCCCAAAAAGTTCTGAGTGCCCCTGTTCAAGCTCTCTTCCCTCTTCTCTTTAGCATGAAACAGGATATGGTTATGGGTGGTTTTGTTCAGAATCATGACTAAACCTGTCATTGTACAGATCAAGAGAACCTCATGTCAGCTTATGAGTGTGAAAGCATTTTAGCTGGGTCTCAGTTCTGAAGACCAGCCATTTGAAGAATCCTTATTGATTCTCTTTGGCTGTTGGTATAAAGATAATGAGCAGATTTTGGCCTCAAACAGCTGAAAAAGTAAATTCCCATGTTTTTTAGTCTACGCTTTCTTTGTTAAGTACTTGGGTTGTTTTATTTTTCTTACTTCAGACCCATTCTTCTCACTGGTGTGGGAAGATGCATACCAAGGACTGAGTTTCAATGGAATTTAGCATACATAGCCTGGACAGCAGTTTTAGAAGACTTTGGGCCATGTGTAGGTACTGTCTCAAATAGACATATTTGACAATAGACTGTTCTCAAATAGATATATTTGAGAAAAGTTGAACCCATGTAGAGTTTGAGCGTTCTTGGAGTTGTTCATCTTGCTGTTATTTAGGTGTCAGACTCATTACAAATTTTCCTTTGTTGCTTCTAGATATCTTCAGGGTCACATAATCATCTGTAGTCTCCATGTTTCTTTTACTTGAAGGAAACATTAAGGATAGAGTTATTTATCAAGTATACAGTGACTGATCAGAAGATAGACTGTTCCAGTGGTCATATGAATGTTACATAAAACATCTGTTGCCTATGGAACAAAATAAAGCATGAGGACTGCCTGATTAGTCATATATATATATATATATATTTCTTACTAGCTTCCTTTTGGCTTCTGTACCATTGCAGGAATGAGCTGCGTCTCTCCTCTTGCCAGTTCAAGTACTTCTCTGAAGTATGTCCTTAAGTTTCATTTGAAATGTTGCTGATGATAGAACTTCCTCTCTCTCTTAAAGAGATGTCACTGTATTTTCATGCATTAATTGTCAAGCAGATTGTTATTTTTTTTACTTTCACATCTCTTGCTGATTTCATACTGTAATCTGTTGGCATAACAGGTTTTGACCATGGCCCACTTTTAGGCAGTGGGCCTTTCCATGTTATAACACTCTAGATCTTTGAAAGAAGACCTTGAAAAAACTGTGTGAACACTAGTGGTACATTGGAATACTGAAAACTCGATTTATTTTCTTTCTCTTGTATTGGGGATCCAGCTTGCCAGAGCTGCAAAGACATATGAATTATTTCTGATTGAGAAGAAATGTCCGAAGCCCCATTATTGTCTCTACGGAATGTAGCCAAGAGATGGCTATACTTTATCCATTATTCATTTACTCTGCAATCTACATTCATGACCTCTTTGGGATATTACTATAACCAATTCTTTTCCAAAAAGATGGTAAAGCATTTCTTAGCAGTGCAAGGTTATTCCTTCTATTTTCTGGGCAGTGCCTACCTTTAAATACCATCTAAACTGGCTTTTCAACAGCAAGAGTCAGTATCCTTTCACTATTTGCTTTTCTACTTTACCTGTTCTCATTAATAGGACTCTGACTTAATTTGTAGGGAATGAATCATTAGTGCACAGTTTAATTACAATATTATAATACTCATGCGATCCACTTAAGCATAAAAAAGTAGAATTAGTTTTTCACTGTGAGCACACACATCTGGGGAAAAAACAGCTAAGTACATGAAAAGCAACATTTCTCATTAGCATAACGAAAAGATGGCAGTTGTCCATCTGCCATTAGCTCAGTGTATTGCAGTGCTGTTTCTGATGGCCATCACAAATAATGATAATAATAGGAGTAATAAAACAACATAATATGTATACATTTTTCTTGGATGCCCTTTTATATAGGTTTTTTTTCTTTTTAATTGCTATGTTCATGCAGATTCTATGTTCCCTACTTCTGTCCACCACTTGTTTCTGGCTTTGTAAGTGAATGTGTTGACCACTAAATATTTGCCACCTGTTCTGCGTATTGGCAGCCAAGATGGCCATTGTAAAAGCGTTCATTGAAGACCAAGGCCCAGTTTTTCAGCTGGAAAATTGGGACATAACACTCTTCATGTAAGTGAAGCTACAACCATCTAAGCAGGGTGGAGATCTCTGTGAGGTTGTAGGGTAAGTTGCCTTCAAAAATTTGAACTTTTCAAGATGACATTATTTATTATGAAGTCTTACTGATGATTTGAAAATAGAACCATAGAATCATACAATTGTTAAGGCTGGAAAAGACCCCTAAGATCATCCAGTCCAACCATTAACCTACCGCCACCAAGTCTACCCTTAGACCATGTCCTCAAGCACCGCATCTACCCGTCTTTTAAACACCTCCANGCAATAAGGTCTCCCCTCAGTCTCCTCTTTTCCAAACTAAACACCCCCAGCTCCCTCAGCCTCCTCGTAGGGCCTGTTCTCTAGACCCTTTACCATCCTTGTTGTCCTTCTTTGCACACGCTCCAGAACCTCAACATGCTTCTTGAACTGAGGGGCCCAAAACTGAACACAGTACTCGAGGTGAGGTCTCACCAGTGCAGAATACAGGGGGCTAAATACTCGTTAAACTGTATAAGAAAGGTATGAGATGAGGGGCTGTTGCTTGCCAGTAGCATTTTTGAGCAACCCAAATGTTTATAAACAGAAAAAGTGCCTCCCAGTTAAGTCCAAAGCAAACCTGACAACACCAGGACGCAACCAGTCCTTCACTTTTGGATACCTGCTGAGAGCTAGAGATAGTGATAGATTGTGTAAAAGCATGAATCAAAGAACATATATCAGCTCAAATAAATCTTGTTCGTGGTGGGTAAATGTGCTTTGCAGTTGGCATCTAAACAGCCCATACTTGCCTTTAATATGTTCTTAGACAGTGTTACGGATAAACTCAATATATTCTATCAAAATAGATTTGAGTGAAAAGCTTGATCACATCGTTTTATCAGAATCCAATCAATTTGGAGAAGACCATCATTATGACAGACTCTATCTAAACACTTTGCATTTTATTGACTGATGTGAGTGTCTGAACATCGGCACAGTGGACGTTGACTGTCAGTAAATACGCATGGTAAAACAATATCATGGCTACTCGGTGGGTTGTCAGATGATAACTCCTTCCCCAGCACTACAGGGGAAAGAATTAGCAGTAGTAGCATATTCATTTTATCTAGATTAACAGTCCTTTCTGCATAACTTTCAGATTCCATCCATATCTATGAAAAATGAAGAAGACTGGAAAAATGACCAGCCTCTCTTCCTTCCAGTTGTAACTCGGGCCTGCTGTTTGCTCGCAGACCTCTGTCTGCATGAGTGAGTTTTCTTGTAGGTTAAAGAGACTGAATTCCCTCTTCCCCCTCCCTCCGACCCTGAGCCTGCAGGGCAGACAGACAGAAGCACACATATGATTAATACAGCACAGCTGCAGTAGTGACTCATTTGCATATGTATTAATAGAGGCAAAAACAACAATTCAATTACATACAGAGACATTCTGCATACTAAAGAACATATGCAAATAGCCTGGAAAAAGTGCAGCCAGCGTTTTCTCCGACTTTCCTGAGCCCATATGGGCTTGCATCAGAGCCTCGCAGCTCTCAAGAAATCCCCTTTAGGAAGAACCTGTTACAAGATGCTTATACAGCTATTACTCCTCCTACCCCCTCTCCCTTCTCCCACCACCCCACCCCCCCATGTTCCCAGAAGGCGTTTGACATTTGGACAATGGAAATAGCATAAGCAGTGTCTTTTCCATGTTATTTCCTACTTGCCAGCCTTCAGCTGCATATCACCATCTCTTTACATATAAGACCCAGCATGAAGAAACCCCAGTCCTTTGCCCTGTCTTCCATATGCACAAATTTATTCTAGTTTTCTTTCTCCTCATCTCTTGTGTTGTTTCCATTTTCCTTTGTCTTTCAGGCTTTCTCTTTATCTTCCTGACTTCTGTGAATTAGCAAAAGATGACTGTTTCTGTGCCTTTTTCTTGTAGTGACTTAAATGTGTTGTAACAGTATATATCAGTGATTTTCTGCTAGGGTGCCATTAATACTTTTAATGGGTCTGAGAGGTGTCTCAGAAAAGTTAACCTGTTGTTGATGGGGTTTTGTGTCGTGATACATCAGTCTTTGTCTCTGTTAAGAAGTGTGCAGAGTTCTGAAACCAAAAAGGTTGAAAATCACAGGTATTAAATAGTTCCTACTAGAGGTGATGTGGCTCTTCATAACCTGTACAGAATCTGATTCTAGTAGTAGAAACAGATGTTCTCTAGATCTCCTGGGAATTCTTCTGAGCATCTTTCAAAAGCAGGTTGGAACTATTTCAGCATTGGAACATAGGCTATAGGAAGGTTTACTTAAACTATAGGAAGGCTTTCTTAAGTTATAAGCAATTTCTTTATCTATAAGTTATTTCTTGTATTACAGCTAAAACATGAGGTATACAAGCTGTATGTACTCAGTGTACTTCTTCACGCAGGCCATTCACACACTGCGATGCCCAACAAAATATTACCCCGTGATCCATACTGGGAAAGTGTGACATTTGACATTGTCCTTTACAGACCAGATAAACAGAGCTCTGGTTCAACTTGACAAGAAGTAACAAGTCACTGAAAACTTCTGGAAACCTGACAAAGCCATTAAGATGCCTGACTGTCTTGTTTGGGTGGGAAGCCCTGTGTTTTAAGTAGTCTGAATTAGCTGGCCATTTGTTTGAAACGTCTCCGTGGTCTGAGCGGGGAAAATAGGTCATGCAAGAAAGAGTTTGTAACTGTCTGGCAAGCATACTTGTGAGGTCAGGTCAGCCTTAATTTCTTTTCTCTTGCAAAAATGTTACACTTCTTTCTTTTTGGGGTTAGCCTGACAGACAGAAGCAGATTACTCCTTGATTATTTATAAGGCATTAATTTTAGATGAATATTGCTGAGTAACTGACATCATAAGTAGTTTTAGCAGCCAGCAGAAGAGCCTGTTTGCAGATTGAAATATGACAGTCCTCACACAGCGTCCTGTCTAGGACAAAGTCTGAAGTGTATCAAAGAAGAGCACACTCGAGGAGGCATATATATCACCTAAAACCTTGTTTATTCTTCTGTGGGATATAACTGGGACTTTGGATGGTTGGGGTGGTGGTGTCAGTGTTGTGTGTTCAGCCAGCTGCAGGACAAAACCTGTGTTGAAATGACAGCAACGGGAACACCTCTCAGCCAGAGTCTAAAACCAGGGGGGCGAGAAAAGCATCTCAGAATTGTCTTATACTGCCCTGGAGCAGCTTCTGTTGAGGAAGAAGTAAGTAGCCACCTTTGTACCTATACTCTGAAACAACGCCTCCCTCCCTACACTGGCAACAGAGTGAACCTGTGAAGTGCTTGTGTTTCACCGGACATGGTGTTTCGTGGCTTGCATTCATTGGGAATTAATTCTCCCTGGAAAGGTCTGTATGAAAAATCCATTAACAAAACCAAAAAAAAACAAACATTTTTAATTTTTTTTTAACCCCCTACTTTGTGCCCTTTGCACATTCCAGACACAGGGTTTTGAAATAGTTGGCTTACACTACTGGTTTTCCTATTATGT
The DNA here is from genome assembly GCA_013399135.1 of Heliornis fulica. NCBI lineage: Eukaryota > Metazoa > Chordata > Aves > Gruiformes > Heliornithidae > Heliornis > Heliornis fulica. The sequence continues at coordinate 977,245 of VXBZ01012453.1, read as the reverse complement.
TGTTTGCTCTTTGCAGAGGGATGTTGCTGAAAAGAAGATTATATAATCATGCAAATAAGATTGTATAATCCTGAGCAAACAGTCCAGGGAGGGGGTATGTGTGTGTGACGGATGGACAGACGAGGGGGGACGGGGAGGTACACCCAGTGGGGCTTGGCTGGCTGCGGGGGCACTCGCTCTGAAACCATAAACTGGGGGGGGTTACGGGCCTCCTGTAAAACATGAAAGCTGCCATCAGACTAGTGATTTTTAATTTTTTTTTTCTGGATATTTTTGGAATTCATTGTCTTCGTGCTGAGCTCTGCCAATAGTGTATATTTACAGTGCTTCAGCAGAACGTCGTGACAGACAAACACGCAGGAAAACTGCAAATCACTAACACGCACACTCTTCGGATCTCGTGGAACAAATAACAAATAACAACAGTGAGAAAAGCTGACTTACACAAAACTAACTGCTTACTGACACTCACTTACTCCTTTAGGTCCACAAATCAAAGTGTTATGTTTTATGAATCCCGAAAATTAAAACATGCAAATCTCCCTTGAAATCTGGCTAGCTTCGTTGTACTGAGGTCATATGACATGGCTTGTTGTTAGATGCAGATCAGTATGATGTATGAGCATATAAGAATTTTGATTTCTGTCATACTTCTTACTACAGTCTTGTTTATGATGGTACTTTTTCCTCCAAAGTTTTAGGTCATTTCCAGTTGACAAGGCAGAATGGGATAGAAGCAAACAGCACAGTAAATGTGTACATGGGGACAGTGTCACTGACCAGCAATATAAATTGTGTATGACCAGAAGAGTGCAAGCTGTTCAAAGTTCTTTGCTCTTGTTCTCATCCTGTCACTCTCAAGTCTGATTCCTCGCCAGGGTTAACTGCTACCAGCCAGGATATTTTAGCATCATTTACAAATGAAGGCAGAGATTGGCACTGTGAAATACCTAGTTACTGTAGACTATAGATTTAAGCATTGGACAATGAACCACTGAGGTCAGGATGCTCATTCTGTTTGTTTTCTATCCAAAGACATCAGTTGAACTCAGCTCAGTAAAAGATACCATGGTATCTGTAGATGTAACTTTCAGAGTGTGAGACCTAATTATCCTGTTGTGCCTGGATAGCAATATCCTGTTCCTGAGGTTGAGTCAGAGAGCAGTTATTTCCCCAATACCAAGGTTCTCTTTCCTTGAATACCCTGTCTCCTTTCAGAGGTTCTTAATGCTTTCCACTCCAGTGGATTTTTTAAGATTGGGCTGAACAAGAATATTTGGAGACAGCAGTACCTGTAGCTTCTAATGGTACTCAAGACTAGCTTTTATCTTTGTTACCCGCTTCAGATCTGCCAGTCTCTTGAGTTTGGGTCTAACTCTGAACCTCTCTTTCACTTTGCAGAACTGAATTTTTTGTTTGTCATTTTTACCAATGGTTGGTTTCTGTTCCTGTCCATTCGTTAGATAGCTGAGGAGGAGAGTGTTGCAGGCTCTACTGGATTTAACGTTCCTTAATTCCTCAGTTGTAGAGATCAGTCACATCACAGGTAACTTACCTGGCCACAAACGCACAGCAAGTTTGTTAAGTCATTGTCTTGGAGGCTGCAGGGCAGTCAGCAAGCTACTGCTTGAGTTATCTCTTCCTCATGGACAAACATAAAAATCAAACAAAATAAAAGACAAGTATACAAGAAAAAGTTTTTAAAATGTTTCTGATATGGAAGATGCTTTGAAAATCAGTCTCCTATGATTAACAATACAACAGAAAAGCAAATAGAAAAGTTACAGATGCTCTCACATTAGTAGAAACTGAGATGTTAAAAAGTGTTTTCCAGCTATATCCTCACCTCAGTCCTGCTGTTTGGAGTGATTGTTCTCGCTGTTTAAAATCTGCACTAGAGCAGAATCTTCCAGTTGTATTGCAGGCTGTAGTTTGGTTTAGCAACCACAGCTCTGCCACATGCTGCACCAGTGGCAGCTGCTGGGGGCAATCTGTTCCTGGTATATCAAGGGAATCAAATAGTCTTTGGGGACTGCTGTGGAGTGGCTTTTTTTCAGCTCCTTCCTTTAGGTGGAGTATCTGTTTCTCCCAAAGGGGCTTAGGACTGCCAGTGTGTGCACAAGGGCATGAGGTTAAGCCATCGGAGATGTGGGGTGTCACGAGAGGTGGTACCTGTCCCTCTGCTTGTTGCATTCAGGCTCAAAAAAAGCAGCTTCCCCATGAGTGCTGTGCCAGGGAAGACCATCCATCCCCTGGCACACCTGGGCAGAAAGGCCAGCAGCTCTCTGCCCTTCTGAAGGTGAAGTGTCTGCTCTGCAGGTTACACTTCTCTCCACGCTGGAGTGTGAAAATGGCATCTGGCAGCAAAGCCTTTTCTTTTTCTTTTCCTCATTTTTCCCTTTCATGGCTCAAAACACTCTTTACAAATTATAACAGTGTGTTCTCTGTTAATGCACCAAAACATTACAGCTTGTGATAGTGTTATTAAAGTGTTTTGGGCCATTACCATAGAATACAGCAGCATATTTATTTCATTAAGGGAACCAAATGGATCTAGCTGAATTTGGCAAAAGAACATGGCTGAAGTCCTATTTTATCTCTGATGTTGATTTTACCATTAAACTCTGAACTTGTGAAAACTAGGAAATTCCAGGAAGAAACACTAAGAGGTGTGCTACATTTTGTAGTGTGTTAAGCTCTTCTTGAATATATCTTTTTTCACAGTAGTTCTGCATTGGTATTGGTTCAGTATTTTGATACCTTACAAACTTGGGGCTTATTGATGTTTAGGGTAAGTAATTTGTCATGTGTGTATAGCTTACATTTAACTCACTGTCCTGCTGTATGATAACTGCCTTGGAATATAGGTGGTCTTAGGCCAATCAACCCCACTCATCCTGTTCCTTTTATCACAACAGCTTCACTTCTTGCTACACACTGGTCTGATATACTGTTGGCAAAAGTAATTTGGACCATATATATCAGTGTATGTTTGGATAAGATTTTTAAAGAGGCCTGAAGGGATTTGGGAGCCCAGAAATAATTAATTTCTTACGGTGGCTTTGAAAATAAGATATACAGCATTCACACTTAATCCTTCCTCCTTTCCACAGCTGTTTTATTTTTCCTGTGATTAGTTTTGTGGAAAGGAAACAGTCATCAAAATTGTATGAGAATGTTTGACGGTGAGGTGGCGTTCGTTTGGTAACGCCCTTTTCATTGGATACAGTGAAAGACAAGAGTACTCGGCATTTCCTACTTCTGGTCCAAGCTGGCCAAGCTCACGTTAGTGTGATCACTTGTGTTTCAGTGCACAGTGCTTGCTTTCACTTGAAATGAGGAAAAGAGAGAATGACAGCAACTAACTGACTAACTAAACCACATACTGCCCCAGAACCAGTGTTGGGTACCCAGGTTTTTATGATACTAGGCAAGCATGGGTAGATTGTGGCCTGAGCTCAGACAGAAAAAGTTACAGATGTTCTACAATGAATTATGGTCAACCTGGTTTAAACTCATAAAGTGTTGTGTTTCTTAAGTATGGTTTTGGGGTTGGTTTTGGATTTTTTTGTGTTGGTTTGTTTGGATAACTTCATTTCACTTCACATTAATCTCTGCTCAGAATCAGGTCATTAATGGTCATAGAATAGGTAGGTGCTTGCACATCAAATGTTTCTTTCCTGTCACACTGGGTGGCATTACAGGTTCGATTTCACTAGAAGGTATTGTTCACAATCAAGTGTATGAATGCTAAAAATAAAAAAAAAACCAAGGAAATGTTAGATTAAAAAAAAAAGCTGATTTGTCACTTTGCTCATTGACTATGAACTGAATAGACTTCTAACCCTTAAAATACTTTCTCCCCCCTTTTCCTTTTTATTGCCTGGAATCTTAAGAGCTTTATCATTTGCAGTCATAAAATGAAAATATACACCAAACCCTCAAAGGGCAAGTATGAAATTAAATTATATTTGGGCAGCTGTAACCTTTTAAAACGATCAGATTCCAGTTAATGTATTTCTTCCTGTTCCGAGTGCTGCCATGGTGTTTGATGGTGGGAAGCAGTCCAAAGGGCATTGGGAGATAATAAATTCACTGGAAATTTCACCCTGAGGCGAGCCTCGATACACCAAGGCTTCCATTTAGTGGGACTGACCTAAAAATCTTGTCACATCCAAAGGTCACTTAGGTTGGGGTTGGTGTGTCCCATCTATCTTTCCCTGGTGCAAAGAATGACAGCTGAGCTCATAAACAGCCATCGGAATATGGAAGACAAGCAGGGGGGAGAGGGAGGAAGGATAATACTGCTGACAACTTCTAAGGTTTCCACTAGGCCAATGAGAACAGATACCATCTTTGGGGTTGCTTGTTTCTGCCACTGCAGAAATGGCAATTCAATTTAAAGAGGTTGCAGTTAACTGTGGAAGTCTGAAACAAGCAATTCCTCCCATGTCTGCAAATGCCATGTAATCCTGCTAGTACACATTATACTGTCCCTGAATGTTTCGTACTTGTTACCGGTCTTGTTAGTCAAAACAATTTGCAGTTTACACAATGCTTTTACTTTTCTGGATGGTCAGAAGTCTTAAAAAGCTGTCAGTGATGACACTGATAGGTGTCATCTTTAAGAACAGTGATTCTAAGGGAAGCAATCTGGACAATGACACTAATTATAAACAGTCCTGGAAGGTAGGATATTTTCAGTCTTATGAGAAAATCTGTGATGTACATCCTCTAGGATGTTACTTATTCTAAGCTCGTTAAAATCGGTATAATCCTCCTACACGGTGAATTGAAGCAAAAGTCCTTTCAGGATGATTGTTGTCTTGCAGTCATAGTTCATTCTTCTGATATGGGAAGCTCCAGTGGATCCTTCCTATACTTGCAATATATTAAATGTTGGAGACAGGGCTTACAGTTGCATAATAGATGTATATTTGAAGGAAAACGATCTATCTTGTCATAATTGGCCTTACTTAATTGGAGATGAGCCATGCAGCATACGTAGATTGTGTCTTAGTGGTGTGAAACTCCTTCTCAAAATTGCCTAAGAGGAGGATGAGAGAGGCTGTCAGTCACCGCTGGGATGCAGGCGGCAAAGATTCCACTTTCTACATCCTGTCTCAGTTGGAAGAAGAAACAGTAGTCCTTCTGAAATGTGGTGACACCCCACTGCTGGAAGAAAGATACCTTGTATTGTGTAAGTCTTTGATTATTTTTGGAACTGTAAATTGAAGATAAAATTTAAAAAGAAATCATTATTTAAAATCAGTGTGACCTTGGATGTATGGGGAAAAAAATCAGAATGAAACACCGATGCTCCAAAATGTGCAAGATACGGAGTGAGTTGGGTATCTTAACTCCTCCTGGGGATTTGCTGACATCTCTCCATGAATTTTAGTAAATCAGATCCTTCTGAAGAGAATTGTAAATTGTATGTTCCTTTGCTTGTTAAAACTAAATGGAGTATAACTGTTATTGTCAGAAGTATTTCACACATTTTTACAAACATACTATATTTGAGGCAAACACAGTAAAGAAGGGCAAGATTGGCCAGCTGTCAGTGTTTGTCTTCATTTTCCTTGGGTTCACACTCTACTTTATGTTAACATATATGTTCTCTACACAAATTCAAAATAATTTGCAGGCAACTTTGGGGGAGTTATATACCCTTTCCCACATGTTCTGTGCTGAAAATGTGGATCTATGTCTTACCAGTTGCACAGTTTGAGGAAGGCAAAGTCACTTTCTATCTTGCTTGTGCACAAAGAAGAAAGGAAACACGTGGTTCTGGTGAACTTCAGCAAATACAGATATATTTCACTTTAAAAAACACCGGCTAACACAATTTTTTCTTTACAATGGCATAGGCATCCTAAGTGCAGACTAGCTAGGTTTTTTTCCTGGTTTCTGCTTAGGATAGTGGGATGAGAATCATCTTTAGCCATGGATGCCTGACATGCATAATTCATCTGGCCTCAATTTGCAAGTTTCATTCTAGTTTTTATAAAGGGAGCTGAGGGTGATTATGTGACAGGTCAGGTGGATTCCTCACTTCATGTCACTTTTCTACTGTGGTCCAGCTTCCTTTCTTATTTTCCCAGGCAATTTCAGTTGGTAAGCAAGTAACAGTGAACAATAAAGGCAGAATATTTCCCTGTTTGCCAGTGGGACATGGAGCCTCTGGGTCAACTGATTTTCTATTTCTCACGTGGTTGGAATTTGTGGAAGACACTTAGTTGGAGTCAGTGCTGACAGCTTTTTAACCACCGAATATGTGTAGTTCCCTGTGTCAGTTGAGTTTTCCATGCTTGGGAAGAGGAGATATCCCATTGTGCTGGGCAGTGCATTGCTTCCATACATTTTCATAGCCATATTCATCCCATTTCATGGCAAATTATTTCAGCCAGTTGACAGCGTCCTATAGTATGTCAGTGTTGTAGGATTCATGATGGAAAGATAGATGGTGAGACTGAGGACTGTGTTGAATGGTTAATGGTTGGACTTGCTGGTCTCAGAGGTCTTATTCAACCTAAATAATTCTATGATTCAACACCTATGATATTGAGAAGTTATTTATGTTACCTTAAATGCTCCTTTTATCGTAGTGAGTATGATCATGTTGACCAACAGCCTGCTTTACGCTATGATATTAACTGGAGAAGTTGAGAGAGACTTTACAGTTGCTGACTTTGGCAAAAACAAGGTGTGTCCCTGTGGAATGGAGGACTGTGCTGTTGCTTGCATTATTCATGCTTCCCACGCTGGAGTCACAAACATTGGGTGATGTTAATACTTGTCATGGAGAAATTTAATTGGCAGAAATGTTTAATATATTAGCGATAGATGGGAGGGCCCACAAGAGACATTCCCTGTTCTGGATTGAAATGTGACACGTAATTAGTGATAAAGGAAGGCATGGTATGGAGTAATCATTGCTACATGGAGAGAAGTGAGGACAGTCCCTGCTTGACATTCCCACTCTCTCCTGAAATGGAGATATATTTACCAGTTGCTTTCTGAAGAAGCAGTGAGTACTGTTCACCCTCCCACTGTAACACACAGCCAGTCTTGGAGCAGCATAAAAAGGGTCAATCAAGTAGATCGTACATCATATGAGGAGGCAGATGTTAGAACATATTGTAATGGATTGCTGTGCAGTATGTGAAGATGGCTTGTGGAGTACAGGGATGGGGGGAGAGAAGCTATCAGGAATGTTTTCTGTCATGGTCACTGTAAATATCCAAATTTTTGAGAACTTCTGAATGCAGGAAATCAAAGCATTAGCACTCCTGCTGTGTTAGACTTGTGGGAAGAATGATGGAGAGAGAAAAGGAGTAGAAGCACGAGTGCCTCTCTAATACTCTGTGTAATATGAATATGTCTAGGTATTATCTGTGCTCTGCCAAAGTCAGTGTTAGTCTTGGAACGTGTGAGTATTTTACCTGAAAAAAAAAAATTACATGGCTTCAGACTATATTAAACACAGAACTGTTAAAATAGCTTCTATTTTAGCGGTGCCCCTAATTCACACCCACTCAAACACCTCCTCGCTCGTTAACCCCATCATCAGACCCAAGTAACTCAAGTGAAATGAGATGGCATTAGGAATGAGGTAATGAACAAAGATTTCTGGATAATGTTATTACTCCATGATAGCAGCTCTTGTTAGGGTGACTACAGTTAAGAGCTGCTCGGTGTTTCCATTGCAAACTCCTTGGTACTCCCACCCCTTCTGCTTTACAGACAACTACTCAGCCAGAAGCAATTTAAAATTTGATTTTACATTAATTTTGACTGTTGTTTGGAATTGAAAAGAGTTTAGTGTTTTGGTGCTGCTTTCTGAAACATAAAAATTCTGGGTTTTCCCTCCTAAACTAAATTGACAGATGAGCAATTTAAAATACGGATTACCTTTTTTTTATAACCCAGCCCCGTTATTAACAACTGAAAAATACCTCATAAGCATGTACAGTAACTCAAGAATTTAAAGTTTCTGGACAAGCAGATGTTTTTACTGTACAAAAATTCCATACAGAAAGTTTGTGTGAAGGGGGCGTTTTTCGTAAAGCGCCATTTTCACTCAGGTGTTTACAGTCTGTATATATTTTTAAAAAAATTACTCAGTGCCTCAGATTGTGGAAATCAACTTTAATAAATGGTCATGTATGGATCAATGTTCTAACAGGTTATAGATCTTGTTTCTAGTTAAGCAGTGTTGATACAGTGCACATCCATGTTTGGCTGTGTAGGATCCCTTAAGACATGAGTTAGAGGCTACATCCCTGTTGTCAACGAGCATCACCATTTTTCCTGAAAAATGGGAGTTTGGAGATAGGCATTTCTGCATTCACCCTCTCTAGATCTGAGAGTACAGAGCTATAGAGTTGAGGAGAGAGAAGATGCTCCCACAGGGTAATCCAGGTAAACTGGAAGAGTCTGGGATTTAGCAGTTTTCATCAGGATGGCAGTGAAGAAGTAGAGAGGCTTGCATTTCACTTGCTCAGTTTCATATTAAGAAGTAGAAAGTTCACACTTGATATGGGAACATGAGGTTCCAGCAGCTCCTGGTTACCCATATGGGTTGGTAAAACTAGAAGCAGCCGTCGTATTTCTCTTAGTTGAATGTAATGTTCCAAAGTTCATCATATAAGCTCTCATATAAGTGCTTGGGTGATGGGTAGCGTGTGAGGAACATAAAAGTTAAAGATGTAATTCCCTTTGACCTTCACTCATGTTATTGTGCCTACAGCTCCTTAAACCTTGAGTACAGCCTGTGCCAGAACAGGCATATTGGCAGGAGGTTCAGGCTAGATTCGGGGCTTTTTGTGCGTGGGCTGAGGTCTGAGCATGCCATGTCATTGGACCTTTGTGTTTGTGGTTTCATTTCAGTGAGAGTCAGAAACTGACTCCAGAGGGATTTCAGATGTTTTCAGAGACCACTTTTGAGGGAACAGAGTCTCTAAGAATTAAGAATTAAACTTCTGTACGTGTCCTAATGGAATATACAAAGTGTCACTCTTCCCATTACATCAGTGTAAGCATGGAAATAATGAGATGAACCAGAAAACAGCTTCTTATGTTATTTCCTGAGAAGTTTGCCAAAGCTTCACAGAGGCTTCGGGCTCTCTGGAGTTTTATGGGCTCCATTGGAGGGGGAGTTTTACAGACCACTCCCATTTTTATCGTAAAATCAGAGTAAAATATTGAACAGCTATTGAGTTGTTTCTGCTACTTCACTTTGTTAAAAGGAGGCATTTATATAAACATATCAGACTCCAAAATAAAAAAAAAAATGGAGTGCTTTTCTACTCCACTCTCCTCAGCAGTTTTGCTAACAGATAATATCTCTGTCCTTCACAGAGTCATTGTACACTGTCATCTCCTAACTCCAAGTATCTCCATTCAACAAGCATGCATTTGTTTTTCTAAGCACCAAAGTTATCCAGCATAAAGCAATGGGGGTAGTTTGAAGTTAGGCCCTTCTGTGAGTTTCAAGTGAGTACGACTCACTGTTGGGAACGTTAAGACGAATCTGACCAGAGCAAAACTCAGCTGGTTTCTGGTTTGAAACAAGTCAGATTTGCTCTGATTCAGTGAGGCTCAAAATGTTCTTGATCAAAGTTAAGTCAATGTCTGTGTGCTTGGTTCGAATTAGTTTCCATACAGGCCTATTAAGCTTGATTGACCTTTACTGCAAGATTGTCTTGAGTAATACCTAGAACACAAAACCCCTGTTTTAGAGGAAGAGGGGAGTCCATGTGGATTAAAGCCAAAGGTCAAGTACCTGTGAGTTGGAGCTCTCCAAAGTTCTTGTTGTGTATTCTGCCCTCGTGGAAAGGGATCATAGTGTGCTCCTGGGAAGATGAACTGGTGCCCTGTATTGATACCATGACTTCACAATGGGATCCCACAGGGCAAGGTAGGACTTGCCAGCTTTCTGGAGGACTTTGATGATGAGCATGTACGGCAATGTGAGTATGAATGAAAAATACATTAACGGTGAACAGAATCCTGTTGAACTCTACTAGGACTCCAAAGCTTTCTGCAGTACTGAAGCCCTTAAATTGGACAGCTAGCACTGCTGGACTGACCTTCTTCCCCCCTTAGAATAATTATCTTACTTTCTCCACTTCTAAAAATAAAAATAATACACACACCTCCCAAAAAAACCCAACTGCTGCAGCTGACTAAAGAGGCTGTGATACATACCTTTAATGCTCCCTGTTTAGGAAACAGGGAAGGGGAAAAATTTCTTGAGAACTATTCTAGGGGTCAATCTGTTGTCATGTAGGTCTCAGAGTAAGTAAGGTTTTTTCTGCAGCTCAGATGTCTGTCCATCACCAGTCCCTCCCTTTCAGTGTTCTTTTTCTACCCATACTTCCTCCTTTATGTGTTCTTTTCCTGAGGCTTGGCACAAGTACAGCAGCTCAGATGCAGTCCTTAGCTCCCCTTTAAGGCACAAACGTCACATTCTTTCATCTCTACCCGAGGTGGAAGAGAAGCTGTGGCACTCTCAGCCTGTCAGAGTGTGCTCTGTTGAAAAGTGCTTACGATGGACCGAGAGTTCATCACTCTGTGTCTCCTGTGTCTTTATCCAGACCCTTTGACCACATAATACAACTCAGTTCAAGGAGCAAATTAAGCTTTTGAATGAGCAGAGTAGATGTCGTTGAGCTCATGTACACGTCAGATAACTGAGAAACAATGTTAATTTATACCTCTGAGGACAACAGATACAATTGCGTGGTACTCCAGGTTCAGAAATAGTCAGCGTGTCAAGAGGGAAACAGAAGAGAAAGAATATGATTCTCATGTCACTGTTTAATGTCATAATTAATAAATGAAGATACAACCATGGAGGAACTTTAGGAAGTCCACTGAGGAAATTATCCAGGTAACATTTTTTAAACTTTGTTGTTGAATTTCTTTCTTGCTCCCCTCCCACACGCTGTCATTTGGTGATATGACACTATTGCTTCTGGTAGGGGATTATCTTCCTTCTGCTGCCTTTATGGGGGGACTCACCATTTTAGGACTCTGTTCTTATGGCAGCTTGTCACAGAGGAGTTTCTAGAGCAGGCTGAGTGCTGTGGCCCACATGTACTGCAAAATACCTATTTCATTACTTTATTACTGAAGAGGAGAAGGGACAAGTCACCGAGAAATCTGACAGTCATCAAGATATAAGAGCCTGATACCGTATCAGCATTCAAGTGAGTAAATCCACATTCTCAAAATAGGAAATGCAGTTGACCTTAATCGTTCTACCATGAGCTCTGCACTTAACTTCAGGAGCAACAGTGTATTCATATTTGAAGTAATTAATTCAGTATCAGTCCTAAAGCAGCCACAGAGTTTTCCTGACTTAATTCCCCATTGAATATGACAACTTAAAATGCAAACAGAAAATCTATAAATAAAAACTGGAGAAAGAGTCGCTCAAGGAGATGTATATAAAATAGTGAAATGCCTTAATTATAGTTCAGCAATCTGAAATATACAAAACCTTATTTACAGCAATTCTGCTGGCAGTGTTTGCTTATTAAATACTGTAGTCACTTAATGGATAACAATGAATGATTATATGTGGTACCAGGCAAGTAAAGCAAGGTAATATGAAATAAGTATTTTGTCAAATGGCCACTCATAGAATTTTGTTCTCTCAAATGGGAAATTGCACTTACTGAAGTCAGGTGATCTAAGCAAGTTGCCAAAAATTTGGATATATCAAAAATAAGCTCTCGGGAAACATACTTGTGGTAAACAAATAGGTAGTAGTGAGATTTATTTTTTTTTTACAAGAGTATAATGTCTGGGCCATTTTATTGACTTCAGGCTTCTAATTTGTAAAAGCTGTACTGGGGCAGCAATCTCCACGTGGAACCTTTGTAGAAACACTTAATCTTCATTACAGAAGAGTCAGTAATAAAGGGAATATGGTTTACAAAACAAATGCCTCTTCTTCTGAAGTTACACATCCCTGTTGTTTGTTGGTGTTCTGCATTGCCACAGCCCATCTTGCTGTATGCTCCTTAAGGAGTATGCTGTAAAAAGTGTGTCCTTACTCTAAAGAAATTCTTTCGTATTTTTTCCTAACAAAAGAAGTTCTATGGGCATAAAAATAAATAATAGAAATAGCAGCAAAAATACATTATGTTTTGGTGCTGCACAACAAACTATAGGAATAAATTGTTATCAGGTTGTATATATATATATTTAAAATATGTACGATATTAATTACTTTCCTTGAAGGGGACACTGTTCATCTGCAACATTTCATCCAACAAGCTTTTTCCAGAAGACATTATCAAGTTTCCTCTCCAATATGCATTCCATATAGTCACTCTACTTCAATTACTGTCATATGGTGTGAACATGGTATGTATGAATATGTAGGCCACTCGGGCAGTTTTCCAGTTAAAAACTCTTCATTTGTAAAGAACAGGCAATCTTAAACACACAGTTTACAATGATATTTTATCACAGAAACTAACAGATCTTATTAGCCTCTGATAGGAAGTGTCTATTGATAAGTTCCTACAGTTACATCCTGTAGAAGGATTGTCTTCTTGTTCCAGCTTAGGACATAGGAGACATGAGGTCTAGGCTCTAATCAGGACTTTCCTACAGTCTTCCTGTGTCACCAGGAATGGTCAGTTGATGTCATGGGTGCTGATTCTCACCTTGCTAATACTGAAATAGCATTTAGCCATTGACAAAAATAAAACCTGTTTTTCAGGTAAAACTGCATTTCTTAATATTTGTAGAGTGTTAAGTTTAGTGTCTTCCCCATAGAAGCGACTGTAAATACAACTGTAACTGTAATTCATCTAAAATGATAGTCCTATCCATCGAAATTACATTAATTTCTGGCAAAACTCAGAGCTACCATAAATTGTACCTACATTCTATATTCACAGTTTCACAAGCAATGCAAGCATTGTTTTGAAAGTACTGTAGTGCTGATAGAAGTCTTTATTACTTTAAATGCAGACTTAAAACTCTTTCATTTTTTTTCTCTGTGACCTGGACTCCAGCCTTGTTTCTGGATGCCAGGGATCCCCAGTTGGTTATACCATGGAAGCTCCAATTGAGAAAAGAACTAGTACATTCAGCCCGGCACGGGCAAAGCAGCCGTGTTGACTACAGTGAGATTATTCTCAGGAATAAGGGCTGCAGCCCTGGAACCCTAGAGATCAGCTACCAGAATCATATTTTATGGAGCCTTGTGGTTACTGATTCTAAAAGTGGTGTTTTTCTAATATGAGAGAGATGGTGGTTACAAGGCTGTGCTTGTAACTCGTATGCAAGGAGTGTATAAATGAAGCCTTGTTCTGTTTGTGAATGCTTTACAGTTTTTCTAATGAGAACTTGTTTTTCTTAATGTTTCTTTCGAAGTCTCAGGCTTTTCAAGGCTAGAGAGACTTTTAGATTGTCTAGTCTGACAAAACAAGAGGTAAAATATTATTGGGCATAATAAACTCTTTGTTTACAGTTAATTTTCCAGAAATACATCAGATCTTGACTGAAGCATCAAGAGTCAAAATCCACCGTTTTTCTAGGCTCTTCCTCTAAGTGTTATCAATATTCTCTGATTAAAAGCAGCTTATTACTTACTCATTAATTTATCCAGTCTTAACTTTGAACTATTTAGTACTGTGCCTTCATTGACAATATACTTGCCAGTCTTCCTCCCTTAAGCAGAGCAAAGCTAGGGTGGGAGATGTCAAAGGAAGCTAGCTGGTTTCTGTGGGCACAGGAGAGAACAGTGTAGCTTTTCTACTACATCTTCCTAGCCTCTGTGTGGCCCACAGTTTGGGGCAAATTCATCCAGCTGGCTTTTTCTTGGTAAATACAGAAAACACTAGTTCAGGCAAGGCCCCCTTTCCAGAAAGAGGGACGTAGGCCCACCTCAGCACTAGGAGCCAGGGCACTGCCTGTTAGGAAATGGGTGTGATAAAGACATACAGTGCATAAAACAGTAACAGTCTAACTCTGTTGAGAATTCTAAAGACCAAAATGAAATAAAACCAAAATAAACCAGAGATCTCAGGATCTCGAGCCACATAGCTCTTACCCAAGCTAGCTCAAAGTGAAAGCTGGCAAACACAAGCACTGCAGGTGAGTAAAATTCAGCCTTCAGTGGGTTCTTTGGGCAAGGTTTTAAAGAAGCTTATTGAATTTGTGTTCACATATTATCTTTGTTTTCTGTAAATCTCCCAGTTGGTGCAAACAAATGGCACTTTAAAGCCTTTGCTGAAGTTCTGAATATACAAATTAGAGTGTCCCTTTGAAATGTTTGACTAAAAATCTGAAAGAAACTCAGGCACAGAAAAGATGAAAATCTGGCATTTGTAGCTTTCAGATATATAATGAAGAGCTAAAGAACTTTTTTTTTTTTTCCTAGAAGACCTAGAAAACATTGCTACCAGTCACTGATGAGGGCAGATTTAATTATGATTTCTATAGTTATCTTTTTTCTGTGCATCCACTACTTCTAAGAACCTATCTTACAGTAGGATGTGTGTCAAATATTTAAGTGAATTCTTTTTTCTTTTGAATTCTTTGTGACCTTTTTAAAAATAAACCCCACCTGAGCATATCCAAAATTAATTCTTTCTGCCATAATTAAACACTTTGCATGCCTTACACAAGCATAAAATTTGAGGTGAAGAAAATGAAATTCATGTATTCTGAGCAAGAGAATCTCAGTTGATACCATTTTTCCCCCAGATTATGCAAAAATAAAAAATCAGGGCCATTCATGTGTATATTTTTAATGATGGGTCTCAGAATGACAATGAAATTGAAGTGTTGGATCAGTCAAGAGTTCAAATATTTAAGCACAGTGGTTTGTAAATGCATCGCTGTGGTAACTCCACTGAAAAACTGGTTTATATCAGAAATGGATTTATTACAGTATCTGATTCGTTTTCTAGTGCCACCTGTCTTTTTTTTCCCTTTTAATAACAGCTCTTCATCTCTACCGTTCACTAATAAAAATATTTTAATAAGAGATAATACTGTAATCCAAATGCCTATAGGTGCTTGAATCAACTATTTCTGCTGATAATTGCTTACACTTTGTTCAACCCTTTTTAAAATTGCTATTAAATCTCATTCTCATTTTCTGTATTAATAGAACAAGAATTCATTTTTAGTGTACCCTCAAAGCAGTAATGAGCATTGTTAACATGTTACAACAATGCCCAAGGGGAAAGTTTTCAAAGCCAGCCTAACCTTAAGGCTTTGCTATTGATGTACTACAGAGCCATCAAGCCAAGAGCTGTTAGAGCTAGTCCATTTGGAGAGTTCAGCTGAATATTTCTGCTTAATATATTGGAAGAATTATAAATGGTTTAGGTGGTGACCTAGGGAGAAGGGGGAATTTTTGTTTAATAGCTTAGGAACAAAGGAACAACATTAAAAAAATAACTATGCCTCCTGCTCATTTTAAAGCATATCATATTAGGCTTCTGTTCTGATGATTTTGCTTCCATACAGATTTTCAGAAGAGGTTAATGAGAAAACATTAACAAGGCATGCAATATTGCACATGGGCAGGGGAGCTGAAACATAGTTATTTAGTTATAAACAAACAATAGATGTTACTTTTTAATTGCTTTTTCAGAAGCCCAGTTCTACCTTCTTGAAGAAGTATTATCTTTCTTACTGAATGTGGAATATTGCCCTTATTTTATTCATTATGTGTAGCAAAAATAAATTTGTATAAAGCAGTAGTGCTTTACTGAGTTCAACTGAATGCCTTTGTAACAATAAACCAGTCACAATGCTATAGATTGAAAGTCCTGTATGAGTTGTAGAGCATGAAAATGATCTCATTGAGTGCTAAAATTTGAGATTGAGCCTGTAAGTTAGCTATAAGGCATCAGAAATGGCTTAAGGAATCTCTGTTCGAGGTAGAAATTAAGAGGCTCAAAACTGGGGTATTACAGCAGTGATACAGAATAACATTTCACTTTTTGAGGTCTTGAATTCATTACTGTGTAAGGGTGCATTTTAGATGATGGTTGAGTATTTCAACAGAGACCCATTCATACACCGTTCCAAAATCTGAAACTCTACTGGGGAAGCAGAGGTAGAAATGTTCTTTTGTTGGAATTCTGTTCATCTATGAAATGAATGCATAAATTGTTGTCATTTAGCTGTCTCGACTCATAGCATTTGGTCACACCTTTGCCCTTTCCTTGGGTATAAGCTAAAGGTCGTCATGTCCTAAACCAGCTAAATATGGACAGATTCAATAATGTCAGAGCTAAGAAATATTGACAGTATAAGAAATGCCTTGCATGCTGTATATTTCTGTCCATTTTTGGAAGTGTGGGGGAGATACAGGAGCAATCTTACTGGTTAAATAGGATTCAGACCCGTGCAAGTTGTATATTTTCACTGTAGAGCTGGACCTGATGTTGCTTTTGAGTAGAATAGTTGGTTTATGTTGCAAAAAGGGACTTTCTGAGAGGGTGCTTTAACAAGGGACCTCTTACAAGATTTTATATGAAGTTTGTTTTAATTCTCTAATTAAATAGAGGTGAGATGTTGAATCCGATAGCAGGAGGACAGAAGCCTGTACAAAGCATGAATGAAGGCTTTATAGGTTTTCTTCCATCCCTCCTCCCAGATTACTCCACACTATACTCGTGCTCTTGAGGTGTATCTGAACATAAACTGAAAATAAGGCATGCATTTGAAATTCCATATAGTCCAAATACCACCTAAAAATATGGCTTTCTCCGTGGGCTGTTACACGGGGAAATTCATTCCCCATGCTTATTTTAGTAAAAAATAAAGCTGGCTTATGACAGTAGTGTAAGGAGGAGCCATGGTGTCCAACACATGCCTCTGTGACCGTTGAACAGGCATAAGATGGTAAAGGCTCTTGGACATACAGTTTAGTTCTTGTGATCCACACTTTGACCCTCAGGAGATGGTTGAGAGCTATGTTTGAGGTAGAGGTTTGCCAATCTTTTTAGGGTAAGGATTCTGTTTGAAGAGTCTTTCCCAAAGGCTCACAGAAATTTCAGGGTGGGAGGCTCAGTCCTCAGCAGACAGGTCCATCAGTGATCTCCAGTTGGTTCACAACGGCGAAGTGTCAGGACTTGATGATGTTGGTTTTACCCTTACCTGTGGACTAGATGTATTCTCTGATAGCTAATGTATAGATTAGCTTGAACCTTTCCTACTCAGTGGCCGTTTGTCTTTTTCTTTTCCCCTAGTTGCCTCAATTTGTTTTGTCGTGGTTTTTTCAGTAGGGAGCAGAAGAAAAGGAAAAGCTTTCCCTGGATCCGCTCTGTCATCACCAGAGTCCGATTATGTTTGAGCTGTTCCCCAGCCATGTATCCTATTTCTTAAACAACTGTTGCCCTTCTGATAAATTAATTCGTACATAAAGCGGGCTTGGTTTTCCTTGAACTGCCTGCTGCAGTTCCTCGCTGGTTCACACAGGCCCTTGTTCCCTTCTCCCTGCTGGATTTAGTCTTCTTTTGAAAGAATGAATGGATATGAACTTCAGCTGATAAATACATGCATTTGAATCTGTGACTGATTTGTGGCTGGATTGTTTTTGATGACTTTTATCTGCAGTTGATTTGCATCTATTTGGCTTAGGCTCACTGGGAGTAGCACATAGAATAAATGAATAAGTAAATTTGAGGAAGAGACAAGGAGTAAAAGCATGGATGAGTGGATGATAGGGAAAGAGAGGGAGACTAAACAGAAAGGGATGGATAAATAGTGATTAAGGAGTACGGAAAAATAAGGAATAACCAATGATCAAAGTAGAGAAAAGAAATTAAAAAAGATTCAAAACTGAAAAGAATCAAAAGTCTGAAAAGAATGGAGTGAAAAAGAAACAAGTAAGAACTTGGTGCTTGATGAAGGAGCAGAAATGAGTTATTTTTTAATTATGTGGAAAGTCTAGGATTATGCACCAGTGAAGAGTTTGCACAAGGAGCCAGGGTACAATGGCCAGGGTTGTCCGAGACTCAGAGTTGTAAATCTTGCCCACTGACCAAGTTAAATGTTTATGTACTCTGAACTCACATTAGCAGCGTCCCTTTGCCTTTTCCACAGCTCTGTGTGGAACACCTCTGTAAGGAATCCTCATTTTTCTCTGCCAGACTTGCTGGTTTGGGTTAGTGCTTTTTTGTGCCTTCCAATCTGACCTTTGTACTTTCATCAGCATATACAGTTAACTAAAAAACAACAGCAAAACAACTAAGCATTGCTAATAAGACTTTCTTAGAGTGGTCATATTGAAGCCCCCTTGTTTTATTTCACATCCACTTCCATGTACCTGCATGTTATCTCTTGATACATTGCATCTCAGAAGCTCTGTTAGCACCTGCAGGTAGGTGTAGAGGTTCATCATTCAGTGTGTTGCATGACACACAACACAAATAATACATAGCATGAGTCTTTGAAACTGAAACTGTGCCCAAGGAGGGAAAGCCATTGTTACTGCATTACCTGCTCTCTCCGGCATCTGACTTCCATTTGGCTTCACCTGACTTCCTCTCTATTGACAAAGCAGCAACAGTTGCTGCCTTACCTGGCCATAATGTTTATTTTCTCCACTTTTTTATTTGGAGGTCAGGGGAGCTTCCAGGCCCTGCCAGTTTTGCTGTTTTCTCTCTGCCTTTGACCTCTGTCCATTAAACTCTCTCTGTAGGGCTTAGCTTTAAGCAGATGAGTGTGATTATAAGTATTTACATGCTAATAATCAAATATGTGCTTAAAGACCTGATGACTTAGTGGTGAA
Organism: Heliornis fulica; assembly: GCA_013399135.1. Lineage (NCBI taxonomy): Eukaryota > Metazoa > Chordata > Aves > Gruiformes > Heliornithidae > Heliornis > Heliornis fulica. The sequence goes on along the minus strand of VXBZ01012453.1, from coordinate 958,461 downwards.
GAGAAAAATATTCCCATTGTCTATCTGCTTGGTATCACAAAAGGGGTTCTCATTCCCATCGATATGTGTATATATTTGTATTGACTGCAGCCAGGGCCCAGGATGCAACCCAGAGTGGACAAACAATAAGTGCTAAACAAAGTTTTGATCCTCCCTGTCCCAAACACCTGACAGCTTGTGTGAGCAAGACAAACACAGCAAGAAAGATAAACGTAAAACGGTATCACAGAGACTGTCATATCAAACGTCATGTGAATTTCACAGGGGTTGATGCATATTATTGTTGGAGATGCTGTTATGGCTATGTCATCTCAAGAAAGGGAAGATTGCTCAGTGGCTCAGGCAATTGTGAAGATTAGCTTTTGTTCCTTCCTTTGAGTCCCTGGACACACAGGGAAGCTGGGACATTTTTCATGGTGACGTCTGTCATTTGTCCCCTTGAGGAATGAGTCACAGAAGTTGAGATGACAGTTCTTGCCTTGGTATATAGCAGTGTGCTAAATAAAAATACCCATCAGAAGGAAAATGCATCATCTGCAGTGGGAGAAGTTTTGGGAAAATTATTTATTGATGATGTCTCTTCTCTCTCTCTGTCCCCACCCCTCACCCCCATTTTCCTTGCATGTGTGTGGCGTGTTTTGTTTGTTTTTACAGCAGTTGTATGCTGCCCAACTTGCTGCGATGCAAGTGTCTCCAGGAGGCAAGATACCTGGCATCCCCCAGGGTAACCTTGGTGCTGCTGTATCCCCTACCAGCATCCACACAGACAAGAGCACAAACAGCCCTCCACCCAAAAGCAAGGTACTGTACCAGGCCCTGCAGCATTGCATTTCTGACAAGTGTGGGTACTTGCATGCACTTCTTTCCTGAAGGGTATCTGTATGTGTGTCTAAGTTGCAGGCAGCTTTGTACTCAGGATGGCTTCCTAAAATAGGAGAATATTTGTAGGGCCATTTTTCCAGTGGGAGGATCCCAACACAGCAACTACAACCAACCATTTGTACTCTGTGTCAGTAGCAGACATGACGTGAGCTGAGATCCTGTAGTTTCCCTCACAGTGTCCTAGCTGTCACACTGTTGTTTCATCCATCTTAATAACAGGTAGCAAATGGAGGTGACCAGCTCCTATTCCAGCACAGAACTGTCATTTCCTTTCATAACGCTGGATTGGAGTTGGGATCGCGTGCCAGCGAGAGATGGGGCATCTCATCCGTGGCCAGATCCTCCTCTGGGGTTCAGTGGGAGTTTGGGGAGGAACAAGTCTCCAAAGCAATGTCTGTTGTGTCATAGAACAGGGCTGGAATGTGTCCATCAAGCAGTGGAATGAATGATCTTGGTCATAGCTGGGCAATTAGATGACCTCAGCATATGCCACAGCTGAGCAAAAGTAACGGGTGATAACTGAATGTCAGATCTTGCTAGGAAGTGTTTTAGCTAAGGCATGCAGGGGGAAAACAGTCCCATTTAGGTGGCTGCAAAAGCTTGATAAAAATGTGTCCTTTGTTTTTTCTCGTGTCCTCTAGCATCCTGTCCATGTCCTTTATCATGTCAGAAAAGATTCCTTGAATTGACAGTAGTGTCTTGTTCGTACCCTAACAGTTAAGCAGCACAGATTAAAAATAACCAGACAAATAAATAATACCATTGTCAGCACAGTGAGATACGTTTTCAAAGAACAAAATAGATGGTGTGGAACCAGTGGCTGTTGTGTTAATGAATCAAACTCTAGGTCTATGTTTTCTTTCTTCTCTCCTCGGTCCAGACTTTCTGACTTCCCGACTTTCTGACTATCCTTGGCTTGGCTTCTTCTTTTGTATGTTATAGAATGAGGAGTCACAACGCCACGCAGTGCTCGATGGTGGGGTGTTTTTCTTTCCAAAGAGTCGTGTCTATGGTTAACAAGTGATTTTTGTGCATTTTACAAGGGGGTTTTGTGTGTGGCTAGCAGCTAGCTAGATCCACTCCACTTAAAATCCTGGTGTTGTTTTTGGATCTCTTGTGCCCAAGCAGAATGTCTGATGAGATCTAAGGGGACACAATATTTATTTCTGTGGCAGCTGTGGAATTAGAAGTCCTGCCATATCTACCGGTAACATCAAGCATAACCCTCTTACCGGCAGCTGTCAAGATCAGCTCTGTTCTCGCTTGTGTTTTATTGCTTTTTCATATTTGTAGGTGTTCCAGTGCCTTTGGCTTGCAGTTCTGTAGGACACAAACAAAACTTACTAGCAAATTGTAAAAAAAAAAAAAAAAAAAAAAAAAAAAAAAAAAAAAAAAAAAAAAAAAAAAAAAAAAAAAAAAGGAAAAGTGGGCCACAAGGAAAGGAAGGGGGCTCCAAAAGGCTGTAAAATTGTGCAGCATGAGCCCTGTGATGCATGCTGTTTTCAATCTGCTGTGTGCCAGTTGGAGGCTCAGAGAGAGAGCGGGAGAAAGAGAAAGGATAATGCTGAGAAATGATAGAGTGGCTGTGACCTCCAAGCTCAGCCTGGAAATCCAAGACATTGATTTCACTTAGCATTCCTGCTGAGAAATCCGGCGGAGTTCAGTTGTAATAAAAGAACAAGATTCTGTTCTAATGGTAATGGCGTATGACAGACATATCACTTTGTCTGTCCTCAGCACCAGAGAGAGGGGAATTGGAGAAAGGTCACCTGACCTGCCTGTGGTGTTGTGCGAATGCTATACTGAGCTTTGAACTCCAGCCTGGAAGCACAATTATTTATAATACTAAATGATAAAGAAACCTTTATAGAGCCTACAGTAATTAGAATAAAGCTTATACAATAGTGCCGTGGCCTGGCTAGGAAAACACGCTGGCAGATCTGTCGCAGTGGCAGAAACTGAAGCTTATGTGTTGAAACTGAACACGTTCCTTCGTGTCTGTGTGGACCTTCCTGTACTTTTTCAAAGCTTGTTTCTGTTCAGCAGCTCCAGAAGTTCATTGTGTTTGCTGATTTTCTTTGATTTTTTTTTAATTTAGGTTTTTTAGCTGTTTCACAGCCATTTTTAAATAATTTTTTTTAACCCCCAGCAGCAACTTTGTTCTTGAAGGTGGTTTGTGATGGTCTTTTCCTCACTGTTTCTGTACATCAGAAACTCCACAGATCAACGGTTAATGCCTTAGACAAGCTTTCAGTAGATGCTGTTTGCTGAATCTCTATTTTCAGCCCACAGTTTACACTGGCGCAGCTTTGGTAATACGCTCAAGTGTTTGGAGACAAGGAGACAGCCTTACCTGAGAGTGTGTCAAGCTACTGGCAAACATCTAGGTCACTTCTGAAAAGCTGTGTTTTTTTCCCTCTTGTATAGTGTTAAAGTTAGTGTGCTGCTCTTTGCAAGGATTCTTCAAAGTCGGCCTCAGCAGCAGATGGAACAACTGTTGGCTCTAGAAATGCTGAGAAGCATCAGGGGGAGTTTGCCAAGGATCATCCTTTAAATCTAGTAAGACTTGAACACATCCCTGAAACTCCTCTAAGACCTTGGCAACCCCCCTTTTGGCAAAGCTTTTATCAGTGGCCCTCACCAGTGTTTGAACACTGTGCTGGGCAGACTAGCCTGGCATCCTCTGTCATCTTGCTCGCCTTTCAACAGATGTGACCTGGAATAGTCGAATTCACTTCCTGGGTTTCTGTACTGTAACTTTTAGGAAGCCACGAAGTAGAGATGCCATTATGCTGTGCTGCACACATTCTGTCAAGTTTTGGTTAGGAAACTGAGCTGGTGTCGTACATTCTTCCAAGAAGAAATACGTGCCAGAAAAATTGATTTAAGAAACAGAGCTAGTGGAGCCTGTCCAAAAGAAAACGCGTGTGTCTTGCGGAAATGGATTTTAACACAGCTTCTTCTTGAGCAGTTTTAAAAACAGCCGGTATGCTAATCATACCATTCAAATTTACCAAGGCCTCCTCCACAACCCATTTGAAAGGCAACTTTGAAGTTTGCCAAATTGTGCTGGATTTCCAAAGTCTGTCTTAAGCACATTCTGCCTTTGATCGTGTAAATGCTTGCATGCTGCTCTGTTGGGTGTTCAAGGTGGTTATACGCTCCCAAGTAAGTAGGAGAGAACGGGCACAGATGCTGATAAGGACTAGGCAAAATAACCTACTGGACCATCTTGTGATTAACTTCAAACCTCTTGTACAGGGCCATGAAGGAGATGGAAAAAAAAAAAAAAAGCAATGTTGTAGAGAGTATGTTTATCTGAACAGTGACCTTTACCATGGTACCAGGATTCTTACCTGATAGCTACAGTCTTCACTGACTGCAGATGAGGCGCATTATACTGTTGAATAAGGACAGCAACATCACCCTCACCTGTAAACAGCTAGAGCCCTGTTTATTCCTGCCTTTGTTCCTTGCTTTTTATGTTGTGCATATAAATATAGCATCTAGTGTCTGTGTGATGCAGTATCCTAGCCCTTTGCATGTAACCTTTCAAGTATAGTAATTCTGGAGTGAATTTTGAATGTAGCTTGTAAATGTAGCTAAATGATTCCCTATATTTAATGGAGCACGGTGCATTGTCTGTAGCATCTGCTGAAAAACAGGAGCAATTCAGTGTGAAATGTGACAGGAGAGAATTCCTGGGCACTTTTCTTTTAACCTTGTTGTGACCTCAGCCCTAACCCTACTCACAGTTGTGTCTCCATCAGTGGCAACAGCACACAGATTGTCCAAACCAATTTTTTTGTTCTTTTCAAATACTTCTGTCAATGATGTTACTATTTGCTCAGAAGTAGCACCTGGGAGTTGTGACAAGGGAAGGAAATGTGTTCCAGACAAGCCAGAAACAGCAGTCGGCAGCTAGATACACGCAATCAGATTCTCCTCAACTGCAGTACCCAGACAAGGATCAGTGTGAATCCTTAACTGAAGATGCTACTTCACATTATCTGACCCTCTGACTGCCAAAGTAAACAGTGGATTAAAATTTTGTCATGTCACCTACAGTCAGCCATAGAATCACCTTTGA
>VXBZ01012453.1:938515-953456 GCA_013399135.1 Heliornis fulica | reverse complement strand
GGGGGGAGCTTCTTCCATATTTTAAGAATATCTCCTGATGATGCCGCAGTTGCTGCCACATGTGCCACCTGTGTCTTGTGCTCTGTTGATAGGATACGAAGCCTAGGAAGGGACCAACAGTGTGCTTGCTCCGTTCTCACCCAGGCAAGGTAATCCTGGGTGCACAATTACAACTGAGACACTGTTGACTTTCTTACCAAGTATGTCTGATAACATGGATGAAGTGAAGAGTAAGAGTCTTTGGAAATGGGCATTTTAATACAATTTAGTAACACTGCCGGCTATGTTATTAGGAAAAATAAGTAATCTGTTTACTGTGGGGAACAGGTTGGGAGTTTTCCTGTCCCAGTCAGAACTGATGGTGGACTATACTTACCAGTTTCAGTAGGAAAGCTTTCTTGTCTAAGGATAAAAGTATAATGAAAAAAAAGAGAAAAACATCCGAAGGGAAGGAAAAAGAGAAAGGCCCTGTAATGGCTCAGTAATAAGAACACTCATCTAGGTGATATTTCTGATTCTACTTTGGGCAAATTGTTGACTTGAACTTCATTTTAGGTGACTACTCTAAGGATCCCTGTTAACTTGGGTAAAGTCATGCCCTTTCCCTCATTTCTCTCTTTTGTACAATAGTGCAGAATGTGAAAATTTATCCTGAGGAGATCTTGGGGAAACCATTAAGCCCCATTATGTCTAGAGCTGCATCAGCTTGCCTGCCACATCAAGCTATGACTATCACCTAACTGATAAGTAGACTTACAGATCCCTTGTACCATTTTTGAACACGTTAAAGGAAAGTATTTAATTTCAGCTATAGAGGTGATAGATGAATTGGTATTCCAAGTCAGAAGGATATTGGTGTTTCCTCTTCTTTTTGCAAACATGAGCTAATTGTTCTCCACAGCGCTGTGAAGTACTTCAGCTAGAAAGACAACAGCTGTGTGATAGAGAAGACTGATCATGGCAGTGTACAGGTGATCAAAGGGCGTGACTGCTTATGTTAGATGGGGCCAAATTCTTTTCCCTGAAGAGTAGAGGAACCTGACTAAGACTAACCCATATGAGGCCATGTTAGGCCTCATATACTGATGGCAATTACTGTCCTCTTTATTGGTTGAAGAGCTCAGCAGCTGCCTATTCAAGCAGCATGAAATTTGGGCATCCTTATTTTTATTAAACAGAGTACTGAGGTATTTTAGAGTGAAGAACAAGAGTTCTCTTTAAACTGATGTAAGATGCATCATCCCTGGTAGAACGTTTAGGCTGTTTATAGAAGGTTTATCTCCAAGGCTTTTTTATTTTTGGGAATTTCTGGGCTGGACACAATTCTTTAAGTGTCACTGACATAAAAATAATAAAAAATCCTTGCAAATAAATGTGTAAAGTTTTTCAGCACCAGAGTAACAGTTAGCACTGGAATATTATAAATCAATAAATTAAAAATATTTTTCAGTGCTTGAATTTCTCAGCCCCCTGGTTAGGGCAGCAAACAGGTTAGAAATAGCTGTAAGGTAATTAAGGAAAAGTTTATCATATGGATGCAGTTATGTATAGGGAGCTGTAAGCTGAGACCTCATCTGCCTTATCTGTGCTATGCTACTTCTTTAGTATCCCTGTCCATTCTTAATGAAGACTCTGTAGTTAATTATCTCTTTGTCTGGAAGCCTTTTAACTTCGTTGCCCATGCTTTTAATCCCAAATAGCTAAATGTGGACTTGGCGACAGAATCTTTGAAATTATTTTCCTCTTCCGTGCTTTTCTTCCTATACATGACATCCAGGTCTATAAACAATGACTTTTTAAACCATTTGCAGGAGCACAATGAAATGATGTGTATTAATGGACCTTCTTAAGATGCTTTTCTAAACCAGAGAATGTGTTGAGAACAATAAAGCTGATGTTAATAGCAGTATCTAAAAAGCAGCAGCAGTAGGGACTTGCACAGCGTTCTGCCTGCTGCCCACCCCTCTCTGCTCTCCTAAAAATAAATTGCATATATGAAGGGGCTCCTAGGATGCTTTTTCAGATTAACTCTCTGCAGCTCTGCAGCTCTTACCTGATAGAGCAGCAGGAGCCTGTCTCTCAAGCAGAGTTGTCAGCCAGTTAGCCCTTGTCAGCACTTTTTATCGCGGAAGCTTAGAAGAAAACAAATTGGAATGAGAAAAGGTTGGCAGGGGGAACGGACGACACCCCTCTGAAGTCTGTACTCACAAAACAGAAGTGAGATACACAAACCAAGCAAGAGCACTGCATTTCTGAAAGAGATGTCTTCAGAAACCAGACAGGAATCAACAGAGATGTAGGGTGAAGTGATGGTGACAAAGGCGAAGCGTGTGCTTACCAGTTCACGACTGTTCCTTCCCACTAGCACCTTCCTTACTTGGTCCAAAGATACAAGATGTACACGTTTTCCTAAGTGGCAAAGTTCATAGGGTAGGTGGCAGGTAGTAGTTTTCATTCTTTTTGGCCAAATGTTCCACAGCATTGGCTTCCTTCTGAAGACCAAGATATCACACTAAGCACTGTTACTTTCAGGAGAGAGCTACTAAAGCCAGGTTCAGTTACAGAATAGCTCAGTGCTCAGGAGTGCTGGGACACAGTGTGCTGTTTCTGCTCTGCATATCTTCCTCTCTTACTGAGAAACACCTAAGCATCAACTTCTGCAGAAGCTTTTTGTCAGAACTTCCCATCCAGGGTCACTTGGAACAAAGAGCTTTCTCATTGAAGAGCACCCTTGGAAGAAGAGACCAGGAGAGTCCCAAACAGGAAAACAGGGTCACAAAGTCAAGAGGTTTTAATGCCACTAAGATAGCGGTTGAGCTCATGGTGCCAGTTGGCCATGCAGTCCTAAGAATAGCAGCAAAAGGGCTTTAGGAGAGTATGGAACCTGAACCTGCATAATGAAACAGAAAAAATAGATTTTTCTGGCTGCAGTGTGTTTTACTGATTAACTTCATGTTAGGGTGGACTTGTGCTGTGGGGAGAGTTGGAAAATGTTTAGGAGAGGATCTTTCTGCTGAGGAGGGGAAACCAGCCATGAGGAGAAATCTGTGAAGTTGAACTTGGGACTGCTGACTAGCGCAGCACTGCAAAGGGGAAGGACTAATATTAGCTCTAAGTTAAATCTAGATAACAAACCAGCCCGTTATGCCAATATCAGATTAATTTCTAGTTTCCTTCATAATATGAAATTCCTATAAAGCAAAGGTCATCCTTTATTCCAGAGGTTGATTTTTTTAGAATCTGAGCTGTGATACCCTTTAAATCTAGGAAAGCATTTACACCAGGAGCACACACTTGTGAAAAATAATAGTACTGTAATAATTTAATGTATTATGAGAGAGCTTGAAATGGAGCAGAGGACTCTAATTCTACCAGATCCTCCTAGAAGGGGACAAAGTTCTTCACTTCCTTTTTGCAGCTTCAGTTTAAGTGTGTGTGTATTTTGTGGCGTGCATTAAAAGTGCATAGACATCGCTGTCAGGGCTGTCTACTGGACAGTGATGTAGCCATCTTTTGCCAGATGTAGCACATCTCAACTCAGATGAATCTCAGAGGTGATTGAATGAAGTTCTAGTGTGATGAGTCCAGCAGCTTTCAGAAACCAGTCGCGTTGTCCACAGAAGTGTGGTGTGCTCCCCCATTACATTTGAAATTAGCTCCTCTTGACACACACAGGCAGAATGCAATTGAAACCAAACATCATATTTTGCAGTAAGTATTCCTGTACCTACAGCTGAGTGATCGTCATTTAACAAAGGAGCTCTACAGTTTTATTTTTAATCTGAAACCTTTCAATCTGTAATCCCTGGTAGCTGGGGATAGCTGAAGGGAAGCTACGCTTAGCAGAAATCCATTGTATTTTTCAAATTCAAGGAGGCAGTTTCTTACAGGTTAGTACTGACCCTAGAGTTCTGTGAACTAGAAGTGCTAGAGTGCTTTGCAGATGCTTCACTGACATTTCACTGAATTACACATTTGTTGCACAGAATGCAGTTGCAGTTGTTTAGTGTAAAATGAACCGGTGCAAATCAGGATTTCAGAGAAGTTATGTAGAAATCATCACTTTAGACAAGTGTACACACATTTTTCAAAGCAGTGTGGCTACATCTTGTGATTTTATAATAGATAGCTTCCTCAAAGACCCAGCTCCTGGAGTCATGTGAGTATGTGAGAATCTCATTTAATCAAAAAGCTTCCGTGGCTGAAACTTACAGAGTGGTATAAATGTATCTCAAAGGCTTAGAAAGCAGCTAACAAAATGAATCTATCAGTTACTATTTTAATCAGATGAGATTAATTTTCAGTCTCAAATCAGAGAAGACTTCATGTTGGCAATTCTGCTGTGGCATAAATATTTCTCAGCAGAATTAGACTTTTTACTATATTATCTCCTAGGTGTTTCAGTAGTATCCAGAGGGAACATTCGAGAGTATTCAGAGAACATTAGATGCAGGCAGATTGGAGCAACAAAAACCATTTTGGGTATTGATGCAATTTGACAGGATCTAATAGATTAAAACAGTTTAAAATAGTGATCTCAGTAATTTGCCTTTATCTACTAATACTAGCAGACTATGAATTCAAATGTATACTTTTAGTACTAATGAATGAGTTTAGTTTCTGTTTATTTCATTTCAGTCGCTACATTTTCCCTACTGTTTTTAAAGTAAATAAAAACTAATGCCATGACTGGTTATCTGTGAGGAAAAAAAATATTATGAAAAGGTCTTTGATAAAAGATTGGTCAGTTTCTTGACATGCAGAGTGCGTGGGAAGGGGAAGACCTTGTCTCTAACAGGAACAATGGAGAGAAGGCTTTTTCAAATTCCACATGTTAAAGAGAGAATGTAACTTTGAGTATTTCCTAAGTTATTGGTGTTTCTTAAAACTCTTCTGAGAGGCTGTGCCAGCACCTGCTAGTAGCTGTAAAATAAGGGGCCATTTCACAGAGTGATGTGTGTATGGAGATGTAGCACATGGATTCGTACAGGCTTTCAGCTGACATGCCAGGCAGTGACATGTCACGTCATGAATCAGCCACATCGTGTTACGTGATTTCAAGCTAACAGAACACAACAGGAGTTACATAGTGACAAACACAACCCAACATGACATATCCATGGGAAAATTGGCACAAAAAGCTTCTTAAAGTTGAGTTTCAGGGGTACATTTATTCATCTCCAAAATGCTCCAGAGGAAACTACGAAGCAGCGTACTGGAAAAGGGACAGAATTACTAAAGCAGCTTTAATTTGGAGTACAGTTAGGAAGAAAACATATGTGTATAACAATCCAGGAGAGTATTTTTGTTGTATGGGTTCTTGTGAATTTCCTTGTTTCCAAAGGTAGCTATCTCAGGGCTGAAGTCATACCAGGTCAGTGATTATTTTTATCTTTAGCCGTGCTAAGAGCTGTACAGACTTCACGTTACAGATGTAAGTTAATATATTTTGAATTTAGCTGTTGGTTGCCTCAGTAAATCTCGCATCCTTCTAGTGTAAACTGTTTTTTCTGCTTTGCTTGCAGATCAGAATGTCCCCTTTTTGTGCCTGTTTCCAGTATTCTTAATCTTCTCTGAAATTATCTTCTTTCTCTTTCTGGATACTCCTATCCTAGTTTCTGATGTCCACTGGAAATAGAGTCCACAATTAGAACTCTGGGATGAATTAATTCATCTCTGCTTATTATTAATCATAAATGTGTGGATAGCCTGTGTTTTCAACTTCCTTTATAACAAGTACAGACTTTAATTTGGGGCAGGGAAATTCAACACATATATCTGGCTAGGAAATTCATGTCAAGTAGCATTTTCTTTGTGATATCAGAAGATGATATGATAGCACATGACTGTTTGGCCATGACATTCCATGTCTGAATTTACAGTTCCTAATTTCACAGTCTTAGAAATATCAAATTCTCTACAGAAAATGAGTCCTGCTAGTGAACTGCAGCTCCCTGCCAGAATGATGTGGTGGTGTAATACCTGGGAGATTCACTACTTAACCAAACAGCTGAAGTTCACTGGGGCTGGTGCATGAGGAAAACACATATCAGGATCTGGAGGGGAAGTCTTATGAGGAGAAGCTGAAGTCCAGTGATTTGTTCAGCCTAGAGAAGCTGAGGGGAGACCTCATCACAGTCTATGGCTTCCTGACAAGGGGGAGCAAAGGGGCAGGAGCCAGTCTCCTCTCTTTGGTGACCACTGATAGAACCCAAGGGAATGGTATAGGGGAGGTTTAGGTTGGATATCAGGAACAGGTTCTTGACTGAGAGGGTAGTCAGGCACTTGAACAGGCTCCCCAGGGAAGTGGTCACAGCACCCAGCTTGACTGAGTTTAAGAAGCATCTGGATGATGCACTCCGTCCCATGATCTGACTTGTCTGGCCCTGTGTGGAGCCAGGAGTTGGACTTGATGATCCTCATGGATCCCTTCCAGCTCAGGAGATTCTATGATTTTACGGTCATTTTGGCTAGCCTAAGTGAGAAAATGTCTGAGATACTGAGCGGCCTGTACCACAGAACAAACTGAATAGATACTTTCTCTTCTGCCTTCATTGTAAAATGAGCAAGATGCTCCCACCACGTCAGGAGTGGTGATGCCTAGTATCATTTGTGAAGTCCCAATATTTATTCTCTCTGGCTGAACATGTAGAATACCCATCTCCAGGGGATCCCTTGATGCTTGTTCTAAGTGTGGGTAAGCACTGGAGTCTTCTCCTGAGGCGAAAGGCTTAGAGTGTCCCCCTACCCTACCCCACTGTTCCTATACACAAATGATGTGGGACCTTTGAAGACTTCATCAAACCTTCATCAAAGGTTGGCCAGTGCACTCAAATTGTGTATAGAGATGAAGACTGCCAAATGCACATAGGTGCACACAGACCTCATGTACCCAGCTCACACAGAGACTAATTTTGGGGCTAAAAATCATCTTGCATGTGGACGACTCTCAGGGGTTTTAATGGCACAACAACTGAAACTTCTAAGTGGTTGCAGTACGTCTTCCTGCTGCTTTCCTTGCACGCTGTCCTTTACCCCCAAATGACTACAGTTAGTGATGAGTGGAAGGATTCCCATGATAATATCATTTGGGACTCACTTTGTATATTGCTCAGGGCTCAAGCAGAGGAAAATAAAAATGCTATATAAACACATATTATTACTGGTGAAGCGATGAAGTTATCTTACGCTTACCAAGTATCCTACTGTCTTGTCTTGATCATAATTAAATGGTGACATATACATTGAGTCAGTGCTCTAGGGTATGTGCCCAGAATAAGTCACAAAAGCATAGCAGTTTTAGTATGGGAGAAAAGGGTGAAGGAGGGCACTTCCCCCCTCCCCTTCTCCCTCCCTTTTTTTTTCTTCCGGGTAAGATATAAAAACTCCCCAGAGCTGCCCCTGTTCAGAAATAGCAAATCAGCCTCTTGGAATTCTTTTTTTAAGATGTCAACTTCCCTCTTGTATGCTTCTGTTGAAGACAAAGAATGTCTTAACGTCTGTATTGAAGTCATCATTAAAATAAAAGGAGATCTGTAGACATCAGCTATAAATCATCAAGAAATAGCTTGTGGGTAACCTTTGACACAATTGAACCTACTTGAAATGAGCTAGGGCTGGATTCATTGCCTTTAGTGAAGCCAGTAGGTGGACTAAAGGTCTCCTCTCTCTCTCTCTCTCCCTCTCTCTTTCCATCTCTTACAGTGTTAGCTTCTGGGAGGTGAATGTGTTCCGGCTGAGTGATGGAAATGCATTTGGATGTGTTCTTAAATAGACATTTGTTTTATGTCTGAAAAGAATAGGCCAATCTTAACAGTGTGATGCTGGGGCTATTTGAAAGGTATTTTTAAAGGCAGTTGTCTTCTTTCAGCTTTACAAAAACTATTTTAACCAATTGTTTAGGCTTGAGGAACAGCATGGCATATCTATTGTGTATGGATGCATGCATGTTCTCCAGAATTAACAGGAAAATGGTAGATAAAAATCTGCCTAATTTTACATAATAGATTTTTGGCATTCTTGTGATCCTACTGCAAATTCACGCTGAGTTTCTACAGTATAACAGAAATACTAGTTTGCAGTTGTTAATTTTAATTTCTAAGATGCTAGGTTTTAAAAGGAGCTGAAAGTGTTCAGCATCTCATGGGGACAAACTATGAGTCTTACTAATGAATCCAGCAATTAGTGGTTCATTGTGCCTGCCAGCAATTTGGCCCCGATACCGGTCCTGATGGTGGTTTCATTTTTGCTGGTGTGAATCAGGAATAGGATCTGAAGTCTATTCACCAAGGGGGGCTGAAGACTTCTTCAACACTGTTCTGCTGGTAATCTGCATTCAGTACTGACAGCCACAAATAAAAAAAAAAGAAAGGAACTACAATGTATTTCGATTTTAATTACGATTATTATGGCTGATTAATGTGTTCATTAGAATAAGTATATGATATCGATAGTACTTACTAAACTCAAAGGGTTGTAAACGGAGGTGTCCCCATGCAGTTAGATAAACATATATATGATGTATGCCCACTTTGCACAGAAGAAACCCTTTCCATAGAGTAAAGTGTGCCTTTTCTCCAATTTTCTAAGCAGAGGATTGAGACCAAAGAGGTGCCCCTTTACTTTCTGTAGCGATTTGTGCTTGAGCAAACCACTAAAATTCAAGTTTGGTAATACCACAGCTCCAGAAGGATGCCAGTGGCCGTGTGCAGAAGAAGGTTGGGTAATGAGTGACTCATTCAGGTTCACAGAGAAAGTTTGTCAGGAGGTCAGGAGCTGAACCCGAGTCTCTTTGGCGTGACCCAAGGATTCAGCAGTAAATAAAGGCATGACCGTGGCATGGGAAAAGGAACCCTTCCCAACAGGTGTACTCTTCAAGTAGTTAACCCCACGTATGTAATTAGGAGTGGGGTGTAAATATTTAAACAAATTCTTTCTCCGTATGTGCAGCGCTCAATGACGGAGCTTGTGTTTGCTTTGAACGTTCCCTGCAGTACGTTCTACTCCCTCCAGTTTCTGGAAGCGCTGATTAGATTTCATCTTACTGCTAAAAGGAGGTGAAATGGAAAAAAAAAAATACCCAGGAAGACAGAGTTGTAAAATCATTTTGATTTTAGTGATCTGGGGTGTTGTTAATAGCACACAAGCATTAAAGACGGATGAGGTTTGTGTTGATAGCTTCCCTTTGAAAAGCTATTAGTTGGAAAAACAAATTGTCAAGCAGGTCCTATCTGCAGCTGCAAAACGTATTTTGACATTTTTTCTTACAGTTGTATGTATCTATAAATAAAAACAGTGCATGTTATCTGTGCACTGCTTGCTTGTAGTGCCACATACGTTGCTGCCTCTCTTCATGAAAAATCTACCTAGGCTACATGGAGATACCCAAAGTCAGAGAAAGCACAGGTGGTTTTTGAAAAGGAATTTCTTAGCCCACTGCCAGTTGTCCAAGCTGTTTGAAATCTCTTTTCTTTCAAGCTGTTTTTCACTTGTTTCTTCTAAAGTTTTCAACAGCTAGGGGTTTTTGTTTTGTCTTCCCCGCCCCCTCACCCTCCCCACCCCCCAGTCTTAGAATCCGTGCAGCATCTTTGCTTCTCTTGCCTGACCACAGCAGGAGGAGGGGTCTGTTGCTAATTTGTTTTGATATGGTATGCTTTGGTCTGTATTCTTTTTGAAATTAATTCCTTTTGCAGGTGTGAGGTTAGAGGTGGTGGTGTGCTCCCAGCGAAGGTGTCATCCACCACAGAGAGGAGGTGGGAGGCTTTGATCAGTGTGGCTTCTGTTTTCTTGTTCATTTAAAATGTACCAGTTTGTAATGCTGTTTGGCTTTGCAGGTCCTTGTTTTATTTCCTTCCAAGTCCTTCCCCATCCTTTCAGGTTTTGTTGTTTTCATTGCTGTTCATTCTGCTTAACATTTACTGGGGATTATCCGCTGGAAAGTGGCGACTCCAAGTTCGGTTTAGGCAGCAAACAAAATGTAGTCTAATGTCTATTTCCATTTTTTAAACAGCCTTGTTATGGATGGGAGGATGCCTTGTGAAGAACACACCACCACATGCTTAGACTTCTGAGGTTTATTGGGACAGAATTATGTAGCAAGGTTTAAAAAAAAAATAAACTAACCAAGACCCAAGCTCCAAGGCATCATGCTTCGGGGCACGAGCTGCTCCAGTTTCTAACAAGCACAAGTTCAGGGATATATGCCACAGTTCAAACCATCTGACACCTATCTACTTTTTCTTATAACTTCTGGACATTTGGGGAGGTTCAGTGCAGTAGCAGCAATTGTTGCGCTCTTCCTTATGATTCAGCTTTTACTCACTGTGTGAGAGCAAGCCAGTCATTTAGCCACTTTGTGCCTTGTTCTTCCTGTTTGTAAAATAAGGCAAAAGCTGTCAGAGTAATTATGAGCTTTAATGAATTAATATGCCTGTGATACACTGAAAAGGTGGTTTTGGGGTTTTTTTTCCTTTCACACTTTACTACTTGCTGCGTAGTTCAGTTGTAGGGAGCAGTTTGGAAGAAGCATTGTTTCTAGGAAGAATCCTTTCCCCCACTGTCCCCTGTAGTTTTGTGATCCTCTCCAGTGATTTTTTGCCTCTTGTGAAGTGATTTGCATGGTTAAGAGCGTGACAAATACGTTGTTGTCTTACCCTGAAGATTTGCGACATCTACGTCAATCCCTGATGACCTGTGCCTAAGTCACTCGTCTGCTTAGCAGCTGACTTGAGCCTTCTTAGAGAAGCACTTCATTAATAGCATTACACCAAATAAATACATACAGCAGTGATGTGAGAAAAACAGCTGAACAGTAACTATTAGAAGCAAAAAACTAACATCAGGACCCCAGTTTGGCACGAGGTATGGACCAGCAGAATCCCAAGTGGTCAGTCTTCCTGTGCTGGCTCATGGCGTATCTTTACTCATCACAGACCCTTCCAACTTCAAGCCAAACCTGTCAGGATTTGCTCAGGAAAAGGTTTGATGAAGGGTTTTTTTAAAATGTAAATTTTGTAAATGAGTCTACTGAGTTAAATTTTCACTTGCTGGAAGATGCAGAATAAGAAGGAGCTTTTTCACTGTGAAGTGCAAGGAAGTGCTAAAATCTCTTTGTTCCTGAAGTTTTGCTTCATGCTGTATGGAAAATCCACACACTGGGTCCTAAGCAGTGTGGTGAGCAACTCCACTTCTTATTTTAGTATAACAAATAATCAAATGCCCCAACATTAGAATCATGACACTGGTTTACTTAATTTACTTAATTTACTTCTCTGTGGATGAAAAAGAGTGTTTGAAGTTTGGGTCTGAGTTGGAATAACTATTGATAAGTCCTCAAGTTTCCCT
This sequence comes from Heliornis fulica, assembly GCA_013399135.1. NCBI lineage: Eukaryota > Metazoa > Chordata > Aves > Gruiformes > Heliornithidae > Heliornis > Heliornis fulica. The sequence goes on along the minus strand of VXBZ01012453.1, from coordinate 942,113 downwards.
AGAGTTTGATGTGAGTGAAAACTCACAATCAACCAAACCAGCCTAGAAATTTCATACTAGCTCCTTTCATCAAACACATTGTGCTATTTGTCTGGGGAGATTACCAGGAGACTTCACAAGGATGGCAGGGGTTTTGGCAGTCCAAAGCCAGCCAGAGGGTGCAAGCATGGTTAGAAGCATGCTTCTCTGTGGATTTTAGAAACTAAATGAATGAATTTTGAGTAAACACATATCACTCAGCTCATTTTGCTAAGTTGTATGCTCTGGTGTATTCTGTTGGCCAAACAGCCTGCCTGGAGCTCCCGAAGACCCCAAAGGGCGAGCTCCCAGTGCAGCACTTGTCTTCCCTGAAGGCTTTTAAAGAGTTGCTTTTAGGGCTCTGTGTACAGAGTTCTGACCAGTCACTAAACAAAATTAAGACCTTTGCCCCAGGTCATCACTCAACATAGACTTCGAGGAGGGATTACATAGTTCTCTCCATGGACATCGCCTTTAGGCTGCCCTGCAGGTGAAACAGCCCACACTCTTCTTTGCCTGAGCTATCTGGAGGACTAAAATAATCCTAGAATTGGTTGGCATTTTGTCCTGTGTTAACTGTTTTCTGCAGCTTGTAGAACTGAGTGACAATACAGGCTAAGTGCATCACATAGAAAGGTGCCAGGGAGAAGGGGAAGGCATCCAGTTCATTTGGCCTTCTGTGTTTATAGGCAGGTCATTTTGCATGCCCCTTTCTTGTCCTTCCTATATGGTTGTGAATCCTGTGTACAGCTTTGGGAAACAACAGTGCTAAATAGCAAGGGAGAGAACCACCCAGCAGCGCTCTTATTTTACTGTGACAACATTTGGACTAGACAAAATCAAAGCTTTGTGTTTCCAGGGCAGCAAATTAGTCTTTGTAACTGCAGACTTCTTTCTGGCAGCTAGGCTTTCCTGTGAAGAAAAGGGAACGTGCTAGGGATCTTTCCGAGAGGACAAAGTCCCAGGAGAATATCCTCACCAAGAGTCCCTAGTGTTGTAAAAAGGACTGGGAAAAAATTCCTGTCTGTCCCTGGTGCTGCAAAACAGGTGAAGCTGGTGGGTTCCTGCACAACACTTCTTGTATAAATCAGCATTTGGGAGTAATTTATTCATTAAGTAGTTAAAAGAACCAGAAGAGAGAACTAAACAAATATATGTCACAAATACGAGGCAGCTGTTCACCCCTTTGTTTTGAGTCCCATGAATAAAAGCATCTGGGCACTATCAAGTAAAGACTTTAAGTACTAACTTTGGTTGGGTAACATGTACTGTGTCCACAAAGTGTCTGCCTTTGGAGAGCAATGCATTCAGGAAAACATACTCACCAGAGTAACACTATAAAAAACTCAGCTCCAGGTATAGATAGAAGTCCAGGCTGAGATATCTCTGCAGCTGTGGTTTAAGGAAGAGTCTGTGCACTTTGCAGGATCAGAAATAAGGAATAGTTCGTCCTAATATTTGCCCTCTGTCTTGTGTGTGGTGCTTTTCCTTTGTGACAAGGGTTTAGTTGTACCTTGTGCTTTTGTTGCTAAAAGTTGTGGGCAGGACATTCTCTGAATTTGTGAAGAATGATTTTATTGTGTTTATTATCATATCAGAACCAAGATGCCTGTTTATAAGTCTCCATCTTCTTTTCTGTGCAGTTAAAGAGTTTTTCACCTTTGCAGGAAGGGACACATTATTCTTAATCAAAACTTGAGAAGGTGGCAGGAGGAGGTACAGCTGCAGATGAGCATTATCTAATTCGCCCATCCTGTCATGTGAACATCCCTGCTTAATTTAATACAATTATTTCATCAGTGAGGATAATATCAGCAGCATGATTCATTTATACACCATGTTTCACAACTGCCTTTACTTCTTGGCTTCTTATTATCACTACTGATAATTTCACTATGCTTGGCTTGAGAGGAAGGGTAGGGGATGCAAAGAAAGCTGCCAGCACCTCTGTGTGAGTGCCTGGACAACAGTAGTTTCTGGGGGCAGTGATGCCAAAGGATTTTCTTCCCTTGTATGCTGTTGCTCTTCGGTTTCTGATATATATTGGCTAGACATTTCTGGATGAGGACAAGACTGAATGGATAAGCCACTGACTGGCTTCATTGTTCAGGGAGTGACAATAGCAGCATTGTCCTCTGCCCCAGACATGCCAGCGAGTGCTCCATATTTTGCATTTCTGTTGAAACGAAGATCTCCCACAAAACAGAAGGAGGGTGGGGGAATGAGGCTTTGTTCCTGGTGAGGTGGCAGAGGCATTCTTTCAGAAACCCCTCTCTGGCTTCTTATTTCTAACTCATTTGGCTGTAATTTGTACTGTCAAGGTCATTTAAATAGGCAGCAAGATGTGGCGAATGTGTTCCCAGAGGTCATGAAAAGCCTCTTTAGTAGAGCATGCAAGGCTGTGCTTATGCCAGGTCATTTAAGCACATTTGTATTGCCAGTCAGATGATGCACAGAGCAGTTCATGATTTTGTAATAAACGGTGCAACCTGGACCTTCAGCATGTGCCACAGTGGGATACAGCACTCAGATTTACATGACAGGACAATAATTCAGTAACTGTGTTTTAATAGTATAGTAATCTTTAAAATATGTGAAAAGAAGTGAGATTATTAAATCCCAATGAATCATTCGCCATTACCACCTTTTTTTTGTCTGAGACTAGTTCATTCATCTGTGCTATCTGTCTTTTATTCAGCCCTTGGTGTTGAAATCGTGCCATTTGCAATAAACGCTTTAGAGAGGTTCTCAGAATCAGATTTTATTCCCTTCTTTTCCCATATCCATTCTCCATAGAGATAAATTAACCAGTTATCTTAGGAGGAAGTAAACAGAGACAGCATGATTGAAAGACTTAGAAAAGACACCGTTGCAGCCAACTGTTGGCAACATTGGTGACTGCGACTCTGAATTCTTGGGTCCCTTGGAAGCTCTGCTGCTGCGTTACGGTGTTGCCATGATGAAATCCTTTCCCTTTCCCTCACACTTTTTTTCTTCTTATATGAACAAGCACTGTTGCATTTACCTAGAATTTTACCTCTGCAGAGGACTGCACAAACCTTAGAAAAGCAGTGGCTTTTTAACTCAACTTAGCAGCAGTATTTCTGCCTAAATGTTGGTTGTAAGGGACTTATATCGGGAGGTTTCCAGCTGCTGATGCTTAAGTATGAAATCTCAAAGTTAGACAAATCCAGCTTGAGTGAGGCTACAAAATACACAGAACCACAGAATCATGGCTCTTGAATATTTTGTTTACCCTTCAGATTTTGGTGTAGGATCGTTACTTTTTGCTTCTACATCTAGAGATAGGCTTGGAGGAAAAAATCTAGCAAATCAGGGATTAAAAGTTCCCCAAGCTCCAAAGTTTTGGTTTATGACATTCTGCCAATATTGGGGAGTAAACCACCAGCTCTCCCTAAAACAGCGACCGTTCTGGCACTGCTGGGATACAAGGGATGGGAATCTCTTTACCAACTCTTTGCTCTTGCTGTGGGTACTTCATGTTATTAGCCCTCTGTCGTGTGGTTTTGCTTATGCTTTATTCTCTACTTTTATTTTATTTTATTTTATTTTATTTTAT
>VXBZ01012453.1:902198-938506 GCA_013399135.1 Heliornis fulica | reverse complement strand
ATTAATGGTTGTGGCTGATACGTAAATAAATGTTTGACTTTGACTCTCTAAAAATACAGTCTTGGAGAAAAATAATAAAATCCTTATCAGTGGCATCTTAGAATAAGATCAAAAAAGGCAGGGACAAATCAATACTGAACTTTCTCTGAAAAAAAAAACCTAAGTGCAGAGAGTAGTTTTAGATTCTGTGATCCCACTGTATGAAATGGAATCTCTTGTCTGTTGAAAGATGCCATCCACCTGAAGTGAACGTGCTACATCTTTTTTCTTCTTCTTTTTTTTATCACTCTTATTTGGCCTAACTGTTGCATTGCACTTACACACAGCCCTGATAGAACTGAGAGTGAAGCCTGCCAAGCCATAATGTAGCAAAATGGTATCTGGGAGGTTTTAGAATTAAAAATCAAGGTAGGCCAACACCTGATTCTTCTCATGGTTATACAGGCACAAATCAATAATGAAGATTGGCACAGATCATGATTTAAACTGGAAGAGCAGAGAGAATTTTGAATTTATGGCTGCAGATAGGGAAAAGAGTAAAATGGCTCACCGAGTACTGGAGCGAAGACCCGAACAGTTATCCTCACACTTAACACGATTGTGTATTATTACCTGTCTCCCAGATATTTTTTTAGACTCCTGTGGAATAAATCAGTGTGGTTCCAGTGTGGTAAAGGAAATGACTTAAATTATTACCAACTCAGGATCTAACATAGGATTTCTAAACTCTCTGACTGAATTTTTAATGCTTCTGACTCCCAGCGAGGATGTGAGAATGCTCTCTGAAATAACAGAAGTAAAAATGTTATGAAGACCAAACAGTGAAGTAATATCACTTTGTAAATACATATAATAGCTGAAAATTGTTTACTTATCCTCCTTTATGAGAACCAAGCTTCTGTGACCTCCGATTAATTTACCATTAGCCTGAACATACAATGAAAGTGAATGAAGGGGCAATTTGGAATGACATTTATCAGCTCTGGAACTGTCGGCTTCTATTATTTCCACAAGGCCTTACACTTCTTGGCTCCAGAGAAGGCTGAGCTGACTTGAATGAAGAAGAGCATTCTTAGAACTGATAATAGTCACAGTGCAGACAGCTTCATTGCTGGATGCCTATGATGGAAAAAAAATAATAAAATACCTCCCCCATTTCTAACTTGGTGTTGAATGGGACCAAACCCATGGTTCTACAGTAGGCTCACACAAGACCTTGCCTTCACACCAGACTGTGGGAAGGGAATGGAGGAACTGAGGAAAGGGAGAAGGAGCAAGAGAAGGGAAGGAAATAAACTCCAAAGGGACAGGATAGCTGAGGGATTGAGTCAAAAAGGACACCGAGTCCAGCCATGTCCTTCTGACTGAGTCAGAAGGACATGGCTGAAAAAAGCCTTTCAGTGGCAGGATGCAGGTTGGAGTCCCAGCTGACTTGGCAGCGAGTGAGCGCAGTTTCTGTCGGGGACTGGTTTCTGCCCTGTATGAGCTGAAGCGCTGCTCTCGCTCAGGCTTCCAGTGTCCGGAGAGCGTGCTGTGGCTTTCACTGCTGGGTCTGAAACTGATCATCCCCTTTTGTTGAGACTTACACCAGAGGTCAAGATTTGACAATACATGGAAAATAACCTATCTGGACTGAACCAAAAGAAGTCTGCGGGCCCGTTTGCTTTGCTTCTGGTACTGTCTTCCAACTGATGACTTTGCTTCTCAGGGATCCTTGTCTGACATAGAGTTGCAGTGTTTGGTTGGTTCGTTGGCTAGTTTCTGCTTTTATCTGAGTACTGATTTTACAACATTATAGTTGCACAGCAGTGTGGAAATTTTTTTTTTTTTTAAATTTTTTAATTGAAATCGGTGAAACAGCAGAGCAAGTTCCCTTGCATTTGCCTAGTAGGTTATTCTGTTTTATTCTAATACAGATGGATTTGTGTTTCTGTAAAGTAATTAATACCTTCTTCAAATGTCAGATGCTGGTTGAACTGGGTGATGTTTTTAACCCCAAGGCTGAAATCTCCTAGAAGATCAACAGAAGTTTGCCTTCTAGGTGCCTAAGTCACTTCTGAGAACACAGACTTGGCTCCTGAGGCGATTTTATACATTAAATTTTTTCCCCTTTATGTACAAGTTGCATCTAGCACAGCTTAAATGCAGCTTATATACCCCCTTAAGGGTGACAGCTTTGTTCACAATGTCCCTGATATGTTTGCCTACTAAGTTTGAGTTTAATTTTATCTATGACTATTATAAAAGTGTAAAAATAATCAAATATCACAAAAGTACTTTGTTCAGAGCTTGCTCCTGTAGAGTAGTGGAAAAGGTGTATGACAGTGCTCTGCAGAATTGTCTGGTGTTTGCAGATTGACAGATTCACAGAGTTGGAGGGTCTGGAAGAGACCCCGAGTACATTTGCAGACACACATCAACATCATATTTCCACAAGTGATCAGCATCTATAAAATTCCTTCTTTACTGCAGCACACCACCCTCCATGGAAGAGGATCTGTATTATATGATAGTAGTTACAGATACCTTAGTGGTAACAGTAAAACACTCAAAAATTACGAGTCTAATTCCAGTCAGCTTTGCATCACTGTAAGTCAGGAGTAGTTCTATAAAACTGAAGGTGCTCACAACTTGAGGAGATAGGAATCGGCTTCTTTGGTGCTTAGAGCCCAAATCTGGTGGTGTGATGTCACACATCCTGTAGCTATAGGTTGGCTTTCCTGAGCCACAGTGTCAGAGGGGAGCTAAGCTTGTATGTGATGGTTACCACCATATCCATTAGTTCTGGTTATTTAAAAGTCAGTCAGAATCACTTCTGAAATGTCTCTCTTGTTGAAAAGCTTTTTCTCCCTTCCCAGTTTTTTTTCCCCTTTACTGTATTTTATTTTGCTAAAACAAGAATTTTCATGTGGTTTATAGCACTGTCTGTTACTCTGTATAATCAAGCCAGGTTTAGAAATAATTCCAGTTACCCTGTAAAAAATGTCACCCAATCCTTCTATTTTCACATAATAACTATTACGAAAATGTTGATGTCCAGCTCCACGGAAGATTAAAAAACCTAAGGGCTTATGCAGAATTATCCAGGTTATTGTTTCAAATTTTGTGTAATGAAAGGGCACGTTTTTCCTGCTGCAATCTTGTGGTGGATATATTTATTTCCTCTGATATTTTTGTGCTTGCAGTTCTAAGCTTGGGAAGTTCAGAGGAAAGCACAAATATTTAAATAAACCCCAACAAACGCAAACCTGACTGAAAACCCATTCACACACATTTCCCCAATTTAGGTGGTGGTGGTTGAACTCTGTGTGAAAATGCTTTTCAGTTTTTAATTAATTCATCCACATCAAGTTTAAAATGAAATAACAGTAAAATATAACTGCAGAAATGCTCTTCATTTCCATCATAGAAGCATACATCTTGTTGATGGGAGTAATTTCTTCGGAGACAATTCTTACATACAAATTGCGAATGGGGGATGCTCTCTGATCATGTCATGCTAATTTTCCAGTTTATGAGTCATCTCAGTTCCACACTGAAATGACAAGATGGTATCACATTTGATCTTAATATATATTGTGCAACCTTTCCAGCTTAGAAGTTCATATGAGCTGAAAACAACTGTCTTTACTTGGATGGTGGTTGTGCCAACAGCAGGTTTTTAATATCATTCTTTTCTCCTCTGCTCGCCATAGGATGAAGTGGCCCAGCCTCTGAACCTTTCAGCCAAACCCAAGACATCTGATGGCAAGTCTCCCACATCACCCACCTCCCCTCACATGCCAACTCTGAGAATAAATAGTGGGGGCAGTTCACTAAAATCCTCCGTGCCAGCAACATTAGCTAGTCCTTCGGCCAGAGCTAACACAATAGGTAAGCTCAGTTTTATTTGTCCCTCCTTATAATGATTAATAGATGTTTCTGGAGAGTGGGCATTTATCAGATGGTGTCAGACTATGGGTCTATGAGCTGTCTTGGGTTGACCATAATACTACATTTGTTGATGCCAGTAAAGAAACTCCTGCAGGCATACCATTTCAGGAGGAGTACCTTAACTTTTACAGACTTGGAAAACAAAGACCAGTGTTATTTCAGAGATAAAAGTTAATAAATGCTGTTTGTTTAATGGCATACATTAAAGACAGCAGCCTGTCTAATGGTGAGCTTTAAAGTCCCATGACATTGTACTAGGTCATCTGAAAGTGATGGATAAACTTTAAGAACATTCCCTTTAACTTAAAAGTCTGCATAAGCAAATGCATGTTTGCAGAATTCCAGGTTTAATCCTTAGTTTGCAAATAAAGCTGCATCAAATATTACTTTACCTTCATCTACTAAGCAAAAAAAATCACCAGGTTCATTGAAAAAAACCCAGAGTTGATGAAGTATCTTGCAAAAAGTCTTGATTTGGCTGTTCTTCACATTGGTCCAGGAAACCATGTTAATTCTTCCTCCTGCCAAAACTGCCTCTCTGCCTTAAGACCATCTACATATTAGCAGTCATAGTGTAAAAGTAAAATGTGTACACGCTGTTCTTGGTCCTTGAAACTGAAACATTTTATTCCATGAAGTGATTGTAAAAAACCCAAGTTAAGAATACAGCATGTAAATCACGCTCTGTTTAGGGCCTCAAGGAAGGTAGTTGTACCTTTGCTACTGTGTGTCTTATTGCTCCTAAGGCATCTCCTGCTGTCTGCTTTCAGGGGTGGCACAAAAGCCAAAAGAAGCCATAGGTCAAACCTATCAGAAGCTTTTTCCATGGTATCTCAGTGCTATGTCGTTCATTTTTTTTTGTGTCTCTACAGACCTCTCCCTTTTTTTTGTGTCTCTACAGACCTCTCCCAAGCTCAGTGTAGTCAATATTCTATCTAAACAGACTGCAGGAAGACCCATAGTTATGTCCAGATCTAGCTCCCACTATATTGCCCTCCCACTGTGCTTATACAGTTATTGCTAATGTTGATGACAGTTCTGTGTGTCAGACAAGTAATATGTTCCTATGCCTTTTAGAAAAGAAAATACCTTTATTTGGCGTGACATGGTTTAATTCTATAAATATTTTGTAAATATCACATTGCTAATTGTCAATGCATGCATTATTATTAACTATGCACTCTTTAACTATGGTAGGTAATGATGTATTTAATCTTTAATTTGCTTGGCCCTACTGCTGTCTGTGGTACAGTGCATTGAGTTTCAATTTTTCTACATTAAATTTTTTGTCCTCAGTAGAGTGAGCATCACATTTAGATGTTGAGTTAAGCATCTGACTGCATCTCAAAGACAGGACATCTCTTGTTCTCTCCTCTCCAGTCTTCTTTCCCTACACACCTGATATTTTTCATAGATTTGATGCCCCTGCAATTTACTTCTTTTAACAAAATGCAGATTTTGAAATGCCGTACCTGTAATGAGTGATAATGTAATTGGATAAAAGCTGTGAGGATGAATGGAGCTTTAAAGGTCACTCTTGTAAGAAGAATTAATGTGTTATACCATTAATAAACCATGGAAAACTGTGGAGCAAAAGATAACATACTTAAGTTATTGTTAATGACATAGAGTTCACTGCTGTATATCTCTCAGCTACAAATATAGAAAGTGACTTTTTGAGGTTGCCGAGCAGTATCACTGTGCATATTGTATGTATAAGATAAGCAGTCTTTAACTGGTGCAGGAGTTGCATGGACATAGCCTACTTCTAGCAAAGGTTTATCCCACAATGGTGAAGAAGGAATGGCTTGTGAACACTCTCCAGTCTTTTCCTGCTCGCTGCTAGGTCAGATACAGCCAAAGTTGCAGCAAGTAAAATTCATCACTGTGTTGAAATCATTTGGTGATCTCAAAAAAAACAGTGATCATGGAATGTCACTTCACCTTCCAGTAGGAGCTATGCCACAAAAACATTTTTACCCAAGGGATTAAAGTCCCTAAAGATGTCAGAAACTGGATTCCTTTTTTACCTTGGGAGATGAATCCCTCAATGTGAGGGATTCATCTCCCAAGGAAATCCCTCAATGTGAGGGATTCATCTGGAAGTAACTGTCTGCCTGTTTCCCAGTGACAAAAAGTCACTGGGAAACAGGCAGACAGTTACTTCCAGTGGTTGAATGAGTGGAGCTGTCGATGCACGGCACAAGCTGTCTGTCCTAGGTGTGCACACCCCACCTTGCTGAGGTGCAGCCGAGCTGTCACTTTGCACTTCTGCTAACATGAAATGAAAACCCACCTCTGGAAGCAGCTCTCCAGGCTGCTGGGTTCCTGTGGCATGGGGAAACACTTGTGTGTTGTTCAATTATCTTCAGAGGATGTAAACTTAAAAGCCTCCTCCGATTAAGAGTGGAGCTGCACTCGGGCATGCAGCTACGTAGCCCTTTTCTAGAGCTATCCTTATAGAGTATAAATTATGCTACAGACTGAGCAGTCACAAATGTCGTGGCTTCATGGATGACTCTAAATCCAAGCATTTCTTTTTGGGAACAGGCATATGTCCGTGTACTAAAAACAGAAACAACTTCTCTCTGCCCTTTGCCATTATCTTCAACATCGCTGTGCTAGTTTGGCAATCCTTGTAACTTAAGTGCATTTTATGTAATGCAGTTCCCCTCTCTGTCAATAATTCACCACCTACCCTAAACAACAATAATTTACATTCAAATCACTTCTATATTAATCATTTCCCTGCACACCAGCATCTTGGCAGCTACTGAAAAACATAAGGAGTGCTTGCTTTTATTCACTGTCATGTGCCAAACTGTCTCAAAGATAGCAGTATTCAGGAAAAGCCAAATAGTCTGGAGAAGGGCATGAATTCCAGTTCCTAGACAAATTCGGCTGCATTACAGATTGAAAGTATTATACCTAGCCTAATCAAGAGCACAACCAGCAGTAATACTACTGTTTGTTTGTTTGTTTGCACGCTTCCTTTTTAATTTATTCTGACTACATGCAAGCTTGATCAGGAACAGATGCAAAGTGGGGAAGAAACCAAGCAAGTTGATAAAATGGAGGTGAAAAAAAGCCAACCCAGCAATCGGCTGGTAGTGTTGTGCTGGTGCAGGTTGCATCTTTCCTTGTGCTGGCAGGGCTGGAATTACTGGAATTCCATTGGCTGGGGATCACTGAACCGGTTCATTTGGTAAAAGCGATGTGGATCGAGTTATTTCATACAAAACTTTTGGGGTTCCTGGGTATTTAGCCAAAAGCTAACCATTAGTGCAATCAACAACACTCATCCCACACAGAAACTTCTCTTGCTAGTTTTTTTGCACACCAAGGAAGACAGGAACGCCGGTCCCATTCTGTCTGCCAAAACAACAATGGAATCCCAAAGCAAACTAAAATCCTGACAGCAACGCAGCACTGAACTAATCTGACATCAGCTTCTTCCCCTGAAATGTTTTAAGCAGCAAGACAATGTCCTACGTTTTTTGGCAATCAGCGGATCAGATAGAAGAGTCTAGCAATACAACAAGGATGTGTAATCTGACATGATTAGACAAGGCTCTTTAGGAACAGAACATTCATAATTGAGACAAAGAAAGAGTATTAATAACACTTTCCTAACACGGCAGTTAGCCATTTTATATTTCCTTTCTTTAATCTTAGTGTTTTTCAACAAATCATGGGATTTAATAGCGTGTTTTGGCAGATTAGAGGATTTATGGCCCAGATGTTTTTTGTTCTAAAAATGGATTAGGGTGTAAAGTTTGCTGGAATCCATGGAACATGTTGAGGCAAGCCGGTCATTTTGTGTGTGATTAGTGCCTGCCTTCTGTCTCACAGTCCCTCCATCTGTCACAATTCACCAATGGATCTGGTTAGATTTAGCCTCATGTCACAAACAGAAGTCCCTTTTCTGGGCAATTTCATATTACAGATTCATTTTATGCCGTTTTTATGCCCTAGTTAAAAGACAGAAAGAAGTGTGTGCGTGTGTGTGCGCGTGTGGGGATGTGGAGAGGGGGAGGGAGATGGATAGATATTAGCCTCTCCTTTAATGTTTGAAAAATAGACTGGGGCTCGGAGTCTCCCATCAGTATTCCATCCTACAAATCACATGCAGATCATAATAAGTATAATCTACAGTACGCTAAAAGAAAAAAATGACAAAGTGTCACATTTAAAATTAAATAGTATTAGCTGTGCCGGTGATGCTTGTAACATTTTAAAAGGAAATAATTCAGTGACTACTAAGGCTAAGCCCTAGGCTGTGAATTTGCAGCAAAACAGTGGACATTTGACCTACTATTAGCAGCGTGAATAGGAGTGGGAATGTAGGTCCGTGTAGCTGTGGTTTCTTATACATTTCTGAGTGACAGGTGGTGGTGGGGAGCATTCAGTGGATGAGGTTTCTCTTCCCAGCCATTATGCATTTCATATCTATAGCAAACCACCGCCACCTGTGGTTTATTTTAATGTATTCACAAGTTTTGAGAAGGAGAAGAATGCAACGGTCTATTTTAAAGAGTTTGGGATTGCTGGTGTGATCAAAGCTGCCCCGAACTCTTATCCGGTTACATCCCTCTGCATGCAAACCCCAGGGCTAACCTCTGCAGCGTCAGGGAAATACTGAAACTAATGGGGTCAGATACCAGGACGATGGTTTTGGCACAGGGCTTCCTCATGCATTCTCTTCAGGTGGCTCTACCATAACAACTGCAGAATTATGGGTTTCTGGGCTTTAACTCTTTCTCATTGATAATGATAAGATGTTTGTGCCTTTCATCGATGCAAGCTAAAGTGTTTTCTTGTAACTTTCTTTTTTTAAGATATCCTTTCTTCTATCACGTCGTCAGGTTATTTAAATGACCACGATGCTGTTACCAAGGCAATCCAGGAGGCCCGACAGATGAAGGAGCAACTTCGGAGGGAACAACAGGTGCTGGATGGGAAGGTGGCCGTGGTGAATAGCCTGGGTCTCAATAACTGCAGGACAGAAAAGGTGAGTTTCCAAGGCTCCCTTGGCAAAGGGTGAGAGACTGCCTTTGGCTCTCCCTACAGATACATGGGTTCTTCCTCTCCTTCTTTTCCCCCCTGCACTGGTTTTCTTGTTCTGTTTTCTTCTTCCCCATTTTTAAACAGAATCATTGCTTTATATATATAAAAAAAGCACAAAGTAAAACAAAAACACAACCAGAAGATGACAAGAGAGAGAGAGAGACCTTGAGACCCTTGGGGGAGAGTGGGGAAGAGGCAGAGATAGTTAAAGCCCTCATGAGAACTTTGGAGGCCACTAATTCTCTGTTCCAGCCTGTCAGTGTGTATTATGAGAAGGTGATCTTGGAAATCTCAGGGTCTAAGTGGAAATCTTGCTTTATGGAAATGCTTACATGTTTTTGTGAGATGAGCTGGATTTGAAAATATTCAAGCTTCTTTAGGAACATAAGCTTCGCTGATACTCAGGCTCAGCTTCTGGGTATTTAGCCTTGTGAGGTTGTCATATATGATATTTTGTGACCATTGCAATGTAGCACTGTCATGTCACGTTAGATGACTACATAAAATCGGAAAAATGGAGAATTGACAACACAAACTGCACCAGATATTTGCAGTGAAACTCCAAGGCAGCAGAACGTATGGGCCTTACCACCTTCTGCTTTCAAACCAGCCCGTGAAGCTGTGCTGTAACGAAATAGCAACAAAGTGAATATTCTCCAGTAAAATGCATGTGTACTGTCAAGGTTGGGTATGTCAGAGAGGTGGTGATTTGCTGGAAACACCTGATGTCTTCCAGTGTGTTGTCCTGGCTTACAGAGGACAAATAAACCTGCCAGTTCTCACGTTTATAGTGAGCTGTCCTTATAATGCAGCCACCTAAGATGTACATCCAAACCCTTGTGTGTGTCTCAATGTCATACATATGCTTAGGAAGACTTTTTCCTCAGTTCCTGTCTTCCCCTGCAACGTTTATGAGGTGATTGTAGCCTTTGCCATGCACTAGAACAAAAATGACCGTTGTTGCTTTTGGTGCAAACTGAATCTTCTTGAAACCACTTCTGGTGGCTTTTCGCTGTACGGCCCCGGGTGAATCGCTGGAATAGGCAGATAAATAGAATGAATAAAAAAGATCAGCTATTTAGCAGAAACTTGAAAGTCAGTCATCCTAGGAAGCTCGTGAGTCAAACAATATTGTCCAGAATGAGCAGATTGCTAATTTGGATAGCTTTCCATTTTCCCTGTTTTTAGATGGAGTTTGATCAATAAGCTGTGAGAAGCCAGCAGTCTGGGTAATGAATGTTAAATGTACATGTGAGTCTCTCTCTACTGTACTTTTTTCATCAGCCTATCCTGGGTCTAAGTGTTGTAGAAATTACTCCAATTTCATGCACTTTCTTGAGAGGAAGGGGAAGGAGAAAAGAGGTCAGTGTAATAGGTATCTGGAGGTACATACAATCTCTTAGGAGAATAAGAGCACTGGTATGGGAAGAGAGAAAGAAAGAGAGGGACGGAGCGTGTTTACGGCATTTCACATCGAAGAGTAGCAGAAGGGAAAAGGGAAAAGCAGAGTGTCAGATATAAGAAGAAGTGATCACAAGCACAAAGGAATTTATATTCAAATATTTAAGCATTCTTGAAAGGATGCTCGGAGCAGAAATTTCTTTTCTCTGCTCCCCATGTAGAAATGACTTTAACACTCAGCCAGATGCTAATGCAAAGTGACTCAAGCTATTCCTCGCAAGCATAGCTAAATTGCCGTTATTTGTTAAGCGCATTGAATTCAGCTGTGGATACAGCAGTTGGTTGCATTCAGAAAGCATCTGTACCCTTTTTTTTTTTTTTTTCCTTTTTTTTTTTTTACTCCCAANTTTTTTTAATCCTCCAAAGCAGAGACAACTCTACCTATCTCCCCCCCCTCTCCTCCCTTGTGCTGGCTGGGAATTGTCAAGTGACAACCGACCAAATCCTTTTGGACAGGAAGCCTTCATCCTGAGTTCTATATACTTGCAAAGCAGGCCTTGTGGTTGGATCAGGAAGCCCATTAAAAGCACTTTGATGGTATGGAAATTCATCTTCATGAAGCACCCAGGCCCCTAAGCAGCATGCTGTTTAGCTGTGGTTACAGATCAGTCATTCACATCGGAGGGCAGTAATTGTGCTGACGGCTTGTTCAGCAATGGAAGTACATAAAATAATCCCAGGCCCTCCACCATGGCATCGCGAGTTAATCTTCTTTAATACAGATCAGCTGTTGTTCTAACACATGACTTTATGCTGGCTCTAGTGACTCTGCACAGCCTTTTGATTAAGTAATAGGAGTGGAACCATCTGCATTCACTTTATTCTGTTACTTTCCTATTGTTGGGATTCTCCTTACCCCTTCTGTTTTCACTTCTCACCCTCAACCTCAGTTGAAGTTTATTTTCCTCTCTAATTCATGCCTCCTGGTGGGCTCGTGGAGGGCAGAGAGGAGGTTTTTTTTTTTACAAGGTAGCAGGAAGAAAAAATTGTTTGCTCAGTTGAAAATTGTTCTACAGCAGCGGTACGGTTTGGGGGTTTTGATACAACAAATGCTAAAGCTTTATTGAGGCACACTGATTTGGTTTGGGTTTATTTTATTTTATTTTATTTTATTTTATTTTATTTTATTTTATTTTATTTTATTTTTTATATTTTATTTTGGAGACAGGAGAGTGCAGAACCAAGTCTGAGCTCTCCTAGGGTAAAATGACATTTGAGTTGTCAGGAAGACCACTTAAACCACCAAGCAGTAGTTAAGAAGTTGCACTTTTTAACTTGTCTCCATAGCTGTCTCTTGCATTTGACCCAGCAGAGGAAAAGACAGGCTGTAAAGTTTAGATACCTGTTCTCCTTTCTCATGTCTGCTCTAGGCTGTCCACTGACCAGCCAGCTGCAAAGTTCAGATCCAAGCACGCAACTTTCTCTAAAGTTTATGTCTTTTTGATCTAGGACTTCAAACCTTTCTCACTTATTAAGAGCAAGATTTGATGGGAAGGAAAATGTTGCCATTTTCAGTTAAAATTTATTCTATTTTTCCCTGTTTTCAAGAGAAAGAAAAAGACTTGAGGTGGTGTGAACTGAGAGAGGGAGTGCTGCACTGTTATGCCTGAGAGTTTCCCTTCAGAAGCTCAGGATCCTCCTGGGAGACTTGGTGGCAGCCCCTGAACTTTCGGCTTGTCACACTTGCTCACTGGTTGCTTCCCAACAGGGAGATTTTGAGGAGGGGGATGGAATTAAAAGGGGGTTAATGAAATGTGTCCATGGGCATAGTCATACTTAGAAATGTATGTTACATCCACAATTAATGTAGGGAGGAAAGACTCTCCTTCCTGTGGGGTGATCTCAATCTTTATAGGCAAGAAACTCATGTGGGGCTGTCCCAAATTTTCCTCCCTTCTTTGCTGCATCGGCTGATGTAGTTCTGGAAACCTGCAGTTCTCTGAGATCTGCTGAGTTTTTGGTTGCATGAATTGCTGCCACAGCCCACCAGCCAAGGTAGTCTCTGTGCAGTTCTGAGCACAAATGTTAGATTCCTGGCAGTGATTTATTGGCCAGGGGTAGCTGGGCAGGCTCAGGGCTGGAAATCACCTCTGTGAATCTCTGTTAAAGCTCTTGGAGCCTTTTTTTTTTTCTTTCACACATGTGCATGACCTGTTACCTGTCGCGTGTTCCCAGATGGGTTGATCCCTGTGGACAGCCAGACCTGCCAGCTGCAAGGCAGTAGTCAGACAGGAATTTTGTGGAATTGGAGAGAAACTGTGTAAGAGGAGTCATAAATGAGAAAAGATTCTAAAAAACAGCTAGGATGATTTGGGTGAGTCACTTTATGGGCATCCAACTTGGACCATCTTGAGGGATTTGATTTTCAGAGGTTTACAGTAAAAACTGTGAGCATCATGATGAACATGGATTTTACTAAAACCTATTTTAATTGCAAATGCAATAAAACATATTTTTACATTACTTTTCTTGGAAACATTTCCATGTATAAAGTGTGTGTATATGTTTTTTTCTGGTTTCTTGGAAACCTGGGAGCATAGTTTTATTTGTAATTGTCATCCACAGTTAATTATAGCTTGATCTGTACTATACATAAACAATGCTACCTCTTATACACGTAGCTCGGAGCGCAGATTGTCGTCTAGTGCAAACACCGCAACGGGCAGCGTCGGCAAATGGACTCTGCTCTGTT
Source organism: Heliornis fulica (assembly GCA_013399135.1). NCBI lineage: Eukaryota > Metazoa > Chordata > Aves > Gruiformes > Heliornithidae > Heliornis > Heliornis fulica. The sequence goes on along the minus strand of VXBZ01012453.1, from coordinate 925,353 downwards.
TGTTCGTCCCCCAAAGCTGCCTGTCCCTCTGCAGAGGAGATGTACACAGACACAAAGAGCCAGCGTGTGTGCGGTCACAAGGACGTGGCACAGGCACGCGCTGAGCCAGACGGTAACTTCCTGACTACGGTCAGGCTCTCAGAAAGGTTTGTCAGTGTAAAAGAAGGAGGAAGGGGGCTCACCAGCAGATATTTGAGCTTGTGTCCGTGTACACTGGTCCAGAGCAGGTACCAGACTCGGAATGCTGGTGCCTGCTGCTAAGGCTGCCGGTGGCTGGGACGGCAGTGTGGGTGTCCACAGCCACACCAGCGTTTCAGGCCTGTACGGGCCTGGTCACACTCGGAGCACGCACTGCGATCGGCGCATCCGAGTGCGTGTGCCTCCTGCGCTGAAGTGTTTCTTAACCTGTGATACCGGTTCCCCCCGTTAGCGCTTGGAGTGTGTAATCCTTTGAAAAGGCTCTGCCATGTACTTGTCTGCTGGGCTGTAACTAAAGAGCTATTTGTAACAATATTTATTCCAGCGTTGTAAGCAGGAGCCTGTTTATTACTCGGGCTTATGGAGCACTGGGTTCGGGATGCCTTTCCTTCCCATTGCCACCCACCCCTCCTCCCCCCTCCCCCCTCCACCTCTCCCTCTTCCCCTTAAGAGAGGGCCAAACGTGAAATGACAGTGACCAATGTTGACTTAATGTCGATGTTTAATAATGAAAAAAGTGTGTCAGTTCCAGCGTTAGTTACAAATGGCAGTAAGTATATCGGGTGGCAGCCCTGTAATAATTTTACATCCATCATTCCTTCCTGATGCCTCGCTGGCTGCCTGATGGATGGGGATAGCAGAGTTAACTCTTGAGATACTGCTGCGATCTGCTCAGCTGAAATGAATTCTGTTCCCGCTCTCCCCTTGGGGAGAAGGGGGATATTAAGAATCTCAAACCCACAGATCCTGCTGTCTTTGAGAAATAAAACACTGGAGCTCACTTTACTAAAGGCATAAGGAGGAGCTGGTTTAACACATGGGATTTAAATTTCTCTTGCAGTAGAGAATTTTACTTCAATAACTTTTTTTTTTCTTGCCCTAATGGTTAAATTCGAACCAGAAAGTGAAGGGGATAAAAAAAGGAGGAGAGAAGAGCAGGAAAGAAAAGAGTAGGGTTGGTAAAACAGTCTGACCCCATGATTGCTGCAGACGCTGACAGTCCATGGTTCAGAGCAGAGCGGATAAGTTGTGATGATTGAAACTGGGAAGAACAGGTCCTGGCAGAAGCTGGGCTTCCCAAACAGGAAAAACCCACTGGAAATAAATCCAGAGGTGCAGTACTAACATCATAAACCAAATCACTTTGTGAGAGTTAAAACCTGCCCATTTTCATAATCTCCGTAGTATTTTACTGGAAAAATACTTTAGCATTCCCAGTGACTAGCAGAAGCTATATTACCCACAGACATTACATACACACATGCTTATCCTTCCCTGCAAGTTCAGCACACTGCTAATATATATGTCCTGTAATTTGTGGCCCACTCTATTCCTCCCTGGCCTGTAAAACACTAGGAAAGATGATCAGTGTAATATTTTGTTCTCCTCTCCCAGTGTGAGTGGAGATCCTTCTGTTTGGAATAATTACTATACAACGTGGGGACCAGGGAGTACCTCGCAGACAATGGGCTGTTACAGTCCCACTACGCCAAAGTTAATGTGCCGTCCTAACAACTGTATGTCCCCTTCTTATTGCCCTTTTACCACCCCCTTCCTAATTTTTTCCTTACTGAGATTCTTTGCCAGCTGAAATTCTTGTACCTGGGTTGCAGCCCTCTTTGTTAATGCTATCAACACAGAGCAGACAGTTTTCCAAAAGGATGACAAGAAGGCGAGCAGGTATTATGTCATCAGCCATCCATCACCCTGTATGTCAGCCTTTCAGTAAGTCCAATCAGCAGACTCAACAGGATCATTCATGTTCAGGGAGTCCTTTATTCAGAAGTGCTACTGTATCCATTGTCATTTCTCCTGAAACTTTCCTCAGATTTAATTAAAAACACATGTCAAGTTTACACACTGCAAAGATCAAAATTGCTTTTGCCCAGCACTGGTAACTAAGCATTAAACATTTTGATTTGCTTCAGATGAAAGTTTATTCTTTTTTCCTACCCCCCACCCTTTTTTTTTTTTTTTTTTTTGCCATTTGCTTTGTGGAGCTTGTGTATATTTATATTTACAGCCTCTGCATTTAATGGCCACATGCCTTATTTTCACAGATGGCCAGTGGAAGACTTCCCCTCCCCCCTTTTCTTTTAGTAAAGCCTGCCTTTGGTTTGCTACTTTTGTCACCGTGCCACTACTCTCAGTTAGCAAGTGCCTACGCATGGGAGGGAGAGATTCTGCAACAAGGGGGGGGGTTTTTAATCCCCCAAGGACTTTAGCTTTTTATTTTAAAATGGTTTTGGGTTTGGGTTTGGTTCTTTTCCTGATTGACCATCATCTATTAAATGCCCAGATTCATTTTTCAGAGAAAAATTGTGTGTGTGTGCGTGTCCATCGTTATGGCAGGGATGCACAGGCAGGGCAGGGCTAGCTAGTAAAAAATGAAACATACAGAGGGAGGGACAAATTCTGTGCGTGAAGCTCCCATTGATGGCAGGGAGAAGAGCAGGCAGAGAGGCAGGGGGGAAACCCTGGATCCTTGCAGATGCTGAAGTCTGAATGGGAATTCAAGTTTGTGCACTCCAAAGAGCAAAGATTGGAAACATTCACAGGCGAGTATGGATCAGGGAGCACTGCAGCTGTTTATACCTTAGTGGAAATTTTACTAAGCCAAATAAAGACGGATCAACTTCCTCCTGAAAAAACCTAAACCAAACATACAGTTGATGTGGAGTTCTTATGTCTTTTTGAGTTTTTTAAATCTTTGGGTTTAAGTTCTAAGCTGTGCCCTACAGCTACAAGAGCTAATTACTTCCTGAGGTTTTATTATTATTTTTACGGAATTATGTCCCTCCAGTAGCTCAGGCTTTCAGCACAGTCATGGGCGCCAGTGTCAGGGCAATACCTCTTCAGTGTTACAGAGGCTGAGCCTGATTCTTCTGTAAATTGTGTCCACTTTAGTGTCTGAGGGGATGAGCCTGTCTTGTCTGCCCATGCTAGCATGCAGGTGTTCGCTTACCTGTGTGGCAAACAACCTCCAGTATGTTTTGGGGGTGCAGAACTCCACTTATAATTGCATTGATGCTGATGCCATGGAGTAGACCAGGGAGAATGTGGTTTTTTTCTTGGGAGACAGCCTGGATAGCATGTCAGCTTCTTCATTAGGGATGGAAGAAATGTAAGGTACAGCCACCTTTGTAATTTTAGTATCTTCTAGGGAAATCTGGAAAAGAAGCGTCAGTATATCTGTAATGCTGCTATGCAGTTGAGTCACCCATTGTTTAATAAACAATTGCCAGGAAAGCAGAGATTGGGTTCTTGCTATCTCTTTATGTGCATGTAGACCCTCTTTCCCAGGGTATCGTGTGTGGGTTGCGATTTTCATCTTGTTTCATTTTTGGTGTACCCCCTCTCTTCCTCAGTTAACCCTTCCTTGCCTCAATGATCAGTTTTAGCAGCACTTTCTGACTTGCTGTGAAACCCTTCATGAAAATTTACATAGCAGATTTCATTCAGAGACCTCCAAACTTCACGATGGTGGAAAAATGTCATAATCTCCATCCTACTTAGTTGGGGAAACTAAGGTGCAGCTTTGCAAAAAGTTGCAGAGCTTGTCAGCACAGAAAGAGTCTGGATGAGAAACTGGGTCATGTAACTCTTAACCTATTTGCAGTCAGTGGATTACAGCTGGATCTGGTTGAGGTCAGTGCCTATGCCCACACTGTAAAACTTTTGTAGGAAGAAAGCAGTGTCTCATCATTCTGCTTGGCTTTTGCTTTCCATTTTATTTCTTTAAAGTAATGGGCTGGGCCAGCCCTACCTGTGTTTTCATTTAAAAATCCTGACTTACACTATCTCTCAGAGCTCATAACCAAAGGAAAGGAGGATGTCAGCGTCCTCATTTCCTGTGGAATTGCTACTTCCCAATCTGACTTTGTTTCCAAATCAAATAATACATTTTACTGAGGAAGTTGTTCATTCTCAAATAACCAATTAAAAAAATAATAAATCTTGGGGATGTGACCCTGGCCAAGTTATTGAGGATTTTCCTCTTTTTATTTCAGTGGACCCTGTCTTGTCTTCAGGTCTTTCAAAGGTACTGACTTGAGAGCATTAAAAACCAAAGCCCTGTGTCCATGTATTGCAAAGAAAATGGCTATACTGGGAGGAGAGTAGTTAAATGTCTGGGCTTGCTTGATGCATCCAATTTTTTTCCTGATTACACTTCATAAGGCACCTCTCTACTGAGTCCATATAGCACTTCATATAGATGACTAATCAGGTGCAATGATTTCCAGGCAGTATTGAACCAATCTTAATTCGAATATTTACTGTAAACCAAAAGGTGTGGTTCCTTTACCAAATGATATAGCCCCAACTAAGACTGAATGTGATAATTCTGAGAGGAGTACCATAAAATCAGGAAAAGCCACAAATAAAAGGATGTTATTTTATTTTCTTGCTTGTAATGCTGCTTTTAGGTTCTGTGGGTGGATTATTCCATGAAAAAGAGAGATCTCAGATAAGCAAGACTAAAAGAGCTGAGGGGGTGGTGAATGCATTGTTTCTTCATGCTCAACTTTGATGCAACAACAACAACAACAACAAAAAATCTCCCAAATGATGAATAGCTGTGACATTATAAATAATCTTTCATCTTCTTTGGTGGTCCACAGAGTTTATATAATTGGAAGGCTAAAACCCTTCTTTGTTGTTTCTTCCCTTTTCATTAGTACAGTAGAAGACTATAAAATTGTGCAGCCGGAAGGGTTTTAACAATTACTGAGTCAACATTTGAAAGTCTCACTCTATTTTATCATTTTATGCATGTGCTCTTTATGAGTTTTACAGCCCTGCAAGCGTTACTTAAGCAAGGCCCATTGCGGGTCTGTAACTGTGCTTTTTTAATTTTATTCTGCTTTCCCTAGTAACATGTGGCATCAGCAAGAGTCACAATTCCACTCTTAGGATGAAATTAGAAGCTTGGGGTTATAATTTTTAGATAAGATTCAGGAGTGCCAGTTTCAGTTTCTAAAACTACCAGTCTTACTAAGGAACCTTTGGCAAGTCACTTCATGTGTGACTCAGTTTCCCATCTGGTAAACAGATTAATTATACTACCTTCCTTTGTGAAATTCTGGGGCTGAATTTACTGAGGAGTACAAAATACTTCTGGGCAGTGTGATCTTACACAGAAATAAAAACCCTAACTCTAAGCAGAAGATGCCTGGGAAATTCCCTTAGAGCAGTTGTAGGTGTAGTCAGTGTGCACAGGTTTTGAAGTACCATGGCATGCAAATAATTCATCACATGCAAACCTCTGGGAGAACCTGTCACTACTGCCAGTGGTTCCTCTTAAGTTCTTCCAGTTCTCTGTCACCTGTAATGCCTGCCTACCTACCTACCTACTTGCCTACCTTCCCCATGTTTTCCACATTTTGAAAGGCTGCAGATGAAGATTTTTACAACACGAGCTATTCAGATGTTTATTATTGCAAGAGGCAGGGGAATGGCACAGGAAGATTACTTTTACAAAGTCTTCACTCATGTCAGATGAAGGATAAGACTCTTCACCTTTTTGGAGGGCTGAGGAAAATATCATAATGTTGAATGGGTAACACCTGGCACCTCTGGTTTGTCTGATAATTAGAGCTGTTTTTTCTGTCATAAACAAAAGTGAACTTTCCTTGTGGGATCATGGTCTAGCAGCTAATCTGCCTGGTGCCTCAAGATTTGGTGGATATTGACCACATTATGTGTCTGAACAGTTGATATTTACTGGGGTTTGCTGAGTGAAGATTTCTGTCTCTGCTCCACCAACCACATTAGATGGTGTCACGAGCCCTGCTCAACAATCTAAGATAAAAACAAGCTTATCAAAACTCATTGAAAATACCACTTCTAGAGTTTAGATGTGGGATTTTTTCCCTCACAGAGGAACAAACTGCACATGGAGAGGGAGGGGGGGAAATGGGACGATGAAAGGGACAGTATCAGGCAACCTTGTTTCTCTTTACATCTTGACACTGAAGGGAAGAAAGGTAGCAGGCACCCTGTCTGTCGGGTGTGCTTGTAATTCTCAGGCACAAGAGCTGAGGGTGAGTTTCTCCTTATAGTTCATATGTGACTGGGTTTGGCTCACTCCAGCTACTCTACAAGCACGTGGTTTTTTGCCTGACCTTTCAGTTGACTTGGAATAAGAAAAGCATGGAATGGGAAGCGATGTGCCTCCTCGCTCCTCCTCTGGTCTTCCACACTGGCTGTATCTCTGCAGGCATCAAACTGAGAGGAAAATATTCCTATCATCAGGAGAAACGGGGGTAGGGTCAGGGGAGTAGAAAAGCAAAGAGTGGACTGCTTCAGTAAAACTGCTAACCTTGAATTATGCAATCGGAAAAACAGCTCTTGCCAAAACACAATTCTAAGGGAGTTCAGAGTACTGTCAGTGTTTGCCAGATCCCCCAGCCAAAAGGATGTCTCGGGGAGGGGGAGGAGGGATCCGTTGCCATATGCCCAGCATTCACAGTATCCTGGAAGAGCTGTGGAGTCCTTCAGGAGTGGAGGCGTGCGCATGGTCTCAGGTGGACCCCGAGCATTGATACCACGATCCAGCCCAAGGCGGGAGCAGCGGGGTCGGAGGAGAGTAGGCAGATATCTCGGAATGTCTTTATTTCTCAAACCTTGCAAGGTTTTGCTTCACGTTTGGATGGTAGTGGGAGGAGTTCTGGCAAACATTATCAGGCTGTTCTACATATGTTTTGACTCTTCTTGTTTTATGTTTCTTCTATGAAAGAGACTGCAACCAAGTTCTTGTCATTTTTAGATCAATGTTTTGTTAAACTATGACAGCTATCCATGACAGAGAGCCAAGTAACTTTTGCAGCTGACCACAAAACTGAGTCTGACTTGCAGTGCTTAGTCATTTTTTATATATTTTTTTTCTACATGACACATTCCATGTGTGTATGTGTTTTTCATTGTTCCTTTAAATATAATTAGAACATTTCTGGGAGCTGTGGTACAAATCAATCTTCTCCAGCAGAGTATTTGATTAACAAAGTTTTAGAAACTTCTCAACCCATTCTGGCTATCAATGAACCCTCTCTGGTTATACTTTGAACAACTGAACTGTTGTGGGACAGATTGCTCTCTACAGAATTATCTTCTCTGGTTTGCCCATTAAGAATATTTCAAATGATCTGGATAACAGAGTTCTTGCTGCCCTAACAGGGAGTCTCTTCTACAATCCAGTTGAAACGACCACTAAGATAGTTTTACTTAACCTCTGCTGAAGTTATTCACAGAGGAAAAATGATGTTTACAAGACATCCTTCAGCCTTCTGAGTCCTGATCAGAAATTCAGAAATTTAGAAGAAAAGGAATCACTCCATCTTTAGCAAGAGATCCCTATGTTGGTTGTCCTGCCAGAGCAGAAGCGTTCCTTGCCATTTGATTCCCTCCTTTATGCAGATGATTTTTAGGAGGTCTCACAAGCCAGGCTTTGCATCGCTTCCCTGGGTCTTGGACCAGCCTTGCCTGTTCCTCCTGGCAGTATTTGCTCTAGGCTTCAGTTGACACCACTCATGCATTGCTCATGGGTTGAACGACATTTTGTACTGTTGGGAGGGTGAGGCAAATCTGAAATGAGGTACATAGACAGACAGACAGACGGAATAATGATAAAATAAGCTTAAGATGTAGTCCAGTGTAGTTCCTCCTGAACTGCAGTGCCTTAATTTAAAGTGTGCTGCTGAACCCAGCGTACACGTACTCCACCTGCTATCACTGGATGGCACCACAGCTGGCTACTGTTTACACAGCTAATCCAGCACAGAGGAGTGAGTGGTGGCAGCTTTGAGAATGTGTAATTTGCTATTGAATTAAGATAATGATGATAAAAAGATCCTCCTTTTGTATCAACTTGAAACCATTCTGGATATCATGTCTGAAGTTCTTAAACAGGCTCTGTGAGAGGAGGCTGGGCCAGCAGTATCAGTGCGTTGCCAGCTTGTTTGAGGTCAGGGGAGAAAAGAATTTTTTTCACCTTCATTTCTTTGGAGCTTCCATAAATACTTCCTCCACCAGCTGAAAGGCTCTAGGAGAGGTAAAGAGATGTTTCCATCAAATGAAAAGCAGTAAGTCATCAACTAGATGCTTTCAAGCAAAGCCACATGAGAATGCTGCTTAGCCCCTTTCAGACATTTTGGAATTGTAAAAGCATTCACAGTACTGAGGAAAATTAGCTGCCATGTGTTTAATGGGAAAAGCATAGGACAGGAAATCTGAGCGCTGCTTAAATATGGTCAGTCTTCTGCATCCTACTGGGGTGTCGCTGATCTTTCTGCTCTCCTAGGGCTATTGCAGAGACTTAGGAAAGAGCAGGCCTTAGCCTCACTCACATTTCTAAACACCAACACAGTAAAATGCTGCTGATTGAATTAAATTGTTATTTTCTGGCTGCCCGAGGAGCCATCTCCAAGCGCCGGGGCTAGGCCGCGCAGCCCGGCAGCTCGGCACTCATCTGGCATTCCTTCACGGCCCCTCTTCAATCATGCCCGTGCTCTCTCCCTTCATCTAATGTGACTGTACCTCAGAATGCAAAACTTTGCCCGAGATGAATAGCGGCAGAGCATCTGTGGTCTTGTTAAGTCAGACTCTGATAAACGAGCCGTGCCCGGCGCTTACCTTGCAGACAGCATGCCGGAGTATTCGCTGACCTTAAGACTCAATCAGATCATGTCGGCAGAGTGTGGTTCTGAATGTAACTGCCTCCGACTTCAACGGCTGCGTTTACTGCATAAAGAAAAAGCTGTTAAGCTTGTGCCCTTTGCGCTCTCAGCTCTGTTTCTCTAAGAGGTTTATACATGATTCAAGAAAAGTCTGCCACAGAATAACTCCCCTCCCCCATAATATACCCAACAAGGAGACATGTTCTTTTGGATATTAGGTTGGTGACAGCGTTATAAACTTATTTCCAATGTAAGAATTTATGAACTCTTACTCTTATGAGGTTGACGGTAAATAGATTTATTGGTTTTTTGGAGGAAAAACTGTTGAATTACATTATTTAGTGGAGATTCATTTAAAAGCAATACAAAGTCAATTTATTCCTGACTTTCTGTGTGCTGACAGGCTGCTTTGGAAATGAGAGTTGAGTTAAAACTGGCAGATCCAAGAGTTTGGTAAAGCTAAATGCCTGAATAGTTCAGGTGCTCATTCAAAGTTTCTCTGGGCTTCCTGGATCCACTGTGCCTAGAAGTGTCGCAGAAACCCTTTTGCTTGTGACAGGCTGACTCGACTTCATGAGCTTTTCCTTCAAAAGTCAAGAGGGTCACCCACCTTATCCAATTTTGGCGGTGATGTGTCTGCTTAGACAGAGCACCAGGAGTGCAAAAGGTGTCCACGGTGAAAATGAGCGTGAGGAGAAGGGAAGGAAGTTAACCTTGTGTTCACGAAACTCTGCGAGTGGACGAAGATAGCAGATTAGCCTCCTTCCTAACTCTCCAGAAATTGTTTGTGAAATTATTTGTTTGAATCTGAACTGTTCTTTGAATTGCAGATGCAGGGAAGCATTTCTGTATTCGTATTGTTCTCTTTTTTTCTGTTTGCATCTGCAGCAGTGACATTATTAGGCTACACAGAATAGTTGTAAAGTCTCTGAGATGTGAAATCTGAAAGTTTGCATTTGCTTTTTTTTAGTTTGTAGATTCTTTGCAGTCATCAGGAGTGGAACAGAGCAACAAAACAGCAATCTTTCTTTCAGGAAGAAGCTCAAAAGATGTTTTTTTTTTCAACTGGAGCCACTTTATTATCATTTCGTATTGTGTCATTTTCTTAGCTTTGCAAAAGGCACAGTGCCTAACATCTTGAAATGCTCGTATTGCTTTCCTGAAAGATTTATTTTTAAACATATGATTGTCAGGAAGATAGAACGTTTGTGAGTAAAATTCCTTGGGAAAACAAAAACAGTTGGGAAACGGAACACCTTTGTATTTGTCAAGTCACACAATTCAGGGGGAAGCGAGGTGTTTTGCAGAGAACATTGGAATTGATGGCCCTGGCATGTTGTTCTGGCAACGTCTTCAGACACCGCTGCAGCCTGACAGATTAATTGGCAGCACGCACTAGCCTGTTGCAATCCAGGGTTCACAGATAGTTCTGACTAGATGAATGACGGACAGGGTGTTAGTAGGGTTGGGCAAACAGTCTGGACAAGAACACAAACTGCTGCCCAAGTATCATGCTTAATTCAGGCTGACCCTCTCCCAAGGCCTGAGTAAGTTTGAACTGCGGGGTTTTCTTTTTCCCCTATGGGCTGCTTCCTCAAATACTGCCTTTTAAAAAAGGGCATAGTCACCCATGTCTCTGCACTTTGATTGCAGGCTGGGAAGAGAGCAAAACAATAAATAAATTGCAAAAGAGCGCGTATCATCTAAACTTCCAGCCCAGCTTTGCAGTCCCGGGAACATAGAGACTGGAAGTATTCTTCAGATGTGCAGCCAACTTTATCATGCCTAACTAAACCAATCTTTTCAACACTATGAGGTTTGCTCATCGCTAGCTAATAAACATGTTTTAAAAGAGGACTTGGGAGAGTCTGCAACCGTATCCCTTCCAGAAAAAATATTGTGTATTCTCAAATGGCTCAGGCAAACTGTTGTGAATGAATTGTTATCCAGCTTCCCTATCAACCCTCTAAATTACCTGTGAACTTTGCAGTTACGATATTTAATGATTTTCCTGATCCATATCCCATCGTCTTGCCCATATAGGACAAAACGACACTGGAGACCCTGACTCAGCAACTGGCAGTAAAACAGAGTGAAGACGGGAAGTTCAGCCACGCAATGATGGATTTCAACATGAGTGGAGATTCTGATGGTCAGTACAAATGGCTTGCCCTTATTTCCAGGTTTGTCTGTACTTGTCAGCAGGATCTGGGGGAGAATCCAAGTTCTTTGGAGGCCTGTGAGGAGTAAGAGGGTTTAGCAGTAAGTGGATGTGAAGCAAGTTAGGAAAAAAAAAATATTCACTCTGTGGTGTTTTAAGTCTGGAGGCGATTTTTGGGCCTTCTTGTCTGTACACTGCACTTCTTCAAACTAGACCGAGACTGTATTTCAGATGGTAACAGGGAATACATGAGGCAAATAGATGTAGGATAGATGAGATCACACAGTGAGTCCATGAATTAAAGAAGTGATTGTCCATAGATGATGCATGCTCTACATCTGTACGAACTTTCTTGGTTTGATGAAGCGAGCGTAACGTTTGTTTCTTTCTCAGCTATTGCTTATGTTGCTATGGAGAGGGAAGCACAGAATCAGGCAGATGTGTAAACGTTCATTTGCTAGTGAGAGAATTGCTTAAGAAGAAACACCTGATGCTGCCATATATCACCCCTTTGCCATCACAAAAACAAGGGTAGAAGAAAGGTAAAATAATATGACTAGTATTTGGTAAGCAAGAAAGGAAAAAAGTAAAAAACTCTACATTGATAAGTGTTTGGTTTACATTATTAAGTAGTGAAAGATGGTTTAAAAAAACTGTTTAATGCTTAGTGTTGAAAAAAAGGTGAAACTTCATCAAGTCTGTCATACTGAATCAATAGCACAGCTAAAAACCAGGCAACTTACAGCACAGGGTATTTCCTGATGCTCCAAGTAAAAGGAATAAATGCCGTTAGGCTCTTGTGAACAGTGCCTCATTGAGTGTGCGGCACTGCCGTAGGTCACCGATGGCAGAGGAAGCTGCATAATGAAACCCAAGCTGGGAATGTTTCTCTCTCTCTTTTTAGGAAGCGCAGGAGTTTCAGAGTCTAGAATTTACCGGGAATCCAGAGGGCGTGGTAGCAATGAGCCCCATATCAAGCGCCCAATGAACGCATTCATGGTGTGGGCTAAAGATGAACGGCGGAAGATCCTTCAAGCCTTCCCTGACATGCACAACTCCAATATCAGCAAGATACTAGGTAAGAACGATAGAGCACTGTTCTTGCAGTAGTAAAACCCCCAAAGCCCTGTTGATTGAGCAGAACTGAGCACCTGACACACCAGAAGTACTGTCTCTAGAACATGCACTTTGCTACTTAATGACTGAACCGAGGTCAGCAGGTATAGGAGCTTTTTCCGTGCTTCCCAGCGGCATACGCTATCCATAACCTGAAGTGTTGGTGTGTATTTGTAGTTACTGAGATTGTGGTGGTGGTTTTGGTGCAGATATATAAACTAAAGAGGCAAAGCCAGTTCGCTTCTTTAGGCTGTTGAACAAGCACAAAGCGACTGCTAGCATTTATTTGCCCACATACTTCATCTAACTGGGTTCTGTGGGGTAGGACACCACCATATTTGATTTCTGACATAGCACTTTCTGTTCAAATCAGTGGCCATAGGGAAAAGATCCTAAAATGCATCTCTTTTATTTTATACACTGACAGTTTTAAATTATTTTTATTAAGTTCCTGTTATATTAATTTTCCATTTAGTACATGATCTCTATCACAAGCTGCTTTTATTCTACATATTCTGAAAAGAATCCTGAATTAAAAAAGCAACATCAGAACTAATTTCCATATCCTTTACTCTTCACATCTCAAGCAATATTTGTCACAAACGTCAGCTACTGAGTTTCATGCCATAGTCTTCCAACTTCTCACTACTTGCTCAGATTCCCAGGACCACATTCAGTCCTAAGTCACTCCTCTGCTGTCACATCCACATGCTGGATGATGCAGAAGGTGAATAATGAGGATCTCTTGAGGCCAGTGAATTACTGTTCTGCAGAAAAAAACCCAAAGTAGTGTGTGACCAAATTGGAGATGTTGCACTTCTACTGATAAAGATTGTATTGGAGGACCCAAGCATCCCTCAGGCTGGTGGGCAAAGGCTTTTGCAGAGAAATGGTTACCTGGGCAGCACGTCTTGGTTTTGCAGTCAGCTGGAGACATGCAGCGCAATTGTAATGGCAGCTTTAACTAACTGCAGGGTTGGTAGATATACTGGGTTCAGACTGGTCAGAGGTTTGAATTTTAGGTTGATTAGTGTGGTATTACAAAAAGTTAGCAGGGGGCAAGTGGAATTGAGATAAATTGGTCAGCGAGGCAGAGTGTATTGGCCTTGGATGGCAGATGTGACGACATTAACCCATGATTAAAAGGGTGGTACAGGATGATTAGATTAGTTATGGGAACAGGATTAAAAGGCTAAATTGGTTATGTTGATGGTAAAATAACCTTATACTGGTTAAAAGGGATTATACTGGTCAGAGGTGTATGATGTGATTAGACCGAGGACAGGGCAGTAATAGTTTTGGTCTGTTTCTAAATTGAGAGTAGACCTGGTTAAACCTGTTTTTAAATAATCAGCTTCAGAAATCTACGAGATCATTCTGAATGGCCCTTTTCATATAGAAAGTACAAAGAGAGCTTGATGTTTTCCCTCTTAACTGATTGTTTTGGATAACAACCTCCGACAGCACGCTGCTAATTCATTCTGCTTAAAACAGGCGCTTGAGCTGGGCTGACATTTTACGCAGTCTCTGGGGATCCTGGTTGACATTTTAAAGGGCTTCTAAGCATTTTATAATACCCTAAAATCTGGTTTTAATAAGCCATTCTGCTGAAATTGTTAACATAAGGAATCACCTTTTACTATTTGGCGCTAGATCAGGGAGATATGGGGACATCTTTTTCTGATTAGATATACAGTAGTTGGAGTAAAATGTGCAAATTCATTACAGATCCTGTTGAGGTGACAGACAGTATAGCTGACTCCAAACCCTCTTCTGTTTTGCTGCCAGATATGGGGAAAAGCAAGGTCTGAAGCAGTGAGAGATGATGTTTCTATTTCTTTCCAGCATCGCACTTAATTTTTTTTATTCCACCTATGCAATGGAGAGGGATGTCCTGACGTCTTTTTTCTTGACAGAAACGTTACAAAGGTCTTCCCTCAATTGCAAAAGGCCAGTCTTTTGAAGTCAGCAGGGAGCTAGCTCTCTGTTAACTGGCGTAGGGTGAGCAACTAGAAACTTACAGTTCAGACAGGTATTAGGGACTCTATTAGAAAGGCACAGCTTTTCCTTACTCTCTTTTAAATTTTTTATTTTATTTTTAGCAACACTGCTACACATCGAGGTCAGAGAGCTCATGGTCACGGGGAGTAGCTTAGATGGAGTTGTCACTGATCGAGAGTCATTTTTATAGTAAAATGAGAGGAGGTGCCCTTCCCAGCACTAGAATTCTCTAGGGATTATGTTTGACACTGTGGTATTATGTTTTGAGCATAAAAATTAGATACACGGATTTGTCACTAAATTCATCTGTGCATACGTTTGTCATCCATCTGTTCATTGCAACTTAAACTTGCGGATAATGACTTTTTTTAGTAAATTGTTAAAAAAGTGCTAAAATGGGTCTGGTGGACCTATCAATTTAATAATGCATTGTTTAGATATTTTTGTAAATATTGTAATTAATTTCACTGAGAAATCTACACGAAGAGATTAGGAGAAGATTGAGTTAGATACTACCTTCAGAAACTCTCTTGTGCCTGCGTGTGTGTGTGTGACTAGGTGCCTCTGCGCGACCCTGTACACGATGTGAGTGTTTGTTTAAACACAAAAATAGCCCAATTCAGATACTCAGATTAAAATTGTCAGGCTAATGGATTAAAAGTTAGGCAAAATTACAAACAGCTGAAAACTCTTGTCATAATAACTTGACTTAAAATCAGCAGTAAGTAACTTCACTTAAGCAGAGCTCCTAGGCCCACCAGACCCGGCACGCGTGAGGCGTCTCTTTTCTGCCTTGTACCCAAAAAGCTGTCTCTCTGCAGCTGTCCTCACAGTCATCACTGTCATACCTCATTTTTAGGGCAGGAACGAACCAAGACTGGTGCTGCAAGGTCTTGTATGTGTTCTCATTGCTTCGCTAAATGCTTCAGCCATTAGGGCAGGGAAAATTCTACTCATCGTTATGAATACATCCAGGGAGGGGAACAAGTTCTTGTTTCCATAGTCAAGGAGAAAAGCCTTGCATACTTGATACTCTGTTGACTGAAGGCTTTCCAACAGAGATGGTGAGCAAAGACCTCACCCAAGAGTACAAATCTTCCCTTAAAAAGAAAAATTTTTTTTCAAGATTCTTCAGTCACACCTTGTTTGTCTTGGACTTGTCACTATGAATAGTGTCAAGTACTTTTGCCTGCCTCTGTGTTTATAGATAACTAAAGCAGTGGCAGATAAACCAATTAAAAATTATTTTTGTCCAGACATAAAGTACTTTTAACCAGGTTTAGTAGGTTGATTGACTCATTCATAGCTTAGCATGATGGTGGGTGCACATTCAAGGATCAGAGTTAGATATTCTTTAAACATTCGGCATTTCAGATTAAGACCAATTAGAGAGCTGGTTGGATTTTGTATGTGACTAAGAAAAGAAGTTAAAATGATAAAATGCAAAAAAACAAGGTCTTATCATCAGAAAGTGTCCCCTTTTTCAGAATGTATATATCTTGACATCATTGTTTAATTATTTCTGATACTTCAAAACATACTAGTTTAATTTGTAAACATGATGAAGTCATTGTAAGAGGACGTATCACTGCAGAAGCAGGTATTAAATATTTCCTGGGAAGAGAGGTGAGACTGCCAGGATTTCAGTTGCATTGAGTTTGCAGCTTAGGAAGGAAAAACATAATGAATGACATTTATGTATAAATATTGTGTGTGTAACCATATATACAAATATCATGCATCGAAACTTCATTTCTTTATGGCCCTGATCCTGCAAAGACTTAGGTGTTTGCCTAACTTCACCCACTGTTTGCAGGTCTTTTCACGTGAGGTGGTAGGACTCTGCCTGCCCAGATCTGATCGTAGGGTTGAGTCAAATGAACTACAGCAGTGAAAGAGGAGTTCTGCTGGGATAGGATGCAATCCTGCCACAGCCAATTTTAATTTCTATTTTCCTGTCTTGTCTGTCTCAAAATATACCCGAGTTCCTATATTGCAGGTCCTCTCACCGCATGTAAAGCAAATGTCAAGATTTGTTTAAAAGTCTGTGAGGTTTTCAGCTTTATTATTAATAAATGAAAATTGATTGATCAGCAGGAAATGAGGCCAGGGCTGTTTTTCTAAGCCCCTGGGACTACAGCAGGTCTATGATTAGAGGACTGTAGATTAAGACTAACATGATTTTCTTCATCACCAGTGACTACGAGGTAGATTTTGAAAGTAGACTACATCTGGGCATCGTTCAGCACTATCTTTGTTTCCATTTTATGTGGCATTAGTAGGTTTTCAGGTTTTTTGGCAGTCTCCACACGTTTATCACTGTGTCATTTAGCCCAAAATCTAGAGGTGCTACCTGCAGAAAGTTGGTGCCACTTTTTCAAGCCTCTCTCTCTGCCAGAAAGAGCATGGAAT
This sequence comes from Heliornis fulica, assembly GCA_013399135.1. Taxonomy (NCBI): domain Eukaryota; kingdom Metazoa; phylum Chordata; class Aves; order Gruiformes; family Heliornithidae; genus Heliornis; species Heliornis fulica. The sequence goes on along the minus strand of VXBZ01012453.1, from coordinate 908,790 downwards.
AGTTTCTTGGCAGGAGACAAACCTGCTGACCAGGATTCTGGCCACAGAGGCTTGTTGCCCTGGATAACAGAGCCCTGACACAGACCCCCATGCGCAGCTACTACCTTTGCATGACATACAGAGAGCTGTGCATGAGTTTTAGTCCAAATCCTGGAAACTAACTAGCCACACATACATGATGCTGCACCTAGGCCAATAACTGTAATTAAACTGATTCTCACTCCAGAACTAGCTGGAGGATCTCTGCATATTTGTTATGTAAATTGTAAATGTCATGAAAAACAATGGGTTTGACCCCAACTTAAGGTTTGCTGAGAAAGGGTTGTTCACTGCTCCTTGTCAGAACAAAGACATCCTTGCTTGGGAATGGAGTATCTGTAGGTATGAGGTCAGGCTGTACAAGTCTCTTAGCCCCAGAAGCCCAAACAGCAGCTTGAAATAGAGATTCAATGAGTACCGGGAAAACGGTGTCACTAGTCAGAAGGGGCCTTTCTATAGGGAACCAAACTGTTTTCTTTCCTGTGAAGGGATAACTCTGCTCTCTGGATTGTGATGCTTAGGGGCACGGTGAGTTAAGACCAGACTGAGTAATAGCATGAGCTAAGTACAATACGAGTAACCATAAAAACTGAGGAACAAGAGGAAGTCAAGTATGACATATGACATTATGAACCCATTAAATTGAGAAACTATTCAAACTTCTTTTTTTTCCAATGGGAAAATAGACTATTTTCCAATAAAGTTTTCCTTCTAGGCCACATGTTTCACAGTTTGGTCCATTCCAGTTACTTGAAATGTATCTTGCCCTGAAGCACTTGTGTAGTTCATGGAAAAATAAAATAGGATAACTGATTGGAGAAATTTTGCTTTCTGCTCCCATACTATGTCCTTTAAGAAATATTAGTTTGTACATTTCAGGAGGTATTTGAAAACAATTGTGAAGCCTTCATTATTTCCCTAGCTCAGATATCAGCACTAACATAGGCAATGTCAGAAAGCCAGCAATCAAGCCATAGTGCAGCTCCATGGAGAGGTGTGCCAGTACCCCTGTGCTCTACCCTTCATGACACACACTAAATTCTTTGTTAAGTTGGAGCTGGCAGTGTTCAGCAGGACTTGGTCTTGGAGTTAAAACCCCAGCGAGACATATGGGATAGTTTATAGCTTTTAGAGGCATTGCTTCAGGGTCCTTGCAAGCTCCTGTACCCAGCAGCATAGCATTTACGATCAGTTCATATTCTGCTGCCTGCAGACCTGGCAGCTAGAAAGACATGTTATTTGTCATGAAAGACTAAGCTGCAGATGTGTGCCTATCTGGAGTTTTTCCTTGATCCAGCCGTGGTGGGGCACAGTGACTGGATCACAGCACACGGGAGTGGTGTCTCCCCAGAACAGGAGGTGAGGACAGGCCTGTGGCCAAAGGAAAGAGTGGGCCGATTAGCCCAGCGGGCGCTGTGTGTCTGAGGAGTCTTTGGCCATCCCACTGCCTTGTTTTCTAAAACAGCATGCATGGGATTGCTCATTATCAATCAGGTAGGTTATCAGCAGGTGAGGGTTTTATTTCTCACCTGCAAGACATTATAATCCGAGATAAGTTTCAGTAAAACACTGAGTCAAAATTTCCAGTACCCTCTGTCTCTGCCTCTTGGCCATACCCAGGAGGTTTACCAGTCAAATACAAACAAGACCTGACCTCTGTCTAGAAGCTCTGACAGATTCCCAGCCCAAAGCGATATGACCGTAGGTATTTTGTTCTGGGTGACCTACTTGTTTCTCTGCCTTTCAGCATTTGTGGATGAGCAGAATCTCATTTCTCAATTCTTCCTTTTTTTTTTTTGTTTGTTTGTTTTGTTTTTGGTGACAGGATCTCGCTGGAAAGCTATGACAAACCTAGAGAAGCAGCCATACTATGAGGAACAGGCACGACTCAGCAAGCAGCACCTGGAGAAATACCCAGACTACAAATACAAGCCAAGGCCAAAGCGTACCTGCCTTGTAGATGGCAAAAAGCTACGCATTGGCGAGTACAAGGCTATCATGCGCAACAGACGCCAGGAGATGAGACAGTATTTTAACGTTGGGTATGGGACCTTTAAAATCTACCACTCACTTCAGAAAAAAAACCTCTAAAATTTCAGGGAGAATTCTTAATTCAGTGTGGTAAATGTTATATTTTATTGGCAAGAACGTTATAGATTGCTAACAGAATATGAGGCTTAGACTTTTTAACAGTGTGTTCCAGGAGGAAGTTAGGCAGTTAGGGATTTTTTTTTTTTGTTGGCTCTGCTATATACTCATCTTACAGCTTCAGCCAACTGTCTCATTTCCACTCTGATCATGTAAAAGAGGAAAAAAAAAATTTCCAATGAAACATAAGTCTTATAAGTCTTCTAATAAAGATTTGTAAGTGTTACTTTATTGTGGGGCCTCAGAGGGTTTTTCTGAATGAATATGTGGTAGTGACTCTTGATCCAAAAGCCAAAAAGACAAGTTTGCATTCAGTATCATCTGTGGCAAGTGGTTCACAAAAAGCCTGCTGAACATGCTGAACTTGAGTTGGAATGTGGACTTGGTTCAGTTAATTCCTGTCAGGCACAAAGTCGTCTTCATTGTTCATCGTGATGGCATTTGCCATACCAGGGAGTGTCTCTTCCAGTACAGTAAGCTAAATGCTTTGTGTTGGACATAAATTTCAAGAAGACTGGTTCTGATAAATATCTAATAGATCAGCTTGATAAGGTTAGATTAAAATCTGCCTAGAAAACTAGCATGTGTTCCTTTTGCAAAAAATCCTTGGTTTTGGTTACAACAGATCAAAAGGAGCGAAAGTAATCAAATATTCTGCAATATTTCTGTGTTCACTCCAGAAAATTAAAAGCTACTCAGTGGTCTTACAGAAAGCAAAGCCAGCAACAAGAAAGACCATCAGAAATAACGGGGTTGGTGTTTGGTTTCATCTGAATTTGGAAGCATTTTAGTATTAACTGAGCTGCACATCCCTATAGTTAAGGGCTAGAAGTAGCACTAAAAGAGAGAGTATCTGTCCAGCAACTGCTAAGTGTCATCAGACTGTGTTTTAAACAGCTACAGCGTGCATTGTTATAATAAGCCGCTCAGCAGAGAAATTTGAGCTGCTTAACCCTGTGGCGCTGGCAGGTCCAGTGATCCCAATGGTAAGCACTGAAACAAACACAGGGAAGTCAGCCAACATTTGGCATCAAGAGATTAAAAAAAGAGGAGGGGGGGGCTTTCTGGAAAAAGAATAGGTGGCAAGAGAGCCCCCAAAACACTGCTTATCTGGTTAACATGCATGCTTCATCATGGGGGAAAAAATTAACCTTGCAGCATTCTGCACGTTAGTCAAGCTTTCCAAACGAGGCTGACATTGAAATCAAGACAGTTGAGGAGATAATTTGCCCCGGGGCATTAGAACACAGAACCTGGGGTGAAATCTTTCTAGAAGTTACTGGCAAAAGGGCAGATGACTGCAGTGGGGTCAGTGTTTGATGCTGGCCGTCACAGCGCTGCAGTTGCATTCCTGGTTGTAGTTCCCCATCTGCTGCTGACGGAGCAGAGGTCATTCAGGGATGAACGTCTCACCACGGGTCCAGCTCCTTCCCCAGCGCCAAACAAAGTCAGTGACTGGGTGTACAGGAGTGGTGGCTGTGCCAGCTGCTGGGACGGGCTGAAAGCCTGTCTGAAGGCATCACAATGGGAAGGACTGGGCATTTTTTGGCAGCTCTGGTACTTAGTTCTTCGGTGTCTCAGTGTCCTCATCTTTAACGGTGGTAGGGTAAGCTCACCTCACCGGACTGCTGAGAACTCCGTTATATTAGTGCCTGACAGCTGCTTTGAGATCCTTGGAAGTGGACATCCTATAGAAGTAGAAAAATACTATTCTTAAATTATTTAGTACTTGAAAAGCACTCTGAAAAGCACCATTTAAGTGCAAAGCGTTCCTATTGTTAAATATTAAAGGCAATTTAAGTGTGCTGAATCTTGTTACAGAAATGCTGACTCTGGGAAACAAAACCTTCCTATTGAATTAAGACTAAAATGCAAATTAGATCCGCTCCCTACTTTTAAGAGCTGTATCTTGGGCTGACACAACTCCTACTTGTTTCAGGAACAGGGAAACAAGGACTGTGGGGAGGGAGGCCTTCGCTTGAATGGCAGGCAGGAAGTATCTGACAACGCAGCAAGCAATTCCAAACACATGTAAAGCTGTTTGGCAGAGGAAAGTCTTTCAGGATCACTGTACTGTGCAAGGCTTACTGTACAGCCAGGGCACCGGCAGGCAGGGGAACAGGGGAGGGTTTCGCTCTTAATTAAGAATGTTCATCTCAAGAGACTCTGCCCTGTCTCCTGTGGCAAGGCTTTTCAGTGCAGATGGACACACCGCTGATGACATTACAATGTGCAGCATGTACTGAAGAGTATTACTGCAATGGAATTACTTCATGCAGCAGGGAAACAAAAGGAGCATGAATTTTAAACCTCTAGGCTTGTTGGGACCCTGAAGCTTCTCAGGGAAACAAACACTGGTATAACACAGCTAGTGTTCTTGATGCAAAGGGAATTTCTATGGCCTGGAATAATTCTGCTTTCATTACTGCAGACAGGTTTCCAAGGCTTAGGCTCTGTATAAAGGCATCCTGTAGAGGATTTTCTCAAATGCTCATGTTGCTTGCTCGCTTTTTATTTATTTTTAAATAATGCATGCTTCCGTTTTAAGTCTGCCCTTTCCCAATTTTATCCACCTCTCTTCAAAGGTTCTGCTTTTCACAAGTGCTGCTCACTGTGGAAACAATCACCTTCCAGTGGGAGGCCCTTAGTGAACGTCCTGTAAACCCACGTTGCCCCCAGAAAGCCCCACCGTTCCTCTTCCTGATAATAGGCAGCTCTTTGAGTGCAGGTGGAGTAAACATTGGCCTCTCTTTGGAGACACCTGCCTTGCTTTCCCCTGACCCACTGGTGCTTCCCTACAGCACCTCCCCACTCCTTGCCATGTCTCTCCTCTTGGCAGCATGTTACTTTTAGGTCTGGGCTTGGCAGCAGCTTGGGTTACTGAAAAGGAAGGTTTTTTTCAAAAGGTGTAGGGTTTTTTAAGTGGACTACAACTGAAAGGATGTTTATTTTTGGCTGGCACCTCATGGGACACCCAGCTTACCCAGTAGTTTGCATCACAAGCAGGCAAGCTGAAGCTGTGTAGCTCAGGTACAGCTAGAGAAGTTTCCAGAGAAGGGCTTTTGTTATCAGTGAGGTTGGCTTGGGCCTGCGGTTCATTTCAGGAGCATCAGCTGGTGAGTCTGGAATGTTGATATAAAGGGTGTCTTGGAGGGGCCATCCAGGGGCTTAGTCTGATGCCCAGAGCATACACTGCGGGCTTGCCAAGTGCTGTTGTACTTACCCTCCCTTTACATCTTCCAGTATTCAAACATCCTTTTACTTTTCTTCCACTGCAGGCAACAAGCACAGATTCCCATTGCCACCGCGGGCGTAGTTTACCCAGGAGCCATTGCCATGGCAGGAATGCCTTCCCCACATCTGCCCTCCGAGCACTCGAGCGTGTCCAGCAGCCCGGAGCCCGGCATGCCCGTCATCCAGAGCACTTACGGCATCAAAGGTGAGGAGCCTCACATCAAGGAAGAGATGCAGACCGATGACGTCAATGGCGAAATCTACGATGAGTACGATGAAGAAGAGGATGACCCCGATGCGGACTATGGCAGTGACAGTGAAAATCACATTGCGGGGCAAGCCAACTGATCGGGGTCCATGTATCTGGTGACCTGCAGGACTTCAAGGAGAAAAGAAAAAAAAAACAAAATAAATAAAGCCCCATCTGGTTTATCCTTGCCAGTGGCCAAGCACATTAACTTTCTCATACACTGACTGTTACTTTAACTGTTAGTCTTAACTAGTTGGGACATCAGCTGACTAATAGACATCAGCCTGCATCAGAAGAAAAAAGGCTCAGAAGAAAGGAAACAAAGACAACGACGACAACATCAACAGAATGATATAAGCTATGGGTAAAATAATGCCAGTAATTCAGCTGCTATACCCAAGCACTGAAGTCTTACCCGTCGACCTTTTATTATTATTATTTTTTTTTCAAATAAACTTTATGGCTGTTTGTTCTACAATGTTCTAGAAATTCTCACTCAGGTACACAGTGCCAACAAGTGGCTTGTGAATGTGTTTTGTTGTTTTTTGCTACAGTTTAAAGAGAAATAATTTTTTTTTTCTTTTTTTTTTTTTTTCTTTTTTTTTTGGTAATGCACCTGACAGGAAAGAAAAAAAAGATAAAATTCCTTTGACCCCCTCTGTCTCCTCCTCCTCCTCCTCCTCCCTGGCAAATCTGGGTCAGAACTGTGTGTGTGTGCGTGCGTGCATGCGTGCCTGTGCGCGTGGCTGGCAAGGAAGGAAGTGGGGAGTCTGTTTCTGTTAACCCCAACAAGCAATTATTTCCTTTAAAGAGAGGACTTCTCTTCATCAGTTGCACACCATACTGAGTCTTTGAGCAAGTGCCAAATTTGTACTAAAGCGCTGAACTAGTCCAATTTGCTTTTTTTTGCTTCTTTTTTTT
>VXBZ01012453.1:880684-890886 GCA_013399135.1 Heliornis fulica | reverse complement strand
TTTTTTTAGGGAGAATTTGTTTTGTTCTCTGGGTGGAAGAGCCTTTCCTGGGCACAGTGGGCACCTGTGAGTGGGGAGAACACACAGTGCTCAGCCAGAGTCCTGCTCCATCTCAGATCAGCTTTGTCTCTGAGCACTGTGAGTCCACTGAACTCGGCTGTCACCACAAGCACAGCACTGTGCATCTGAGGGCCATGGGGCAGCAGATGCAAGGAATGGACTTTCCTGACCATTTCACCTATCCAGAGCAAAATACTTGGCGTGAGAGTGTGAATTCATTGAGTGTGGGTTTGGTTCTTTGCAGGCTTACATCAATTTTCCTTTTGGGTGCTTCCAAAATTGCCTGAAGAGGCAGCACCTGAAGCTGGCCAAAATCAGGCTTGCCCCTGCCCCTGTGGTGATCAAGTCAGGTTAAAAAGTCAGAGGTTAAAGAAGTCACACCAAGATACACCCCTCCACATAGTCCAGAACACTTCAAGCAGGGGGGGGGCTTTCTGTGCAGCTGTATCCTAACGGCACTAGAATGGTATTAAAAATAGAATTAAAAGCACAAATTTTAGTTAACACTGCCAGCTCTGTGAGGCCATTTGAGTTGCTTCTTGAGCTTCTTAAGCAAGTTAAACTCAAGCCCAACTATATGTTTACTCTTAGCTAACAGCACCAGGAAGGTGGAAGGAGGGCTGGTCTATCTCAGAGACCTTAATCTGATGCAGTTTAAGCTGCAGAAAGGACCGTTTCTCGGTACAGATGCATTCACAGTGCAGATCATCGCCCGTAGGACACAGCACTGACAAATTCAGTGCACCAGTGACGGGGGTGGGTGGGTGTCAGCCACGCTGATGTTGCTGTACAGGACTGAGTGTGTGTGTCCATGAAGACAGGGGCTCAAACTAAGCCCTAAAAAGCCCCTCCTATGTCCCTGCAAGAGCATCCCCACACAGGGATTTGTGTCGGTTTAACTTCACGTTATCAGTGCGACTTTCACAGGCACTGAATGCCGAGCCCACCAAGGATAAATCAATGCCTCCCCTTGTATTTAACAGAGATGTGACTTAAATACAGTAAGTAAATCAAAGTAATTATTTAAAATTAAAATGATTTAAGAGACTTAGTCTGGGAGAATGGCGAGGTGGTTAGAGAAGCGGCTGAGACCCGGGACTTCGGCAGGCTATTCCTGACTCTGTCAGAGACTTGCTCTACAACTTCAGGAAAATTACTCAGCCCATCTCTAAGACTGCTATAATAATACCTACTTCAAAGGGGTGTTATGAGGCTTAATTCATTAATGCCTGCAAAGCACTTTGAGATCTTTGGATTAAAGGCACTACAGCAGTGCAAAGTATTATTAGCTACAGGAAAAAGCTCTCAGGCAAGCATGGCATTAAGTGTCTGCAGTTTAAAAATACAGGAAGGGGAAAGGAAAAGAAAATCCAACCAACCAAAGATGGGCAAATTGTGGGTGGTTTGGGTTTGGGTTTTTTGGTTTGGGTTTTTTTTGGGGGGTGTGTGGCCAGGTTTCCTTTAGTCAGAGCTGTGCTTTGTTATTTTTTTGATGGGATGGTACGGCTAAAGACAGAGTTTTGCTTTCGCTCCTAGGGCTCCCAGGTTGCATATGTAACTGTTTCAATTTATCTTTTTATAGAAAATCCTGATTTTGTGGCTCAGAAGTATGTACAGCTTCCCCCTAAGGACATACTTACCCACTGCATTAAACAAAGAGGACAAAAATAATTTTACCTTTGTGTTGACTGCCCACATTTTTTAAAATTCAGTTTAAGCATTTGCTCTCCAGGTGAAAAATCTATTCCATTTGATTTAAAAGGTGTAAGATTTTCATCATTGGTGATTACTCTGGATCCAGAGGGATTCAAACCACAAATACAGGGGTGTCTTCATGACCCCCAGTAGAGCTGCTCCACCTCCTGTGAGCAGAATTTCAAATGGACAAATTGCAATGAACAATCACAAATGGAGAGATTTTTTTTTTAATGAGTGCCTCAGTCCAGAGTATTAATTTTTTTCTGGTGTAAAGTTTTAAAATCAAACAACTAAAGGTAGCCAGTTTTTCTGTTGGTCCAAATTTAAATCTTGTCCAATGTTGTCACTTGTTTGGTACGTGTGGCAGCACCTGTGCACTAACCCAGGGCACATTGGAACCCCAAAGCACAGGGAGTGCTTTGAGTGGGATTTCTCCAGTCAAAGCCAGGCAGCAAAATAATAATACAAAATAATCAGCTGAAGAGCAATCTTAAAGCTGTCACACTTACCTTGTTAACCAAATGAATCCAGATTTTGAGTTTTTATATTCTTTAAATCTTTGAAACTTTTCAAGCACAACTTACTGACTTAAAAATAAACACAACCAAGAGCCTCCCTCACACACCTTTAATGAAAAGAATGTAACATAACAGCCTGCAAATTTATTTTTGCTTTTTTTTTTTAAAGCATTTCTGCCTTTGGTGAGGAAAACCTTTTAACTTCACTTTGTTTCCAGGTCCTATTGAAAGAGAACACAGGGGAAGTGAAGTATGAGTGATTCTGGCTCCCGGAGACGCTTTGTTTCTCTTCTGATAGAATATGAAACTTCATGTAGGTGGTGGGTAGAGCCATCGTAACCTGCTTTCTTCTGACTGAATGAGGGAGGTCAATATATTATCGTATCAAGGAAGAAGAAATTACATAGGCGATTCCCCCACAGACAATAAAGACAATTCTGACAGCATGATCAAAACAACTGTATAACTTTTCTTTTCTCCTCTTACAGACACACCAGTGTTTAAGTGACAGCTGAAAAAGGATGATGGACTAAACACGTTATTGTCTGTTCCATCTACTTTTTTATAATAGAAATATATCTTGAAGACTATATTCAAGTTGATCAAATAATAAGTCAATTTGTCAATAAAACAGATTAGGCAACCTGTCTGCTGAGATGATATCTGTCAAACAACATATTTTGTTAATACAGTCTGGAAGCAAGTGCCTTCACAGAAGACAATACACCAAAAACCGCAATGCCGCTTTTAAGTTTCTCGAAACAGAGCGCTGACTTCTTTCAGGTACAGATGTTTAGACTTTTCTACTTGAAGTTCTAGTTGCTAGTTAACAAACTGCAGTTTGGAAGAGCCTAGAAACAAGTGTTAACAGTCTGGTGGGCACAGTCTGCTGCTAAGGTGTGGATCTAGTTCCAAGCTGCTTGGCAGTGACCACACTGTGGGCATGAGTTGCTGTTAGTGGGGTTTATCGAGGGGTATCTCCACTTCTCTGTGCACTGTTTTTTTCTTCACTCCCCCTCCCCAGTTTGCTACCCCTGGTACCACTACTGGTGAGATATCTATGGCATTGACTGATCTGCCTTGTCACATCATGAGCCCTGTCGCTGCGCTCACCAGATTAAAGCATGATGCTTCGACGCCTGGTGTACGCTGATGCAGATAATCCCTCAGGGATGTTGGGATGTGGCCTGATCTCAGGCACATGGGGGGTTCTCTCCCTTTATCCTGCATGACAAACAAAATAGAGGAAGCACTGCCACACACAAATGGGTGGTCAAATACGAGTAACTCAGAACTACACATAGAGCTGAGGACTGATTTCTGAAGCTACGGATTTGTAGCTCGAATGGAGCTTGACTTGGCCAATATAAGGTAAAATCAGTGGCTGGAAGAGGCCAGAAAATTTCCTTTCTGAACACTGGAAACTTAGATTAGGCAATCTCAGATGTTAGTGGGTTTGCCAGGTGAAGTATGAGACAACTGGATTAATTTCTGTGGGGTTTTTTTCTCCCATTCCCTCCCTTTGTTAATGTAATGTAATCCTCAGGGAAGTGCCTGGTTCAGAAACCCACATTCTCCTTTCTTGATTAGGCAGAAACACGTGCTCATCAGTTGGAAACTCAAGTAGAGTCATCCTGGTTGTGATTTATATGTTGAAACTATCTAATGCAAAATATACAGGTTGAGGAAAACCAAAGCTACTCTCAACTGTGAACAGGTGCTCTAACACGAGGACCAGCCATGGTGGCTGAAAAACCAAGCAAATAAACAAACAAACAAAAAAGATCTTAAATGCTGACAGAGATTTAAGGACTCCTCCACCCAAGGTTGCCTCTGCAAGCTCAGATTGCTGTTAAGAATTAATGAGCTATTGCTCTCAATAATGCACCGGCACCTTGTAGGACACAAGAGCTTTCATTGAGAGAAATCTTTCAAAAAAAACCCCACAAACATGGAAATTATAGTCTGAAAGCTATAGATTGTTAACAAATAATAAACTCTGTGGCAAAGTTGGTGAACAGATTGCAAAGCAGCATTGGAAAGAGGTAGGTATTAGGAAAAAAAAGAGTCAAAAAAGGCCCTGTCAAAAGATTATGGCAAAACATTAATTTCTGTGGTGAAATTTCAAGAACAGTTGAAGATATTCCCATAAAGTCTACCAGGGAGTTCATTCAACGCCTTGTAGTGGAAATCCCCATTTAGAGAACTGGACAGCACACTTGATAAAAATGTGAGCTTCCACGTTGAGTTCTCCAGCCCTCTGAGTTTATGTGACCGCACGGCGATGTCAGGAATGCTTAATTATCCACTCAGCCCTACAAACCTTGAAGCACGAGATAGCCAGCAATCCACTCTCATTCAGAATAGTTTGGCATGTCTCCACGTTGTAACTAACCAGTGTTACCCCTAGCAATTGCTCTTTAAAGCAAAAACATGTGCAAAATGTCTTCATTCAGCCTAGTAGTATCATATGTCAATCAGATTCAGGATGCAGAACTGGCCAGCAATATCCTAAAAAAAAATTTTAAAAAAATCATCTTTCTTGTTTGAATCACTTTGAATTAACTTGACTCTGTCATGTTACTGGCAAGAATATTCTCTCTTGAGCATCTGATTTCTAATTTTTTTTTTTTTTTCTGGTCTTTGGATTTGTCTGCGAGTTCCAAGGATCTGGTTTAAGCTTTGCAAGACCAACTTAGCCTGGGGCTTTGGCAAGCAATTTAACATTGTCTACAGCACACTGAAGTTTATTAACACCTTTCAAAACCTCTGCAAGTTTGTAAATCAAGCAGCGGTTCATTCTGCAGAAATAACAAGGGTCTGGTTTTGTTAATGTACATAAACATAAATGACATATATTTATGATAAAGTGTGCATATGTATGATATACATATATTGAAGTGACATTAGCTATGTGCTCTACATCACAGTGATGGCATTGAGACTCATTGAGCTAAACCACAGAAAGACAGCATCTATCAGACTCCAAAAGTCTATCAGATCCTCAGATAGTGCTTTTGAAAGGGTGGACATTTTTTTGGTTTTGACCTTGGTATCCAGGCCCTATGCTTCTTTACTCAGAAAGCAAATGAACATGGCAAATACCAAATATCAACAGTGCAAGACTGGTGTTATTTTCATCTGATTACCCAAATAATTACCCTTCTCTCGCAAACAATTCTTTTTTTATTTTATTTTTTTTCCTGTGTGACTTTATTAGAATTCATAGAAGGACAAAGAACACCAAATTCAAAACAACATAAACTCACATTACATAAATTCAAACACATAAACTCAGAGATGAACACCAAATTTATGGTTTTTCTTCCAGATCTAGAGGAAAAGCTATTGCTTTACGGTAAGGTCCCATTAAGACACTCCTCCCCCGGCCCCTCCATCCCAGCAGAGCAGGGAGGAAGCCACAGAGGTAAATGGATGCTTTACTTCACAATAAACCAACAAGTCTTTCTTTTGTTAGTATGCCCTCAGACTTCATGATATGTTCATAATCCTCAACATAAAATGGTTGTGTGGACTGCTCACAGACCCTGGACCAAGGTATAAGTGTGATGTCACACAGTGTGTCTCATATATCATCAGCCATCTCCTGTGGAACCACCACATAGATGGGAGGAAAATCACAACTGTTGCATATGCAAGCAGTACTGCATACACATAGAACAAGCCATTGCAAAGTAAAACATCACTGCACTGTGGGCACATCAGGTGCTTATAGTGTCCATGCTGCTGTGAGGATAGTCCTACACTGACAGACACAAAGCTTCAAAAACTGGTCTCTCCGTGCATACGCACTCCTCAGGCATACACATTATCCTCTAGTCTCCAGCTACACGAATATTTGCCTTCTACAGTTCCTGGGGCTTTGGCAGAGCACAAGATATACTGACATCAAGATAGACACAAAGCCAGCACTTCCCTTGAAGGCCTCCGCCACGGCCCATTGTGCAAGCCCTGCTGTGGAGGCAGATGTATGAACTCCCTTTGGCACCGCTACGTTATTTGCATTCTTCTTAACTGTTTGCTGCCTTCACCAGACCTCTGGAAGGTCAGAGGGTAGGCTAAGCATCATTTTGTTGATGAGCAGTGATGATGTAGCAAATTTGAGGTCAAATTTCAAGCATGGAAGTGGGAGAGCTCTGGGAAAGCCTGTTGGTTAGAGCAGTCAAGGGGTGCCAGCCTGGTTCCTTTCACTGTTGTTTGCTACCATGGGCACTGAGCCTTTCTGCCAGGCAGGTGAAGCCTCAGATTCAGAAAATGGGGAGTGTGCAACCAGTGGCAAATTTAGTCAAGATTAGCCCAGGTACCCAGAGAATTCAGACATCTATTTTTTTCATCCTATTGCTGGTTGAGAGTCTTTGCTTCTTACAGCCCACTGCAGCCACCGTCTACAGTACAGGAGGCAGAAATGTCACCGAAGGCCACTTCTTCGCTGTGTTGTCCTGCTCATGCTCAACAGAGCTTGTGGATGAAACATTACACTGAATCTTCATTGATAAAACTTGGCATTTCCTAACAGCAGAAGGCCCAGCCTTGTAAGCTTCATAGCACTTCAACATCATTACCTATCCATTGCCTCATACACAACCACAAATACCTATATAGACTGCCCACGCCCTCCGAACGTTTTCTGAACTGTATTTCATGTTATTTTTCTTTTCTTTTTTTTCTCAGAAAAATGTCTCCCTCATACCTGGAGCTGCTAAAAGTGGCAGGCAGTGTCTCTCCCACAGAAAAAAAAAAAAAAATCTCCCTGCCCAGCACGGTGCCATCTGATGTCAGTGTCGGCGTAATTCCTTCCTTTGACCTCAGCTGGCAACACATCAAGCCACTGGCTTTTGGTGACATTTCTGGGAGAGAGGGAAGATTATTTATTTTTAAAAGGCAAGAGTTAGTGAGTTATCTGTACCTGGATGCTGCACAACTCTTTGTAATCGTTACCAACAGATGATGTCACTGAAACTTATTTTTATGTCATTATCCTCACCCAAGGTAAATACGGAATGCTGTCATGCCATTACATGATGTAAATATGTCATCATAATTTGTCTTTACACATCATAAATATTTTATTATATGACATTATTACACCTCCAGATATCTTTTTCCATATGAATAGTAATTACTCAAAGTATTTACTGTAATTATGTCACTTGATGAAATTACAGTAATTACATCGAAAAATGATAGCCCATGACTAATGAATTAAAATAGCATGGAAATTCGCATAAAAATGACATTAAAAATGTTAAGGATCTGAGGCAAACTCACAAAAGCAAGGAAATTCATAATTAAGGATTTAATCTCTAATAACATTGCAGGGTGCCACATTTTTAGATTATATCACAGAAGAAGTTAGAAGGAAAAAAAGAGAAAAAGTAAAGAGGTATTACCTGAGCAGGAATAAAGTGAACTGCTGCACAGCATAACCTGGAGTTCTGTATGTGCATGTGGAGTAGCATTCAACAATCTGTCACCAGGAACAAAAAGCAAGGGACCAAAGTCAGAACTGGGGTAAGGAGCTGTCACTTGGGTGGAAGTGCCTAAGAGCCATCAGGGAACATAATCTTGTGGTAGGTGAGGATAATACTGGTGAAAGACCTCAGTGGCACACATGGGAGCCAGATAGCTGGCAGGTCCCAGGAACATGTGTGGGTCTCTTGGCAGATGTGAGGGTTTGATACCTAACCTGTGCTCACAGATTTTGTAATGCCACATACCTCACATCTGTAGGCAAAGCAGTCTTTTCACAACCCTAGCTACCCCCCAGCAGCCACACAAGGCCCTGCTCTGGCAGGCATGCTGCCTTCTTGCAGCCATGTGCATCCTAGGGAGGCACAAGGTCCTCTCTTGGTGGTAAAATTCACAAACAAATATTTTTTATTTGGAGCTTCATGACAAGATGATCTATTGCTAATGAGGGTTTTCAAGTAAACATTTTTAATGCTTATTTTTAAGAATTTTTAATCTTGTAGTAATTTTCTGCATGAAATTCTGTGGCTACTGTAAAATAAAACAAACCCTAAACATGAGTGGTCCCTGAAAAGTACAGAGGAGCTGCTAACATTGTATTTGCTGCCTGGCTCAGCAGGATGTCCTGAGCCCATACCTGTGAGAAACTCTGCAGTTGTTCACCTCCTCTTTTCACAGCTGTCTCACTTGATGGTCCTTGCAAGGTACATCCGTGGACATCACTCCTTGAAGCTCTTCCCCAAGCTCCTTTGACACCAAGCTCCCTGTGTGATAGGGTACACCAGCACAGGAGACCTTACTGACCTGAAACAAGTGTATGAAGAAAACTGGGGGGTTACCTGAATTAATGAAGAGACAGAGAGACAGATGAACAGAGTGGGAACAAGGGGGTTGGAATGGGTGGAGAGAGAGGGAAGAAGGGAAGGAAAGAAAGGGAAAGGGAAAGAGGGAAAGAGGGAAAGAGGGAAAGAGGGAAAGAAAGAGAAATTCTGTTTCCAGTTAGAATATCCAGTAATAATTTAATATATGGTGCCATTTTAGAAAATGTGCTATTCATATTTATGAAAGGCTTAATAGATGCAGCTGCATCCTTTAACAAATTATTATAAGGCATGGTATGAAATGCATTAGTAAGAAATGCTTAACAGATGATGCTGTGACAAGCTGTTACAACGCGTGTTATAAGACGTCAATATTATTAAATCTATGGGCTTGGTTAGCACATGAATATAAATAATTTTTATGCTTGCTACAAATTGCCGTGCTTTATTAATAATGAAGTGTTTATAAATGGAACCTTACTGTAAAGCATTATTAAATGCAGCTACTCAGAAGGCCTCAGAGTAATACTGTAGTAGCATTATCATGCTGCAAAGCAGACTAGAAAGGCTGCTTTATTTTACTGCCTGCGTCGACACGGGTTCAAACACCCTGGGCTTTGATTCCAGAAAACCCATGTGGTAGGGGCCACCGGTAGGCACAAGTTGAAAGCTGCTCTTGTCACATTCTTTGTTGCTCTAAAATCACTCTGGCCTCACTTACATGGGATTTACACCAATGTAAGTACTAGTGTCAGTGGAGTAACTCCTGGTTAACCCTGCTGTAAGTAATGCAGGCTGCAGACCACATTATTTTCCTTCCCAAGTGGAAGCCGGATGAAAGGGAACTGTGTGATGCAAGGCATTCTTCTAGAAGAAAAAGAAGAAAGAACAAAGAACAAAGTATGTAGATTTGTACAATTCCCCATGTCTCACATTCTGTCTTCAGAAATCTTCCAAAAGGTTACTTCTGCAGTAAAAAGAAACCTCTTTCTGCAGAGTTTTTGAATGCAAAAAAACCCTGTTTCCCCAGAAGTTGCCATAACATGCAGGAGTGAGTGGCTCCATTTGTCCAGCCTGAGCATCCTGTGTCATTTGCTTTTTATTCTTTTAATCAGTTCATGTCTTCATAGATGATGTTGTTGAAGTTTCCAATACAACACTGAATTGGACTGATAAACTGATGGAGAGAGAGCTAGGACAGAACATATGTCTTGACCTGCAGAGGCTGAAGTTAATTAATTAATTAATTAGTAAGTCTAGGGCCACATGGGCAAGAAATGCTTACCCTGTGATGGCAAGCAGTCTTTTAAATTCTCAGCTACTTTTTTTTCCCCCCAAAATTCTTAATTAGTGTTTAGTTTAGTTAATGTTTAAATCGAGTGCTCTCTTTTCAACCATCTCCCCAGTCTATCATTGAATGCCAAATTTTTCTTTAGAACAGCCTCTTCTCCTGCTCCAACCTGGGTCCTTGGGTTGGCAGCTCACACACAGAGGTTTCAACTCAAGTTGTGCACCCCTTTTCAGGGGAAAATTTTCACTTGAAACCACTACCATGGGGAGTTGCTGATTCTCTTCTCTTCTCTTCTCTTCTCTTCTCTTCTCTTCTCTTCTCTTC
>VXBZ01012453.1:855138-880622 GCA_013399135.1 Heliornis fulica | reverse complement strand
TCTCTTCTCTTCTCTCCTCTTCTCCTCCCCTTCCCCTTCCCCTTCCCCTTCCCCTTCCCCTTCCCCTCCTCCTTTCCCTTCCCCTCCTTTCTCTCTGTTCTCTTTTCACTCCATTAAACACCAGCAGCCAGAGTAACCCTCTTCACAAGTGGTGTAGACCACTTAATTTATCAAGTCTATTATCACACAGGAATTGAAAAACAAAACAAAAATATTACCTAACTGCATGAAGCTCATAAATGTTGCAGATGGGTTCATTCTAAGTTCTGGGCAAGTGTTCAAATAGATTTATTTAATTTTTTAAAAACAGATATGTAATTATACTGACCAAATCCTTATTCCTGACTGTTCCACTTTTTTTTTTTTTTAAATTCCCCTCCAGTGTATCATGGCACACACAGCATAATGTCAAAAAACCATGCTGAAGGACTCATATTATATTTATCTATTAGCCCTGATGTGATAGCAATCTTCTGTATCTTCATGCATGTCTAGTTTACAGTTCCTTCTGTTATAATTCATCTCATATCACTTCTTTTCTTTGTTTTCCCATTCTTCATCATTAATTTCTGAGCCAACTTTTTACTTATTCCATGACTCCTGCACCCAAAACATTATTTTTAACCTTGGATGTGGAACTTGGTCAAAAACCCTCTCTGAAGTGTAAACAACTCTGGCACCTCATTACAAAATTCACCATTGTGTTCCAAAACACTCCTTACTATAAACTTCAAGGTCACTTGTGTCTTCCCCCTGTAACTGTTTCAGCTCCAGGTGGAGCATCCCCTGTCACGCCGGAGCCGGGAAAGGGAGATGTCGAAACCACAGGAGTCAGCACTTCAGAAATCCCACCCAGTTGCAGTTTGGCAATGGGGCTTTGTTGGAGGAAATCTGGAGCAGGATTTCCACATCCTGCTGCTGAATAGGAGCTAAAAAATGTCAAATGACCGCCTTTGGGTCAGAGGACCCTACCTTGTCCTCCAAGGCTTCCCAGGAGCCATATGGGGGTCCTGCATGAGTGTGAGGGATGGGCAGAGGCAGAAAAGAGGCACACATCCCATTAAATGCCTGGGTTGGAGCTGACCTGATCCAAACCCAAGGTCCAAGGCTGGGGGCAGGGCATGGCACGACGGGGTAAAGCCTTCGTGTGACCAGCCACACACTCTGCGCGCCTCACACACTGCTTGCCTGCGGCACGAGGGGAAACCAGCTCCTACCTGCTCTCCCTCGCCACACACCATCAGGTTAAGTCTCAGCAAAAGCAAAGCAGACTTTGGTACTTTCTGAAGCACCCTTGAGCTTTTCCATGCATCAGTTGATTGATAGCCTTATTACTTAGCACGTCTTTATATCTGCAGTAACTGTAGCAATCAGCGGAGCAGCAGACAACTGTATTAACTACAACTGGGGAGAAGTGAAAATAACACCTGGCATTTAGCACAGTTCGTCAAAGGAGCTCAAAACGCTCAGCAAACTTTAATAGAGACACATGACGCCCAGTGAGTCTGGAAATATTGTGACAGCCGTATTAAACCCAGCCAAACCGATAAACCCAGGCGCGCTGGAGTGGCAGCAGCGAGGCTGTCGCATCCGGGGAGCACGCTGCCACCTCTGTTCCCCAGCCCCTCCCCCTCAGCCTTCCTCCACCCAGCGGTGGTGCTGGGACGGGTCCAGCCCTCGGCTGCTTGCTGTCCATCCTTGGTACATCCTGCAGGAGTTTACCTGGGAGCAATGGGATACCCACACCCCTCTGTCATCTTGCTGGCTCTCTACCCTTTCTGGGGCAGGGAATCAGGAGCGCTGATGGTCTTGTTCAGCCTTTACTCACATGCCTGGTTCATTCCTCATTTCTATTTTATATGTTTCTCCATTTAGATGATGTGTGAATTCCATGTACACTTTTTTTTTTTATCCCCTCAGAGTCATGCAGCGAGTGTTTGTTTGTGCATCTGTATTGTGCTCTACTTTTCCTCATGTTCACAGATTTTTATTAAAATATTTCCATAAAACAGGTTGTTACCAAAAATAAATGAACGCATACAAATTAATACATAAAAACAGATGAGTTATATAGAATATTTACAAACAATGGGATGGAATTCAAAACTTCTCATAAACACAGCATATAAATAAGCATATACATACCCCATGTTTACCACCATTTATTTTAAGAGTTACTTAGTAGATCCGAGGTAGGCTAAGGCTGACAGACAAGCTTTTTCTTCCCATTGCAGATTGTGGGTGCATCAGAAAGATCTCATTTAACAGCCAAATGAAAAAGATCTTATTTTATGCCCAGCTTGTGTTTCCTCAGCCTGCAGAAATAAACACATGCGGTGTAAAAATTGGGTTCAAGAGCAGTACTGACATGACCGAGCCTCGATCTTCGTGTGTGGTAAACAAAGCCCAGAGCTTTTAAGTGACCTGGCCAAGGGTAGACAGCAGGTAAGCGGCAGCAGGAAGGGTCTGGTCTGACTGCTGGGCTTTCAGCTCATCTGTTTCCTACATAAAACATTTGGAAGAGAGAAAAATCATCATGAATAAGAAACACCGTCAGCAGCAGCAGCAGACTGAGCATTCAGGCAGAGCGGGTGTGCCATCAAGCTACACAAAGGGGAAAAAAAAATCCAGAAAGTTAGAGACCATCACAACCTTCAGAGGAAAAATTTTAAAGAGTAATACTATTGAGGGCTCCACAGTGGAAATCTGCTTTCTTAAATCAGATCCACCAAAGGCAGTGGGACTGACTGAGCCAAGCTCACAGACTAGTTGCACAAACTGACTGGTGTGTTGCACTCCAACTCGGTGCCTAGTTGCTGCTCTGGTGCTGAGGGCTGGGAGGTGGTGAGGGGCTGCAGCTCACCCCTAAGCAGTGCTGGTACCATCAGCATCCAGGTACCACTCAGCAGTTACCCTCAGGCTGGCAGGAGCTGGCAGTGGTTCCATGTCTCAAAGCCAAGGACTGGACCCCCATAACCAGCAGTGGTTGCATCGGTGCTGGTCAGCGCTAAGATTTACCGTTAAGACTACCCAGAGATTGGGTAGTCCTGTGCACCAACACCTCAGCAGAGGGCAGAGAAGTTGGATGGGATCTATGCTTGTCCTTGTTCCAAAGAGCTGTGTCACAACGGGCAAAGGCCATTACATGCTTGGCTGCCCCTTTGGCATCGTGAGGCTTCTCACGTGTAAGGTGTGTGGCTCTGTACTGGTGCACAAGCTGGCACAGCTGCCTACGCAAACCGATAGGAGCAAATATTTGCACTTCATATCCTCAAGTGGCAGAGGCAAAATGGCACAGATCTTAATGATGGACTCCTGTCTGCTGCAGAAGATCACTTTCTGCACCCTTTGACTAACAGGAGGCTTATTAAAGGCTAGGAAAGGCAGGGCTGACTTTTTCTCCATTTCCGAGAGGAGGCTGTTTTGTCAACGTTTTGCCAGAGTCTAGGAGTGTGAAATTGGCTGTTCATGTGCAGCCTGCACAAGTACTGTAGTTTGAAAGTGAAGGCAATTAATTTTAGTTGTTGACTTAAACTGCTGTTGAGAGGTACTTCATTTCCCGATTCTTCCTCCTATAAATAGATTAAGGGTTACATGAAAGTCAAGTTGTGCTCGTTTGTCCTCCCTCTAGATAGATTTCCCATGACTGCTTATCTATCAGCTCCCCCCTTAACACAATTTGTTTCTCAAATTAATTTAGCTTACTAGCTGTCATTGGTCCATAGCCAAAAACATTCTCTCCTGTTCCTTTTTTTTTTTATCCCATTTTTGAAAAAAGAAACAAAATAAACCCGTTTGGAACTAATACTTTCTGGAGGGGAGATTGAGCAATGTGTGTCTTGAACTTATGATTGAGGGAGCTAAAGAAAATGTATCTTTTGGAGGGATAAACATTTGTGTTAGCAGCCTGGATGGACTACCAGCATGGGAAAGCAGCAGTTCCTGCACACAACGCTGCAACGGCTCCGTGCGTGCATTGCTCATCGATATGCATGGAAGCTGCATGTGCCCAGCAACTGCAGAATAAATCCCTCCACTTATTAATCAACTATTATTTGGCAAATGTTCTCATTATTATTTATTCATGTGTTGGCTGTGATTTTTTCCTTGCTTTCTGGTATGATACCTACAAAAGTGAAGGACAACTTTGTTTCCCAAATAAGCTTGTTTGCAAGAAGGAACGTTACAGATACTGAGGATATTTAAAGTGACCAACTTGAACACACACACACATATATTCACACTAGGGAAACAAAGTTGATTGATGCACACTGATGTGCCTGGAGAAGTTCAGGCTCCATCATGTTGTTTAATGCAAATAATCACAGTGCTTGCCCATGGGCTACCCCATGTCTCCACTCCATGACAGTTCCAGTCCCAGGACCCAGGCCATAGCACACACACAGTGAATAGCTAGTGCAAGGGTTTGAAAGGCAGATAAGGACATCTGGATATGTATGAATCACCATTTTGAGAGCAGCATTTGTGTTTTTCATAGAGTGCATAGTTCAAGAAAAGAGTCCCTTGATCTAAAAATTCTGTGGTTGCCACTCATCTGATCCCGGATCTGGAGCTGCAAAATTAATTTACTCTTCACCATACAATGCAGAGCCGAACAGAATTACAAAAGGTCTGTGTTTTATCATTTAGGATGCCAAACCCTTATCTGCTAACATTGCACTTCAGAGTTTTTGCCAGAAGGGGAGGAGAAAATGAAGTGATAAAAAAATAACTGTGGATATTTGGAGAAACCTAGAGATACTGATTTTTCTAATAACGGTATTCTGGGCTGTAGGAATCTGTGCTCACTCAAGGTGTCTAACAAGTTTTGATAACCCAAAATATGGACCATGGCTTCTATTTGTGCCATATAGTTCACAGCTATCTGGCTTTCTGGTCACAATTTTTTGCTGCAATTGGAGGGTTTCATATGGCTGTCCATCAGCTTGGCCAGAACAGTTGTTCCCACATGCACCTCTGGCTGTTCAGAGGTCCCAAGTGTGTGACCAAGGGTCACCTCTTCAGCAAGCAGGGCACTTCTCAGAAGTATCAGACTTAGTATTGCTACCATGTGGTTTTATAAGCCTGACACCCCTCAGACTTGCTGAAATTAATGCGCCTGTGCAGATAATTTGATGGTGCATGAGGAGTAAGACATGAAGAGTAAGCCTGACACCTCCAGGAAATACTGGGCTCATTGACCTTAGGGACATCCATCTATCCACCCATCCATGAATGAAAAGCAACAAAAATACATTTGTCCCATTTCAGGTAGGGTCACCCTCTGCAGATGTCTGGAGTCAGGAAGCCTGTATGTATTTCACCAAGCACAATGACATTCTGGGACCAGAGAAAGAGGTAATAAAAAATAGTGAAGTCTTGCTGTGAGCAGAAATAAATTACAGATGTCAGTTAAACACTCTTGAAGACAATATATAGAAGGTGTAAAAGGTGGCACGACTTTGTGCTATTCCTTTTCTTGAAATATTTAGATAGAACAATATGAGAATACTAAGCAGCTGAGTAGTTAATCAACTAAATGTGCACCCAGACATATATTGGTAATCTTGTGTTCCAGATGCAAGATTAAACCTTTGGTGGGAAACTGCCCAGTAAAACTATCTGTGAACTAAATTGGTGTCATTACAGCAAAGTATTGCCATTAGAATAACAGGGTAAAACCAATGTCCATTTAAAGTACTGAGATATGTCAAACATGTCAGGCAGCTACCACAGAGCTACAGATCCAGGTCAAGCATGGATCCAAGTGGATGGCGAGTGTCACAGCTGCTCTCTGTGGAAAGAAAGTAGAAAGCCTGTTTTTTCCAATAAAGACTCTTCAAGATAAGAAACAAACAAAACTACCATTTAGCTGTCATGTTGCATCATTTTATGTCTCACCCTGTGCTCCTGTAATTGTTGCCAGTGATTCCACACATGAATTGTGTGGGGGGGCACATAAAATTATTAAGGTAATAGGTCAGGTTACATCATTGCCACCAAAGGTTTTCCAGGAGCTCTCAAACCCTGTTCAGCAGAAGTATGCATTTAAATTGGACT
This sequence comes from Heliornis fulica, assembly GCA_013399135.1. Lineage (NCBI taxonomy): Eukaryota > Metazoa > Chordata > Aves > Gruiformes > Heliornithidae > Heliornis > Heliornis fulica. The sequence goes on along the minus strand of VXBZ01012453.1, from coordinate 874,562 downwards.
CATGCTGAAATGCAGAAAAAAACACTTAACTATTGCTTGCTCAAAATCCACAGCACAGAAACAGAGTAAAAATTCAACAGGTGTTACAAAAGAGATTTTGCTTACCTCCATATTCCTTGGGGTTTTGGCATGAAGCTTTCTTCTACCATTTTTACTACTGCGAGTTGGACAACATTTTTTTTCTTCAATTTTTACTTCATAAAGAGGAAAAAGCAAAAGAGGTTTGTTCCTTCTTTCCTTTTGAATTGTCTTTGCAGTGACAAATTTAGATTCCCCATGGAGGTGACATTTTGGAGTCCACCTCTGGCCCACTCAAGCTTCCTTGCTCTGCACACAAGCATGCAACAGCACCCAACTCCATCCTGGCCCACTGCTGCTTCTCAGCACTTGGCTTTAGAACCATGGTGTCACAAGCTTATTGCCTTCATCTCAAGCTTGTCTGAACACATGTCTTGCCCAAAGTCTGTCCTAGCTGAGCTTCAATGCAAAGGTAATTGCTGCAGTGCTGAATTTATCTGATGGGCTGAGCCCTATGCTAATGACTGCTTGAGGTAATTTTATACCTGGCCTAGCTCTTAATTCCTTTGGTTTGCTTCTTTCTGACTGCAGCACTGCAAGTGCAGCTGCAGCTTGCCATCAAATTTTCAACAGGTGTATCTCCTGAGAAATTATAGAATTATTGTTGTCCTGCTCTTCTTTTCATCAAAGGACAAACAAATCCTTTTTCTTGATGTTAGGGATTCATTTCAAACTCTCAGCATCTCTCTGTTACTGCCCCAAACCCGAGGAGAAGCTGGAAAGAGCAGTGGGACAACCCTATGCTCAAAGTACTGCAGCTCACAGAAGTAGATGTCACCTCAATTTAAACTAGTTCTTTTTGGGGAATGGTACATGAAAGTGTAGGTGGCACATCCCAAACAGGCACCAAACAGCCCTCTTAGAGGGTGTGCTGAACCTGAATTAGTGTAACACAGTAACGAGCAAAGCAAGCAAAGCCCTTCAACACCTGTTTCATGTTCTTGGGTACCCAACATTTTTTTCAGCTTTGGTAATTCTACTGTATTAACAAAGGCAGGAATTGTTCTTCCTCTGGGTGGCACAGAAAGTGCTGTAGTGATGTATAGCATCAATTAATATAGCATTCATATAGCATAATGCAATACCCATTAGCACAATGCAAAGTAATATTATGGGATTTTATTAGCTTGTATTAGTAAATACAGATTGCATTAAAAGCTGTTCCAGTTTTATTTTTTAACTGTTTATATATGAAAGAATAGCCCAAACTGCAGAAGTCGATGATTTTCTGACATTACAAAAATTAGCTGTCTGCAGATCAGCTTAATTTAAAGGCTTTCTGTCTTCTTTGAAAAGGTTAATAAAACTGTGGCTAAAGAAGACCCTGTGAACCTACTTATTAGGATTTCAAAAGATTTTTGACAAGTTCTCATAACTTTAGAGTATGAAATAAAATAATTATGAATCAGGTGATAGACAAAGCTTATAAAGAAATTAAACCCACTTTAAAATCTGACAGTTTCACTTTGTTTTAATCATTTTATGCCACAGTCACATGTGGCTGCATTAAAAAAAATAAATATTGCTATTGTACAATGTTCCTTCACCTGGACTTCATGTTACTGCACTGAAAAGATTATTTAAAGACTTTCTAGCCCACATTAGATAAAGAAATGGAAGCATTACCAATGGTAATGCTTTTAGAACAACATCAACAAAAAAATTACTAACCTAAACTTTTTTGTTTTGTTGTTGGGTTTTAAGTCATTGTCATGAAATGCCAGGCATTGCTTTTGACCACAGTCAGGTGGCTGCATTCCCAAACTCTGCAGAGCAATGGCACCTGATGCCGGCTCAGGATTTGGGCTAATAGGTGAAATAATGCCCCAAACCTATTCAGAGGTATCTAAATGCACAGAGAGAGCTGGAAAGAGGCCCTCGGTAGAAAATACTGAGTGTTTGTTGTCAATGTGTTAAATGAACATTTGCCCTCCGGACTATATTTCAATATCAATATAGAAATATCTATATTTCAATAGATAGTTGGCTTTTTCAAGCATTTCCATTTTGCTGTCAGTATAGTACGTGACAAGGATTGGGGGGTTTTGCTACTGGTGATGGTAGTGCCTCAGACTGTGTTGCATTTCACAGGAGCAAACTGTCTGCTGCATAATGACCATTCTGGCTCAGCAAACGATGGACAGGTACAGCTTTCACTTGGCACAGTAATTTATTAAAATATGAAGTAGATACTAATGTTGCTCTTCAAGGCAGGCAAAGAGTACCATTTTGTGTAACTCACTGTGAGCTTGCTTTCATTAATTTTATCTGGAAACAATGTAAAGGTATACAAACACACAGACACAATTACTCTCCATGCAATCACAGTTTCACTGCAGGGACAATGGCCTTGGTATGGAAATCACCTTGACAAAAGCAGATAAATGGTTTCTGTACCTTGGAAAGGCCTCCTTGATTAGAGAATATGAAAAGAGGTAACATCAGCTTTCTGTTTACCACACAGAGTGAATTATAAAACCCTAGAGGTCTTTTAAAAATAAAATTATTTGAGCTTTTCTTTAACCCAAGGATGCAGATATCTTGGAGCCGTGATAGTACTTCACATGTAACATAAAATAACAAAAATGCAGCATCATAACCAATGAAGCCACATTCCCTGCATTGCTTCATTTATGATCTGTATGTCACAAGGGATTCCAGTGATGTCAGAAATGCCAGGGCATACTGATGTGCCGCTGTATTTATTTCAATCTCCTTCTTACACACGGTGTTTTGCACACCTACTGTAAAGTGAAACTAGATCTATATTTGCATGGGCACGTGTATGTAGGCAGCAGGGAGAAGAGATGCCATCCCACAGCCTATGTGCCAGAGAGACCACAGGTTCCCTAGTGCATGTTCAGTTTTCTTTAGGTATACCAATAAAAGCTGAAATTCATTGAAGAAGAAAAAACACAGTTCTACAAGCAATAACTCCATCTAAACCAGCCAAGTTTCAACAGTCACACTAAATATACCGTTAAAGTGCCCTCCAATTAGAAAAATACTTTATTTCAAGCACGTGGAAAACGATAAATTTAAAAGTAGAGAATTGATTAGTACTGGTGCAGCTGGATAGAGAGGGGCCCTGCTGCCTGCGCGGCCTACGGCAGTGGCTTTGCCCAGTCGGGCAGGGAAGAGACCATTCCCTACCCAGGGACACGAGAGCACTGTGACAGCACTGTGACAGCACATGTCCCGGCCAGCACCTGCCTTTGGTAACTCAGGCAGCTGAGGAACATGGCAGCAAGTGCTGGAAGGAATATTTGGAAACACACTCTGGCAGCCAGTGAGGCCATACTCCTCATTCAGAGGACAAGGAGTTGCACCTGGGACCTACTTCTTCAGCTGACTAAAAATTCAGAAACCTACAAATACCCGAGACAGCCCCATTTTGTGATCTTTCAATATGAAGCAGGAGCCAGTTTGTGTTATTAGAGCACTCTGGAGCCCGACTGCAACTTTTAATAATTGGTGTAAAGTCAGAATCCTGCTGAGATGTAACATAATGAAATGCCAGACAATGTCACTGTGAGTCTATAGTGGAAAATATAGGCAAAACAATGTCAGTGGATGTCTGTGTAGACAATGTTATGATTTGAGGAAAGGCAAAATGCTGTCAATGGGAGTCTATATGCTGTAGATAGCATTACCACAGCATGTGAATAAAGGCAAAATGATGTCAGGGCAATACACAATATGCTCAAGACAGAATATATTTAGTCTGAATAGAAAATCTGTCATGTAAAATAGCTGCATTGATTCTCATCTTCCACAGTGATGTGTTGTCATTTTTAACACTGACTGTCTTTTTTATTTAGATTTACCCCATAGTCTAATCTGGGGTTTTTTTTCCACATTAACACTTCCTTTACTTGCCATAAGTGAACCCACTACCATTAATTTTGTTACCTTTGGCTTATTTTATTTAAAAGAAAAACAAATTTGAACCAAAATCACTGCTAAAAAACCCAAACAAAACCACCAGCTATATCCACACTGGAATTAACAGTTCCAAGATTTTGATGTCTGCCCTTTCCCTGAATTTTACAGACAGAAATAAAATTAAGTTGATTATAAAATACATAGATATACATATGCACACATATGTGCCCAAGCAGAATTCTAATCACTTCTGATCAGGAGAAATAATGTTATTGAGGGGCAAGTAGATTCATAATTTATTCATTATTGTAGGGTATTTCTGCCTAAAAAAACTTCAGTCTGACCTCACATGATTTGTAAAGTGGGGCCTCATGTCCAAATTAATTTAATTTGTATACATTTCATTATTTTTCTTAAGTATAAGGTTATTAGACTCTAGATCCAAGTAATTTCTAGTTTTTCTCTACAGGCCTCCTAGTGCCAATCAAACTTTCATGTTTTTCAGGTAATTTCTGTTTCAGCTGTGAGGGGAAATGAAATGTTTCCTGTGTATTTTGGGCCCTCTTCACTAAATCACACCTCACTTCAACTTCCAACAACCCCAGCACTGTAAAGGTTAAATTTCCCCACAAACCCTACTTTGCAAAGCAAAGTATCTGTACTTATTGACGAAAGGCTCTAAAATATAACATGCAATTATCTAAATTATAATCAATCAAGGAGAGCACTGCAGCTCTCTGCTTTCTTCAGCCTGGTTATAGCTGACATTATCGCATTCAGCTTTATCTTCTCAAGAGTGTTTTGACTCTGGCCAATGGCAAGTCTACCTACATCTGCATCAGCAGGTAATTTGCTGTAACTGGGGATGATCAGTGGACTGGAGCAGCTGATGCAAAGGTCCACGTGGCTATGCTACATGTGGTGTGTGTTGATGAAGTTTAGTCTGCTCCCCTTGGACCAATCACTCTCCCATGAAAGTGGGTCACAGCCTGTCACTGCCCACTTGTTTGTGTGGATCTGTGGGGGTTTTGTCCTCTTAGAAGTCACAATTTTGACACCAAATTTATCAGACACACATGAGAAGGGTCATCTAGGTAACCTGCCCCTATGTGATGCCACATGGACACTTGACCTTGCTGTGAACCAAACCAGTGCACAGCACATGGGGAAAAACCTGGATTTGCACCTGAGTGCTGGTGCTACTGCTTTGGTTTGACCCACAGAAGCAGCTTCCATTCATGGAGTTTATTTTCTAAAAAGCTGTTTTCATGCCATCTCCAAAATAAGATTTCATGGAGAGACAGTCACAAAGTTCAGATTTACCTCTGTGTGTGCTAAGGTTGGAAACCCAGGCTTTGAAACTTAGGTGGACATCATTGTAAAGGCACCTCTGTAGTACAAGCTCTCCAAAGCAGCCAAAAGGCAAATTTCTGGGGAGCAAAATGGATACTTCTCCTCTTACCTGAAACAATGAACACTTAGGCCTTTGAAAGCTTGGTGGGGATTGGGGCTGAGGTCTACTGAGTCATTATGGTGAATAACTGACAGCATCTGAGAAATTACTGGCAGGAAGGGTTGATAGGATCTTGGGAACTAGGCCATCCAAGCAGGATACTTAAGTGGTGGCAATTTCAGACAGAGGCTCTACTGCATATTTTTATTTTGATTATCAGCATTCTATGGGAAAGGCAAATTCTGTAGGAATGCTTCTGGTGCTCCACCTCTATCTTTGCAATTTGCTCCAGTGTGCTAACAACCCCCCCAAACTCAGATCCAGGACCAATAGTCCATAAGTTGTTGTGTAGAGAGTCTTAGCTCAAATTTTTCTGGTTTGTTTTTTTTTCTGCTTTCCAGTTCAACCTTTACATTACGTTTGCACAGTGTTCCCATGCTTAATTTGCCTCTCATCTGGATAATGATAATGAGCTGTTATTGACTAGCATTTCCAGTTCAGTGCAGTGAACATTGGGTAGTATTCATAAAATGTTCTTCTTATGCCAGCTGAAATTGGTAGTGGTTTTGAGGCAAAAGGCCAGATTCATCAAAAGGATAATGGGCAGATATATTTTTTGTTTGGTTTTTCTTTTTGTTTTAATTTTAATGACCAAATTGCATTGCTATTCTTTGTTTATCTATTTTTGAATTCTATCAGATAGCTTTAGGGATAACTACCCAATTTCTGTATTTATAGGAAACTGGCACAAATCAAGAAAACAGAACAATTCCATGTTTATGAAGCATGAATTCTCACAGTAAATGTCACTACATTGTGCATTAATACACAAGAATTCTACAGTAAAGCACACATATATTAAATGTGTTTCTCCTGCATGGACCCTCCAGCTTGGCCTATTTTGTATGGCAGTGGTTCGTGCCAAAGTCCTCCTGGGGAGTATAAGACCCAGCTGGGCCTACGGCTGCTGCTCTCTGAGAACATTCCCACCCCATCTTGCCACACCTACCCCCTCCCCAAACCCTGCTGATAGAGGGTCCAAGGCATGGGCTAACCCTGCACTCCCTAGGTGTTGTCATGAGTGTTTGGGACCTGTGGGACCCTGATAGGGCTGCATGGTGACAGAAGGGGAAGAGGGCTGGTGACAAGTGAGGTGTCCACATCTCACCACGCTCTGGGAGCATCAAGAAATGACTATTCTCCATCCATTTGAGGAGGTAGGAATGAGATTTGTCTGAGTTGGCATCACAGGGAAAGCTGATTTGGTTTAAAATACATCATGCACATGTATATTTTTAAGGTAACTGTATGGTCCATATGTGGTGTGTTTGCTAGACCATTACAGAGAATAAGAAATGGATGTCAGTTTGGCAGTTTGAAAACTACACTTGTGGTTTGTAAGTCTTCTGCCAGTGCCCACTTGTATCTCAAGATTAAATTTAGCATGGAATCTCCTCTCCTGGTGAATGCCTTAGAAATATGAGAAAAACGTGGGGGTTTTCCACACTAAAATTGGTTGAGAAACAACACAGGGCATCCTGGATTATGCAGCAAGAGGACTGCCTCCTCAGGTGCAGCACCAACATATAGAGTCATTTGCTTAACCATGGCCATGTATAGGACCAGCCTGTCCTTTAGAGGCTGCAGAAGAGTCAAGAAAGGTCCTGTTTAAAAAAATAAATAGACACTCAGAATTCATCTTTCTACCAGCATACTAGCAGGGATGAGCTCATTATTATACATTTTGTTACACACTTAGTCAAGCTGATTTGTATTTGTGCAGTGTGGCTTGGAGGAGCATGGTGATACCAAGCAGCACAATGTGACACAAAGTCACAAATACGAGGGGGTGTCTCACTGGCAAAGTTTAGGGAAAGCACATCAGCTTACAGGTGGATGGGGCTTGGGGAGAATAGGAGTAAAAAGGACAATGTACAAACAATCGATGTCTGGGACCCTTGTTTCATGGCACAGAGAATGCCATCTTAAGCAGCACAGCATCTACCACCACTATTCTGTGATGTCTTTCATGATTATCTTACTGATAATAGTCACTCTATTAAGGAAATCAATGATTTTACAGCATTTGCATTTTCTCCCTGAAGCATGGCAGTCCAATCAATCTTTCTACTGGGACAGAAGAAAAATCTTCACAGACAAGCATGGAAGACATTCATAGTTACAGCACCGTGGTGGGATCAGTGGATAGATCCTACAGAAGCTTCACATGCTTTCACCTATGTCCTATGAGAGGGGTTAACATGAAAGTCTGGAGGTTTGCAAAGGTGGGTTTTAGGATGTTAGTTTGACTATCTATAATAGTGTACTGGTTCAGGACCTGGGGTTTTGCGAGATGAAGCACAAGTATTAGAGTGTAAGTCATGCAGTGACTTAGACCATCAGTTACTCATATTTTTGCCTTGATTCATTAAAGTCAAAATCCTCACAGCTTATGTGAGGCAGGCACTTAATGACCTATTTCTTCTGCTTCATGGAAATGTGGCCTCTCCAGACTCTTCTGTGTTCCAGATAAGGAGATGGAGATGATGCCTGGATCACAGAAATCTGCCAGAGAACGTCTACCCAGGCAAAAGCCTGGCACTTTTAGCTCACAGCACAAGTGTGGCTTCTACTGTCTTGAAATCTGTTGAAATGTAGACTGTGTCAGGCAGAAAAAATATTCCACCCCTTAGGTGAAGCAATGGCTCTGCATAAACCACCTCAGATGAAGAGACACGAGCTGTGTCACATTCCCTTCTCCTCCCTGATACTCATGCAACGCTCCACAAAACATGGCAGCCTCCACCGCTCTCCCCTAGACGCTAACCTACGGGTGACAACAAGCACGATGTGTCAGACAGAAAAGTCCAGAGGAAGAGTTACATGGACTTTGGCCCATGTATGACACAGAATATTTTTTTGAAAGCATCATCTGAGATTATCCACAGCAAAACAATCTTTTGGATTAACTGCCGTGACCTTGGATCCTCCCGCACAAACAGATGTTCGTTGCAGCAGGAATTACGACACTGAGCGTCTTTGGAGAGGAAGAGCACAGGAACAAGAGCTGCACTTGCCAAGAGCACCAGTTTACCTTGATCAAAGAACAGATAGACACAAGTTGCAGTATGTAAGCATAGAGCAGCCAGTGTCAGGTCCTGAAAGTCAGAAATCTTGGAGAAGATGGCAAAAATGTTTCACTGCTTGACTCTACACAAGCCTTTTTGTTTGCTTGTACCTCAGCCTTGTCACCTGTAATGTTTGTTGTTGGTTGGGTTTTTTGTTTGTTTGTTTGTTTGTTTGTTTTACTTTTCATCCCCTCTTTATGGGAATAGTAAGCAAAAAATTCCAGGAATTTCAACACACTTGATCAAAAATTCTCAATAACTGCAAAATGCTGTATGGGTAAACAATTGTGTTGTTGATGGGGAATTAGCTGAACATAAGAGCTGGGAGTCTTTATGAAATGCCTCCTCACAGCTAAATCCATCAAAGCTCACTGAATTTGCAGGCATATGGCAGTTCAGAACAAGGGTGGGTGAACATGTTTAACCTAGTTAGAAACTCGGTGGAAGACTGCGGAGTCTACGGCATTGCTCTGCCTATACTGAGCTCCCAGACTGCTTAGGAGAGATTCAGGAAAACAAGCATAAGAGATGAGAAAAAAAAAAAAAAAAGGCTGGTCAAGAAAAGGGCATATTTAATACAGCAAGAATAATTTCTTCAGGCCCACCTCTCTGAAAACAGTTAGTGATTTTAAGGGATCTTTGTTCCACAGCAGAGACGTGCAGCTCTGAGTGATGATAGAGTTTCAGGAGACTCTTTTGGAGTGTTTTTGTAATTAATCTTTGGAAAGAAATATGGGGAAAGTATTTATTAGATAAATCTGAAGGTTCATATAACTTCTGCCTTTGTGAACAAGGCTTGCCTTTTCTTAATTCAAAGTGAGCTTTTCTGCTTTCCTATGCACAGAAATCTGAATGGGGGTACAAAAATCCACACATCTCCCTAAAACAAGAAGCTGAGTCCCATGCAATGAGAATCTGACCCATATAGAAGCTTTTTTTTGTGTGTTACTTTTCTTTAAAAGAAAAGAAATTACTGCAAGATAAAAGGCTTTGACTGTGCTTTAAGAAACATAAATCCTTTATTAAGGATTTGAATAATAATTGTGGGAAACAGTTTAGTTGTTTGGTTAATTATCCTTTTTGCTCTCAGCTCTTAATGTGATGATGTCAGGTTCACTTCAGGGAAGTGCTAACTGGTTATGACTAATAAATTATGTTATAAAGAGAACAGCTTCAGAAATAAAACCTTCTGAGCTATTTTAACCTCTGTCATGTATACACAGTAGTTTTTGGCAACTAATTGGTATCTACTGAGATACAGCTCTTGCTCTGACCAAACATTACTAGCTGTTGTTTTCTTTTACTGTATATGCAGCACGTCCAAGGCCTCATGGAAAACTTTGAAAAACTTTGCAGTTTGATAAAACTCTGTCACTGTGCCAAGTATCTTTCTTATTTGTTTTCCCATTTTACTGAAATCACATATTTATGTCCGTGGCACAGACTTCCATTTACACAAAAAGGCTCCATCCCACTGCCCTTGCATTTGCACCCCACCTTGGTGACCCATTCCACTGCCAGAGCTGGGTTTGCATAGATGATGGAATCATAAAATCACAGAGTGCTTTGGGTAGGAAGGGATCTCAAAGCCCATCTAGTTCCAACCCTGCTGCCATGTGCAGGGACAACCTCCACTGGACCATGTTGCCCAAAGCCCCATCCAGCCTGGCCTTGGACACTGCCAGGGACGGGGCAGCCACAGCTTCTCTGGGCAACCTTTGCCAGGGCCTCACCACCCTCACAGGGAAATTTTTTTTCCTTATACCTAATCTAAATCTACCCTCTTGCAGTTTAAAGCCATTACCCCTCATCCTATCACTCCATGTCCTTGCAAACAGTCCCTCGCCAGCTTTCCTGTAGGCCCCTTCAAGTACTGGAAGGCCACAATAATTTCTCCCCAGAGCCTTCTCTTCTCCAAGCTGAACAACCCCAACTCTCTCAGCCTGTCTTCATAAGACAGGTGATCCAGCCCTCAGATCATCTTTGAGGACCTCTTTTGGAAATTCTTCAACAGCTCCACGTCCTTCTTGTACTGGGGACCCCAAAGCTGGATGAAGTACAGCAGGTAGGGTCTCAGGAGAGCTGAGTAGAGAGGAATAGTCACCTCCCTTGACCTGCTGGTCACACCATTTTTGGTGCAGCCCAGGATACTGTTGGCTTTTTGGGCTGCAAGAGCACATTTTTGAGCTTCTCATGCACCAACACCACCAAATCCTTCTCCTTAGGGCTTCTCTCAATCCAGTGATGAACACAAGACTTTAATTTCAATTGCTGTGACACCGTGATGCCTTCTCCCTTTAATTCTGTGTGAATAGGCTGAAGTTACTATTTGCTGTTTGTGCTGCTCTGCTTTCTGAACACCAGCTGTGGCAGTTTGTCTTAAACAAGGTTTCTAAAGTTTGTCTTAAACAAGGTAATTATTTTTGTGAATGTACTGGAGGTATGAGGTGCCCCACTAGTGAAACCATCATTCTGAAATGCAATTTTTTACCTGATTTACCTTGACAGGGATTAGAGAGATGGGGTCCTGATCTAACTTGCTGTGGAGGCTTAACAGTGTAATACACATTTATTGTAGTTGAAAACAAGGCTAAAAGCTATTGAGCACAACACTTAATACCTAGATACTAAGTCTCTGCAGTTTTAATTCAGATATCCTTCAAGTGTAGGCTTTCATGTTGCCCTGACTTATATGATCAGATTCCACTTTTTAAAAAATCCCTGGTTCATGCACTGACCAGTAGGTACCAAATATTTTCCATGGAGCTAACCAGCTAAACACTTCTGAAAATCTTACCTCTTTTGGCAGGGACAGAGGTAATGTCAAAATCTCCAGGAAGCATTCAGCTATGCAAAGTGCAAACCATTTTTCCTTTTCTTTTTTAATTTATTTATGTATTTTCCCCATGCCTACTCCACTTTAGTATTGCCTTTCAGATTCAGCTAGGAAATAAGCCCTTCTTCACCACAGGCTGCACAGGCCTGTCCTGTGCCCTGCATGAAGCTGGGGCAGGCAGCGGGAAAAAGTAAAATGTATGTGATCATGTAATTATATATAGTATTCTAAGGCTTATACACAAGGTGAGGATATAATTAAGGCTACGAAAGCAACCTTAATTTTGGGATTTCCTAACTTTTTCCACTCCAGCCTCTACTGCCTTAGAGAATTCAGCTGCCAAAGTGTCACAGTTCTCCATTAACCAAGAGTTTTAGTGAGATTTTGGGGTAGGACCACAGACTGAGAAGTTTTTGGGGGTGCAGGCAGAGGCAGACCCCAGGCAAAAAGACAAAGGATTCACTGAATCCTTGAAATCTCTATACCAAAACATGGAGCTGCTAGTGGTCTTGAACAAAGTGCCTGTAAGAATTCTTTCAAATGGCTAAACCATGGCATTTTTCCTTAATTGCATTTTCAGAACTGTCTAAACCAGTCTAGCTGAAACTTTCCAGAAAAATTTTGCTTGAGACACCTGGCATGGAAAAATTCAGTCCAAGTAATTTAAAGCTGCAAAATTATAAGCAACTAAAAACAAAATCTTGTAATGGGAAATGTCAGGCAATTTTAGCTACTGATGATACTACCAGCTCTGTCTGTTACAACACGAAAAATAAAGAGAGACAAGAAGGAAAAAAAAAAAAAAAGACAGACAGAATTATAAATGATAAAAGGAGAAAGCTTACTTACTGGAAGAGGTGGGTTTTCGGAGATTTTTGGATGTGAATAAAAGGACGTTTGACAGATGAGGTCATGGAGACTGTTTAATGTGTTAGGAAGCAGCATGAGTGAAGGCATAAGGCTCAGAGTGAGTAAGGGGAGGAAAGAGCAAGGTAAGGCTATTTGAGGGTGTTCTGAGAAGGCAGATGGAAAAAGAAATGTACTGTAGTACAGAAAAAGATGGTATGAGAGTTGCACTGTTATGATCATTATGTTAAAATAATACCTAGAACATCATCTGGCTTCATTTGGGATGCTCATGTACTTTGCTGACAGGTAGGTGGATGAGAGCATGACTCCTTAACAGACATCCTATTTAAATGTAAGTGCTCATAAAATACCAAGGGGAGGGACAGCCTAAACCCACTTCTCATAACTCATAGCTGCAGCTCATTTTTAAATAAAATTTTTCCCAAGGTCCTTATTCCTACTAGTACTGCTGACTTTGGTGGAATTGAGCAAGAAGCAGAGAACATCTCAAAGGCAGAATACAACTTCCAGATAATTTTTCAGATCAGAGGACCCAATCCTGAATTCCTTGACTTCTTTGGGGACTTTTGAAGATCTATGTACAGCAGAGTCAGTGCCAGTTTTCATTCTAAATCTTTCTTCACTTGGCAGGGTCTAGTCCTTCAACTCTTGAGAAGCAGTCCTTAATCATTTAGAGAAGATTTGAGAAGCCCTTTTGCCTGAGGTCAGTAGTGTTTAGTTTTGTGAAAAGAGGTCTCAATAATTAGCTTTTGTTCTCCTTTGTTTTGCAAATGTATAAGCTTTAGTCTCCCACTAGTTTTCATGGTGCAATATTGGCTCTTAACACTCCTACCTGTCTCAGGGCCCAGGTGCATAGAGCTACACGTCACCTAGGAAAAGCATTTTTCTCCATTTACATGCCAGGATCATTTTTTATTTGGGAACTGCTAGGGAATCTGTCATTATGGTGTTTGTGACAGCTTGACAAGGCCTGTTGCCATGGAAAAGCTTTGTGATGTTGTATAAATATATTCCTAGGTCAGAAGTTCTATGTATTTTTTGGACATAGATGCTAAGGGGAAAAAAGAATGACTACACATTAAAAAAGCAGAATAATAAAAAATAACAACAATAACTAACATTTGATACTGTATTTCTGCCCGGTAACCAAACAAACTATTCCTCAAAGCATTTAATTTATGCTGTGACTACCCTGCTAGCAATGAAAGTTCATTCATTTCCGAGGTTCGCCCCCATCCTTAAAATATTCTTATTACCAGTCATTTTGCAATATTGATGGTTCCTCTATTAATAGACTAGCAGACAAGGGAGCTATTATTCTTGACCTCTATCTGTTATTCCATTAGGTAAGGCTGACAGTCTCCGACTGCTCGCAGTTCTATTACCTACCATGTGCTCAAGCCACTAACTAAAACTCACCCTCACATGTTGTTTTTGGTGAAAATTATGACTAGACAGGAAAAGAGACAACAAAAACATGTAGAAAAGTATGAGAGAAGGCTCAATATAGGTTTGCATCCAAAATAGCAATATTTCTTTGACTCAGACAGAAATGAGGAAGTGTCGGCACAACGATGTGGAAAGTCATCCGAGACTGTCTCTGCAGTTTGTCCCTGCTGACGACTGGTGCCCTATGTTTTAGTTCCAACTGCACCTTCACACCAACACAGAAACAGGCTTTCCAGCCCTTCTTTGCTGTCTGCAATGCAACATCATTTGTGCAGTTTATAAGAGGATTCTTAAGAATGGGTGAGTTCAGGCTATCCTGAGCCGATGTTGGACATGAGCTTTCTTCCCTGCCCGCCAGCAGTAGACTCCACAAAAGCCAGTCCTTGGTTATCTGTCTCCCTCTCTCTCCTGTATGTTTGGATACAGATGTTTTGCAAGAATGATAAATTGCTTCTCTGAAACAGCATGAAAAAGTGAGGGTAGGTTATAACCCTTCCTTTGGAAAAGTTTGAGGCGTTAAGTACATGACCCTGACTGGGGAACCTGACTCCTGCTAAGATCAGGATCTGTGAAGGTCTGTGGGCCTCTCAGGGAGAGAAGACACGACTGAAAAGCTGACTGGCTTGGTTTTATCCTTGTGAAAGACAGTGTCTCCCAAGCCAGCCAGCCTAACAGGAATTGCAGGAAACCAGTGCAAGCAGATCTCTGTGTACGTGGCCTCCATGGCAGAGACTCCCGCTGAGCTTCCCCTGTTGCCCTAGACACAGCCATTTCCAAAAGAAACAAGGCACAGACTGAAGTTCAAGATAAAAATGTGGCAGTGTGGCATGACACTGTGTCCCTCTGCACTTCATGTCTGATTCAGGGGCATGCAGTAAACTAGAAAAAGCTGTGACCAGGTTCCCTTACCCGCTGCTCTTGGCTGCTACCTTCCCACCAAGCAGCCAGGAGAAGGTGCTCTCCTTTGGAGCGTTGGCCAAAAAACAGATGTCACATAACTCATTGGGCTTCCTTAGTCATCTCTCAGGACATAAATGGCTTTCAAAAATAGAATTCTAGTCTTAAAAAAAAAATCACGAAGAATCACGAATCTTCCAAATCTGCTCCTATCCCCAGACTTTGTTGATTAGCCAGTTCTTTTTCCATCATGGGGTCTCTCTTTCTGCTCTATTTCTTCCATAAGGGTTTTGGCTTCTGTTTTTCTATTTGCTTAATTATCTCCCATCAAACTACGATGTACTGTTTTTGAGGTCCTTAAACATCAAAATACCATGTATTCTAATTTAAAGTTCCCTGCCACTTGATCCTTGTTTTCAAGTGCTAACTTAAAAGAAGGGGGAAATGTCTGGAAGTAGAGAAATGAGAATTGATCCATCGTTTGAATGCAAGCCACAAATATGCCATGAGAATACAGACACATACACACAGTGCCATCAAGAAAAATATCCCAACCCTCCCACACTTTTTACACATTACAACATATTAAAAAATATTTCTGGTCATAGTGAAATATGTTAAAAAAAAACAAAAAAGCAAAACACAACCCATACAAAGTTGCCAGTACCTCCAGAATTTTCTACACACAGAGGTGCAGTTCTTGCTCAGAAAAACTTTCATGTCAGTTCATTAACCTAACCTTGGGTTTTGGAAGTTGTGATCTACCAAAAAGAGGATTAAAAAAGGAGAATAAATTTATTTGTTACCAGTCTATCTAATTCCTGTCAATAGAACATAACTTCTATAATAGAAATTAGGGTACCACTGAGCCAACCAAGGTCACCTCTGGTGCCTGTATGCTGTGGAGCACTAGAAGATTGTCACTTGACTACACATTTCAGATGATTGGCTGAATAGCATCCATTACAATGAGTATGGGGTGATCCATGTACACATACACACACATGTATCAAAAGATGATACAGAAGCATTATGATTTATGTCTAAAATACTCCAGGAAACTGAGGCATGGGATGACGTGCTCCAGCCAATGCAGGCTATCACTAGTGGAGTCGTGACTGTGAGAACATGACTCACTGTCCTGAGGTCCATGGAGCAAGGCAAGGCTTTCAGTCCTCTTTGGAGAAGTGTTGTTATATACAGCACTGCTCAGCAAAGACACTGGAAACATCCCCCAGTAATTTATCTTTCATCTTGGTATCCGTGAAAGCTTTTAAGGAGAAGATTCTAAATAAGGAACCAAAAAATGTAGCTGTTTCTCACCGTAATTGTAAACTGAAAATAAGCACTTATACAACCTAGCCCAAATATTTAGTTAAAGAACAGGTTTATAACTAAGGATATCTTAAAATGTGTTTGAATTATTATATACACTACTTAAACAGTTAAACTGTCAGCTTAGAGTTTTGTATATCTACCTCATTAGCCTGCCTCCAGGGCCTGTGGTAGGTGAATCTGCATTTTAAAATTTTGTATTTTTCCATGCTTTATGCATCCTGTAAAACGTCTTGAGAACTTTATGAGGGATGTTGCATTAAAATGTGTGATTATAAATATGATTTAAATATCTGAAACATTACAGAGTGATTATTGTTCAATAAGGCAGCGTGCATAAAAGGGTTATCTGCATGCTGTGCTTAGGTTTCGACAATATAATGTAATGAATTGTTCAATATAGTTTGTGTGCTATTTGTCTCTGTTTCTTCTCATACTCCAGAGATGCCTGATATGCAGTACTCTAACAAGGCTGTCATAAATTGCTGAACAATAAACAGCCCTTGAGATTTTTAGATAGTATGTGGTTAGTATGTAATCCATCTTGAGGAACTTGATTTAGTGCCACAAAGGAACATCCCTGACAACGCTCAACATTGTTTTAAACTGCTGCTAAATCAATTACTGCGTTTGGGAAATGGCACGCTTCTTCCGCTCCCTGCTCCGTGCCGCTGGCCTGGCTGCTCGAGCAGAGATTTAGGGAGCCACGCTACAGAGGCAGATGGGCTCCCTGGAAATCACTGAAGTAACCCAGCTTGAAACAGTGATAAGTAAGGCCTCCTAAAATCTGCACTAAACTGCACAACTCAAATACTGCTTGGCTGGATTGTCTTAGCTGTGTCTAGCAATAAATGAATTATGAAACAAACAAAAGTGCTTCCTTTCGGGTCGGCGCTGCGCCGTGGAACAACAGTATCTGCACTTGGTGCTTGCACCAAGATTTTTGTGTTTGGAGTATGCTCTTTACTTTGATTAACTTCCCCTTGCAACACCCCAGAGAGCTGGAGAAGTGCTACTACCCTCTTTCCACAGATGAGATACACTCTTTGCTCAGGGAGTGCGAGGCTACGGGGGACCTCCTGGACCACAGATGAATACTCCCTTGGATATCATGACATTACAGAGTTAAACAAGACCAAGACCATTTGTATTTCTTCAATGTTTTCTTCTGCTCTTCTGTTGAGGCAACTTGTGAGGACACTGAAGGCAAAAGGAGAAGGGCACTTAATGTATCTGAGTTGTAACCTTGCCCTCCTGCTTCAGAGACATAAATAAGGATTCCCAGGCAGTATTTTCTGTATCCCAGGAGACTGCACCACGGGAATATTGAGATGAAGTTATTACAACAGTAATGTTCTGACATGTTTCAGAGGCTATAACAGTCTTGGAAGTACCACTCTCTTATTGTGAGAAAATAAGACTAGGGAGAGGGAGAAAGGATCAAGGTAGAAGGAGGCAAATTGTGCAGGATTCATTACTGACACCCACATGATCTAGTTTCCCAAGGATTAATACACTTTCATGCTTTATACATTACAGGCATCCACATCACCTGCCGGGGGGGCCCTGCAAGCCTGCCTTCACATTCAGCATCCCCTCCAGGGTTTGGAGTTCTGCTCATCTCTCTAACTGCTGTCCTTAGAGGGCAGCAGAGTGGCCATCACCTCTTCTTCTCGTACACAGCCTCCTGCCCGGCTGATGCCATCCCTGTCACAAAGTGAGTCTGATCAGGTATCGATCTCTAATCTACAGCATTGCTGGAAATGGCAGCCAGCTGTAGCTGTGAAGAACAACAACTGGCAGACGCTCTGGTTAGTGTTGGCACTGGCCCTCTCTTACGAGATCCAAATTCCTGGGAACCAAATGTTCCTGTGATTCTGGCTTTCTGCTGCCAATAAAGCTTATGATACAAAGCTAATTGGCTTGTAACTTTTCTTGGAAATCTGGAAGGGAAATGGATAGGTTGCCTCTATTTATACACCGATATGCCGAGAATCTGCATTAAGATAAGGGGGGAAATATATACAGCAGTCACCATAAAAAATTCAATGTTTACTCATCTTCGCTATGAAGAGGTTTCAGAGACATGTAAGTAGCTTTTGTTTCATATAAACTTGAAAAGGCTGCTAGAGTTCTTTTGGCCTTTGGGTATCACCACGAAGAATAATGGCAGGCAGAGTTCATTGCAGGAGGGTGCTTGTATAGGCTCCTTCAGGGAGGGACTTTGTTTGGGATTTGGGTCCCTTGTGCATCAAAACTGTGGCTGGTCATCACTCAGGAACTGAGAGCTAATACCTGCTGTGAGAAGGACATCTGTGGGAGCTTTCCTTTGCTCAGCAATGGATGATTTCTATCTCCATTGACATGTATGTAAAGTATGAGTTTATTACTGAAGAATACCTTATTCATCTTTGCCTGCTTCCTCCTAGCTAGTCTACACTTATCAGTTGACAGCTGACAGTAACAGCAGTAAAATTCACATCTTCCAGGGATTAGAGAAGAGAAATTCTTCCAACCATAGAAAAGTTGCTTTAGATTTGGCTATTGTGTTAGGATTGGCTTTTGCTAAAAAAAAAAACCCACAAAACCCCAAAAAAACATGGGTACCATTTCATTGTGAATGCTTTTTAAAGCATTTCAAGAAGTGTAGTCATGGAAATATAGCTCCCAGTCAAGTGGTAAAAAATAATTAAATAATTAAATCCCTCTGGGATAGAAGGAATTATGATTAAAATTGGCTTGGAACATTTGTGCCAAAACCCAAACACGCTATCACTGGAAGTTTGGGGGTGATAAAGCCCTTTTTCCTGTGAAATGGTTCCTCCTTATATGGGCCAGATTCTGTTTTCACCCATGCAATTGAGAGCAATGAGAGGCACCAGTTCAGCAGACATTTTGGTTTACTGAGCTTTCTGGAAGGAGAAGAAAAGTACTTGAACTGTGGAAACAGAGATATTTTTTTTAAATCCATCTTCCTGAAACAGTTTCACATAACCTGTTGACCAGGTTGAGAGGACCAGAGGAGTTATAGATGGAGCAGAGCTGGGAGAACAGGCTTCAGTATAAACCACAGCAGGGTGCAAAAGGAGGTAGGATCCAACTTCAAAAGTTTCCAGCTCCTCCCTCTGTTCACAGCATACTACTGTTCTCATGATATTACTACTTTGCCTCTTTGAAAAGAAACAGGGAAGAAACAGAAGCAGCTCTGCTGCACAGTGTGGGACTGAAGGGGTTAAAGTCACACAATTCCATCATTCTTGATGGGTCTTTTTATTTTCTTCTAGTTCATCTTTCCCTCAAAAGAATACACACATTATTTTTACCTTAGGTGTATCTGCTTCACTTGTTTTACTTTTCAGACAGTTACCTGGCTGTAAGCCAGCACTGCAAAATCAAATCCTGCCATTTATTTTAGGATTTGCTTTTATTATTTTTGCCTGAATTTCATATTTTTTCATTTCTTATTACTTTATGTCATGCCTCTTCCCCCCCC